>CM017558.1:49092039-49523230 GCA_007844125.1 Sinonovacula constricta | reverse complement strand
TTGGGAAACTGGTCAATTTGTGTAAGCCTTAAAACTCCGACCACATATTTGTATTAACCGTTTTCAATACCTAACTTATGCAAGCATATGTGGAGAGATATATTCTAACAAACGATTGGGATGAAAAAACGACAACAACACGTATGAATAAAACTTTAAGTAGATTTGTAAGTGCTACTAATAAGCGTCATTCTTTAATACCTCGTCCTTTTACATAAAGTCTCTTTTCAGACTGCAGCATGGCCGCGCCAGTGAACAAATGTTTAACATATATAAGAGAAAAAAAGGTTGAATCAGTTTAACGGTTAAATAATAATTCTAAACATGAAATAAAGTCCCAACAGCGCACTTAATAGTCGTGGAACTACACTTATACTTGCTTCAGCTATAGCAAAATAGATGTTTTTATGACTAAAATTTTTAATGTCTTTAGTCAACAGCCAGGGCCTTCCTTGCCCGGAGCCGAGACTCTATCGAATGCGCTACCAGGTCCAGCAACCGTTTTGGGTTGTGTTTGAAAAATATCCAACATTATTCGTGTTGAAGCTATAAAAAACGAAGGAGAGAAGAGGTGGTAAGATTTCATGGTTCTTATGGGTCTGTGCTTTCGAGCTTTGTATTATCACTTTTTATCACTATTCAAATAGGAAGACCATGTAATCGACTACTAATATATATACCGTACTATAGATATCGAATCTGTGGTAAACACTAGGTGTCTCTTTGACAAAATGATGTGACTAGTTTATAGTTACGCAAAAGTGTTTTTTATTCATGGTAATGCGTTTTATCATCATTATCATCATCATCATCATGATCATCATGATCATGGTCATAATCATCATTTTCATCATCAGCCGCAGCTTTCAACGGCACCATCTATCATTCATTCATCATAATCATTTGCAGCAGTAGCAGCATCATCCATCTTTCATCATCATCATCATCATTCATTAATCATCATCATCATCATCATCATCATCATCATCATCATCATCATCATCATCATCATCATCATCATCATCATCATCATCATCAATGTATGTTCACAGATCCTGCGATGCACTTAAAACGGTCATATATTGTAAGGTTAGACGCCATTAAATAAGTGCATTATATATTCTATAGTAATTCGCGAGACTTTGGAACCAAATTGCACCATGACCAAGCTATGCTAGACCCCTATAACCATTTTTAGGTGAAAAGAGCTATTTGTTTTGTGTCTGAAAGACCCAGAAATGAGTCAACATTTGCAACTTGTAAGAAGGTCCTGCTTCATACAGTGCACATACCATCAAATTGCCAGTCGGTAACCCTCAGATTTCAATGAAATATGTACTTCCGATAAAGGTGGATCAGTCCATTATTGTGCATATGAGTGCAGCATTTTTTGCTTTATTTTAATTCTACATGGTTTCAGCTTTCTTTTGATACCAAAAGGTTAAGATTACCTTCCAAATAGGAAATATGATGACGAATTATAGCAACAGACTGTTATTAAAGAGAAAAAAGTCCATGTCACACATTCTACTTCCTGTCGGTATTTAGTGTAATCACCACTGTAACAGTCTATAGGGTGTATATGTTTCTCATATTGGTGACAAAATGGGTTTTCCTTTCACAGGTAAGTACTTTTTTATCTTTTGAGTAATTAACATTCTAGCCATGTGTGCCGGCATACATATAGTTACCATAATGTATAAATGGTTCTTCGGGAGCGTACAATACCGAATATATGTCTATTTTTATTTATTAAACAAATAGATTAGCATGACTTGCCCATATTGAGCCATTCCAACTGTAAATATAAGGCCAAACGATTAAAACGAATGTGAATGCAAAAGAAAAATGCATCTATTCTGTTTGCCCTTTCGTTCCTGCCGGCGTCCGCACTGTCGGTGGTTTACCTTTTTGTTAAATTACATTTCTCGAAAATCGATAAATACTTTAAGCTCGAAATACCTATTTACAATCAAAATATGCTCCAATTTCCGTAAGACGTGTAGCATTCATTTAAGCACACCCTTGCCCCTTTTCTACTTATGTTCTGTGTCAGTTGAACGTTTTTGTTAACATAAGAATCAATTCACAATTTACTATCCGGCACTGAGAAAAGTAAAGCTGTCTGTCTACTGATAGCTTGTGTTTATATTGTATGCATATCTCCGATTAGCAATTGTAACGTATGAGTAATCTAGCAACGATACTGGACGACAAAAGAACGCCAGACGAAAATTTGGACAAGCAAGATTCTGATGTGAATCTACTTCCTGTTCGAGTTCAAAGGTCAAGCGATGTAACCATAGAAAATCAGAGTGACGGAAGTGTTCTGGCAAGACTTAATTTAATTTGAATTCGGAAACAAAGATTAAATCCAACTTCGATCAATATTTCTGTCTTTTTTGCACCCATAGCAAATAAACTAAACCTTCTTATTGCTGGAAATAACATCACACTGCCTATTTGTTACATATACAAAATATTAATCTACTTTTATAACATAAAAAATAAGAATATATATATACCCATTGTGATTTTATTATGAAATTGAGAAATTCATTATTTATAAATCGAAGATATAAAATATAATTATAAAGTTAGCATAAACATACATAAAAATACGATAAAATAAACACAAATATATAAATAAAACATTTATACAAACTCAGCGGTCAAACGCATAAATCAACACATGCACACAGACACACATGCATACGCATGCACACGCACACACAGGCACATGAGCAACACTCAAACTGCAACCCCTTGCATGAATAAAAACAATTAATAAAAAAGAAAACTAAAGTCCCAGCAATGTTAAAGACAATACATACTATTGCAATATTTAAAAAAAGAAGAAACACTCATTTATACACAAATATTTTAATGGCTTATATTGCTGATTTAAATTATTAAAGCAAAAAATGAATAAAAACAAAAACAAAATAAACAACAACAAAAGAAAACAAAACAAAAACAACAGCAGAAACACTATTAACATTTACAAACATGTTGACTGAAAGAGAATATAGCATGACAAAAGAACATTACAATAAAGTATAGGTAGACCATAGAATGTATGCCTACAGACATCAACATGGCATGACAATGGAGTGTTCCAATTAAGTATAGGTGGACCGCAGAATGTATGCCTATAGACATCAACATGGCATGACAATGGAGTGTTCCAATTAAGTATAGGTGGACCGTAGAATGTATGCCTATAGACATGAACATGGCATGACAATGGAGAATTCCAATTAAGTATAGGTGGACCGCAGAATGTTTGCCTATAGACATCAACATGGCATGACAATGGAGTGTTCCAATTAAGTATAGGTGGATCGCAGAATGTATGCCTATAGATATCAACATGGCATGACAATGGAGCATTACAATTAAGTATAGGTGGACCGCAGAATGTATGCCTATAGATATCAACATGGCATGACAATGGAGCATTACAATTAAGTATAGGTGGACCGCAGAATGTATGCCTATAGACATCAACATGGCATGACAATGGAGCATTACAATTAAGTATAGGTGGACCGCAGAATGTATGCCTATAGATATCAACATGGCATGACAATGGAGCATTACAATTAAGTATAGGTGGACCGCAGAATGTATGCCTATAGACATCAACATGGCATGACAATGGAACATTCCAATTAAGTATAGGTGTACCGTAGAATGTATGCCTATAGACATCAACATGGCATGACAATGGAGCATTCCAATTAAGTATATGTGGATCGTAGAATGTATGCCTATAGACATCAACATGGAATGACAATGGAGTGTTCCAATTAAGTATAGGTGGACCGCAGAATGTATGCCTATAGACATCAACATGGCATGACAATGGAGCATTCCAATTAAGTATAGGTGGATCGCAGAATGTATGCCTATAGATATCAATATGGCATGACAATGGAGCATTACAATTAAGTATAGGTGGACCGCAGAATGTATGCCTATAGATATCAACATGGCATGACAATGGAGCATTCCAATTAAGTATAGGTGGACCGCAGAATGTATGCCTATAGACATGAACATGGCATGACAATGGAGTGTTCCAATTAAGTATAGGTGGACCCCAGAATGTATGCCTATAGATATCAACATGGCATGCCAATGTAGCATTCCAATTAAGTATAGGTGGACCGCAGAATGTATGCCTATAGACATGAACATGGCATGACAATGGAGAACTAAATTAAGTATAGGTGGACCGCAGAATGTATGCCTATAGACATTAACATGGCATGACAATGGAGAATTCCAATTAAGTATAGGTGGATCGCAGAATGTATGCCTATAGACATCAACATGGCATGACAATGGAGTGTTCCAATTAAGTATAGGTGGACCGCAGAATGTATGCCTATAGATATCAACATGGCATGACAATGGAGTGTTCCAATTAAGTATAGGTGGACCGCAGAATGTATGCCTATAGACATCAACATGGCATGACAATGGAGCTTTCCAATTAAGTATAGGTGGACCGCAGAATGTATGCCTATAGACATCAACATGGCATGACAATGGAGTGTTCCAATTAAGTATAGGTGGACCCCAGAATGTATGCCTATAGATATCAACATGGCATGCCAATGTAGCATTCCAATTAAGTATAGGTGGACCGCAGAATGTATGCCTATAGACATGAACATGGCATGACAATGGAGAACTAAATTAAGTATAGGTGGACCGCAGAATGTATGCCTATAGACATTAACATGGCATGACAATGGAGAATTCCAATTAAGTATAGGTGGATCGCAGAATGTAGGCCTATAGACATCAACATGGCATGACAATGGAGCGTACCAATTAAGTATAGGTGGACCGCAGAATGTATGCCTATAGATATCAACATGGCATGACAATGGAGCATTCCAATTAAGTATAGGTGGACCGCAGAATGTATGCCTATAGACATCAACATGGCATGACAATGGAGCATTACAATTAAGTAGAGGTGGACCGCAGAATGTATGCCTATAGACATCAACATGGCATGACAATGGAACATTCCAATTAAGTATAGGTGGACCATAGCATGTATGCCTATAGATATCAACATGGCATGACAATGGAGCATTCCAATTAAGTATAGGTGGACCGCAGAATGTATGCCTATAGACATCAACATGGCATGACAATGGAGTGTTCCAATTAAGTATAGGTGGACCGCAGAATGTATGCCTATAGATATCAACATGGCATGACAATGGAGTGTTCCAATTAAGTATAGGTGGACCGCAGAATGTATGCCTATAGACATCAACATGGCATGACAATGGAGCTTTCCAATTAAGTATAGGTGGACCGCAGAATGTATGCCTATAGACATCAACATGGCATGACAATGGAGTGTTCCAATTAAGTATAGGTGGACCCCAGAATGTATGCCTATAGATATCAACATGGCATGCCAATGTAGCATTCCAATTAAGTATAGGTGGACCGCAGAATGTATGCCTATAGACATGAACATGGCATGACAATGGAGAACTAAATTAAGTATAGGTGGACCGCAGAATGTATGCCTATAGACATTAACATGGCATGACAATGGAGAATTCCAATTAAGTATAGGTGGATCGCAGAATGTATGCCTATAGACATCAACATGGCATGACAATGGAGTGTTCCAATTAAGTATAGGTGGACCGCAGAATGTATGCCTATAGATATCAACATGGCATGACAATGGAGTGTTCCAATTAAGTATAGGTGGACCGCAGAATGTATGCCTATAGACATCAACATGGCATGACAATGGAGCTTTCCAATTAAGTATAGGTGGACCGCAGAATGTATGCCTATAGATATCAACATGGCATGACAATGGAGCATTCCAATTAAGTATAGGTGGACCGTAGAATGTATGCCTATAGATATCAATATGGCATGACAATGGAGCATTCCAATTAAGTATAGGTGGACCGCAGAATGTATGCCTATAGATATCAACATGGCATGACAATGGAGCATTCCAATTAAGTATAGGTGGACCGTAGAATGTATGCCTATAGATATCAATATGGCATGACAATGGAGCATTACAATTAAGTAGAGGTGGACCGCAGAATGTATGTCTATAGATATCAACATGGCATGACAATGGAGCATTACAATTAAGTATAGGTGGATCGCAGAATGTATGCCTATAGACATCAACATGGCATGACAATGGAGCATTCCAATTAAGTATAGGTGGACCGCAGAATGTATGCCTATAGACATCAACATGGCATGACAATGGAGCGTACCAATTAAGTATAGGTGGACCGCAGAATGTATGCCTATAGATATCAACATGGCATGACAATGGAGCATTCCAATTAAGTATAGGTGGACCGTAGAATGTATGCCTATAGACATCAACATGGCATGACAATGGAACATTCCAATTAAGTATAGGTGGACCGCAGAAAGTATGCCTATAGACATCAATATGGCATGACAATGGAGCATTCCAATTAAGTATAGGTGGACCGCAGAATGTATGCCTATAGATATCAACATGGCATGACAATGGAGCATTCCAATTAAGTATAGGTGGACCGCAGAATGTATGCCTATAGATATCAACATGGCATGACAATGGAGCATTCCAATTAAGTATAGGTGAACCGCAGAATGTATGCCTATAGATATCAACATGGCATGACAATGGAGCATTCCAATTAAGTATAGGTGGACCGCAGAAAGTATGCCTATAGATATCAACATGGCATGACAATGGAGCATTCCAATTAAGTATAGGTGGACCGCAGAAAGTATGCCTATAGATATCAATATGGCATGACAATGGAGCATTCCAATTAAGTATAGGTGGACCGCAGAATGTATGCCTATAGATATCAACATGGCATGACAATGGAGCATTATAATTAAGTATAGGTGGATCGCAGAATGTATGCCTATAGATATCAACATGGCATGACAATGGAGCATTCCAATTAAGTATAGGTGGACCGCAGAATGTATGCCTATAGACATCAACATGGAATGACAATGGAACATTCCAATTAAGTATAGGTGGACCGCAGAATGTATGCCTATAGACATCAACATGGCATGACAATGGAACATTCCAATTAAGTATAGGTGGACCGCAGAAAGTATGCCTATAGATATCAATATGGCATGACAATGGAGCATTACAATTAAGTATAGGTGTACCGTAGAATGTATGCCTATAGATATCAACATGGCATGACAATGGAGCATTCCAATTAAGTATAGGTGGACCGTAGAATGTATGCCTATAGATATCAACATGGCATGACAATGGAGCATTCCAATTAAGTATAGGTGGACCGCAGAATGTATGTCTATAGACATCAACATGGCATGACAATGGAACATTCCAATTAAGTATAGGTGGACCATAGCATGTATGCCTATAGACATCAACATGGAATGACAATGGAGCATTCCAATTAAGTATAGGTGGACCGCAGAATGTATGCCTATAGACATCAACATGGCATGACAATGGAGCATTCCAATTAAGTATAGGTGGACCGCAGAATGTATATGCCTATAGACATCAACATGGAATGACAATGGAGTGTTCCAATTAAGTATAGGTGGACCGCAGAATGTATGCCTATAGACATCAACATGGAATGACAATGGAGCATTCCAATTAAGTATAGGTGGACCGCAGAATGTATGCCTATAGACATCAACATGGCATGACAATGGAACATTCCAATTAAGTATAGGTGGACCATAGCATGTATGCCTATAGACATTAACATGGCATGACAATGGAGCATTCCAATTAAGTATAGGTTGACCATAGTATGTATGCCTATAGACATTAACATGGCATGACAATGGAGCGAAACCAATTAAGGATAGGTGGACCGCAGAATGTATGCCTATAGACATCAACATGGCATGACAATGGAGTGTTCCAATTAAGTATAGGTGGACCGCAGAATGTATGCCTATAGACATCAACATGGCATGACAATGGAGTGTTCCAATTAAGTATAGGTGGACCGCAGAATGTATGCCTATAGACATCAACATGTCATGACAATGGAGCGTTCCAATTAAGTAGAGGTGGACCGCAGAATGTTTGCCTATAGACATCAACATGGCATGACAATGGAGAATTCCAATTAAGTATAGGTTGACCGCAGAATGTATGCCTATAGATATCAACATGGCATGACAATGGAGCATTCCAATTAAGTATAGGTGGACCGCAGAATGTATGCCTATAGATATCAACATGGCATGACAATGGAGCATTCCAATTAAGTATAGGTGGACCGCAGAATGTATGCCTATAGACATCAACATGGCATGACAATGGAGCATTACAATTAAGTATAGGTGGACCGCAGAATGTTTGCCTATAGATATCAATATGGTATGACAATGGAGCATTACAATTAAGTATAGGTTGACCGCAGAATGTATGCCTATAGATATCAACATGGCATGACAATGGAGCATTACAATTAAGTATAGGTGGACCGCAGAATGTATGCCTATAGACATCAACATGGCATGACAATGGAGTGTTCCAATTAAGTATAGGTGGACCGCAGAATGTATGCCTATAGACATCAACATGGCATGACAATGGAGAATTCCAATTAAGTATAGGTTGACCGCAGAATGTATGCCTATAGATATCAACATGGCATGACAATGGAGAATTCCAATTAAGTATAGGTTGACCGCAGAATGTATGCCTATAGATATCAACATGGCATGACAATGGAGCATTACAATTAAGTATAGGTGGACCGCAGAATGTATGCCTATAGACATCAACATGGCATGACAATGGAGTGTTCCAATTAAGTATAGGTGGACCGCAGAATGTATGCCTATAGACATCAACATGTCATGACAATGGAGCGTTCCAATTAAGTAGAGGTGGACCGCAGAATGTTTGCCTATAGACATCAACATGGCATGACAATGGAGAATTCCAATTAAGTATAGGTTGACCGCAGAATGTATGCCTATAGATATCAACATGGCATGACAATGGAGAATTCCAATTAAGTATAGGTTGACCATAGCATGTATGCCTATAGATATCAGAACAGAAGAACAGAACATCGTTTTTTGAGATTTGTACATACGTACATCATCTGATACAAACATACATTCACACAAAAAAATACAACAGTCACGTGATACAGTCACAATTTTACAAATATAACAAATAACATGGAACATTTGGAGAGTAAATCATCAATATCAGTGTATAGTTGATATTATCGTTATAAAAGAAAAACAGCATTTAACTAGTTAAGTAGTTTTTTCTTATATTAAAGGCTTGCTTTATAAAATTAGCAACATTTAAAAGAGCTGTATTAATTTGAGTTGACATTAATATATTGAATTTGTAAACAGATGGTCTATTATAAAAATAAGAATCAATATACTTTTTGCGCATGGTTTTATATAATGGACATATGAGTACAAAATGAAATATGTCTTCGATATCCCTTGTATTACAACATGAGCAATATCGTTCGTTTCTTGGTATAAACTTATTTCCGAAACGACCTGTTTGTATTTTCAAGGAATGAGATGATATTCTTAATCTTGTTAAAAAGAATCGTAAATCAAAAGGTAGCAGATCAAGATATATTTCATACTTAAACATATTTTTGAAGTTCTTATATTCTTCCAGAACTGGACTGCGTCCTACAGACGCAAGCCAATCTTGGACAAAACAATATTTTACTGTTCTTTAAAATAATTTTGGAAACATCTTTATATCCACCATTTCCGTGTTATTAAATAAGTATGAAAATCCATAATTATCCAATAACTTCTTACAATTAAATACCCAATTTTTTGCCATTATTATAACCTTCAAAAGCTATTTCGTAGCATTTTCTTAAAATAGAGTTTTGGCTTTTCACTAGCTTACTCCAGTATTTGATAATCTTAACATAACGGGATATATATAAAGGATATCTTTCTAGTTCACCGTACACTGCTGCTGAGCTACTACTGCTACGAACATTTAAAATCAGTTTGCAAAATTTAAGATGTACCCTCTCAATTGATTTTGCTTTAGTAAAACCCCATATTTCTGTAGCATAGTTTAAAATTGATCCAACAAATGCATCAAACATCTCGCATAAATTTTTTGGCTTAATAGGAACTTGCTTACAATTGAATAATAAAACATTAGCGCCTTTAAAGATTTGCCAGTGATATACTCATTATGTAATGCAAAGGACCCTGTATAGTTAAAAACAGTTCCTAAATAATTAAAATATCAAAATGGTATGACAATGGAGCGTTCCAATTAAATATAGGTGGACCGCAGAAAGTATGCCTATAGACATCAACATGGCATGACAATGGAGCGTACCAATTAAGTATAGGTGGACCGCAGAATGTATGCCTATAGACATCAACATGGCATGACAATGGAGCGTACCAATTAAGTATAGGTGGACCGCAGAATGTATGCCTATAGATATCAACATGACATGACAATGGAGCATTACAATTAAGTAGAGGTGGACCGCAGAATGTATGCCTATAGACATCAACATGGCATGACAATGGAGCATTACAATTAAGTAGAGGTGGACCGCAGAATGTATGCCTATAGACATCAACATGGCATGACAATGGAACATTCCAATTAAGTATAGGTGGACCATAGCATGTATGCCTATAGATATCAACATGGCATGACAATGGAGCATTCCAATTAAGTATAGGTGGACCGTAGAATGTATGCCTATAGACATCAACATGGCATGACAATGGAACATTCCAATTAAGTATAGGTGGACCGCAGAAAGTATGCCTATAGACATCAATATGGCATGACAATGGAGCATTCCAATTAAGTATAGGTGGACCGCAGAATGTATGCCTATAGACATCAACATGGCATGACAATGGAGCATTCCAATTAAGTATAGGTGGACCGCACAATGTATGCCTATAGACATCAACATGGCATGACAATGGAGCATTCCAATTAAGTATAGGTGGACCGCAGAATGTATGCCTATAGACATCAACATGGCATGACAATGGAGCATTCCAATTAAGTATAGGTGGACCGCAGAATGTATGCCTATAGACATCAACATGGCATGACAATGGAGCATTACAATTAAGTATAGGTGTACCGTAGAATGTATGCCTATAGATATCAACATGGCATGACAATGGAGCATTACAATTAAGTATAGGTGGACCGCAGAATGTATGCCTATAGACATCAACATGGCATGACAATGGAACATTCCAATTAAGTATAGGTGGACCGCAGAATGTTTGCCTATAGACATCAACATGGCATGACAATGGAGCATTCCAATTAAGTATAGGTAGACCGTAGAATGTATGCCTATAGACATGAACATGGCATGACAATGGAGCATTCCAATTAAGTATAGGTGGACCGTAGAATGTATGCCTATAGACATCAACATGGCATGACAATGGAGCATTACAATTAAGTAGAGGTGGACCGCAGAATGTATGCCTATAGACATCAACATGTCATGACAATGGAGCATTCCAATTAAGTATAGGTGGACCGTAGAATGTCTGCCTATAGACATCAATATGGCATGACAATGGAGCATTACAATTAAGTATAGGTTGACCGCAGAATGTATGCCTATAGACATCAACATGGCATGACAATGGAGCGTTCCAATTAAGTATAGGTGGACCGCAGAATGTATGCCTATAGACATCAACATGGCATGACAATGGAGCATTCCAATTAAGTATAGGTGGACCGCAGAATGTATGCCTATAGACATCAACATGGCATGACAATGGAGCATTCCAATTAAGTATAGGTGGACCGCAGAATGTATGCCTATAGACATCAACATGGCATGACAATGGAGCATTCCAATTTAGTACAGGTGGACCGTAGAATGTATGCCTATAGACATCAACATGGCATGACAATGGAGCATTACAATTAAGTATAGGTGGACCGCAGAATGTATGCCTATAGACATCAACATGGAATGACAATGGAACATTCCAATTAAGTATAGGTGGACCGCAGAATGTATGCCTATAGATATCAACATGGCATGACAATGGAGCATTACAATTAAGTATAGGTGGACCGCAGAATGTATGCCTATAGACATCAGCATGGAATGACAATGGAACATTCCAATTAAGTATAGGTGGACCGCAGAATGTATGCCTATAGACATCAACATGGCATGACAATGGAGCATTCCAATTAAGTATAGGTGGACCGCAGAATGTATGCCTATAGACATCAACATGGCATGACAATGGAGCATTACAATTAAGTAGAGGTGGACCGCAGAATGTATGCCTATAGACATTAACATGGAATGACAATGGAACATTCCAATTAAGTATAGGTGGACCGCAGAATGTATGCCTATAGATATCAACATGGCATGACAATGGAGCATTACAATTAAGTATAGGTGGACCGCAGAATGTATGCCTATAGACATCAACATGGCATGACAATGGAGCATTCCAATTAAGTATAGGTGGACCGCAGAATGTATGCCTATAGACATCAACATGGCATGACAATGGAGCATTCCAATTAAGTATAGGTGGACCGCAGAATGTATGCCTATAGATATCAACATGGCATGACAATGGAGCATTCCAATTAAGTATAGGTGGACCGCAGAATGTATGCCTATAGATATCAACATGGCATGACAATGGAGCATTCCAATTAAGTATAGGTGGACCGCAGAATGTATGCCTATAGACATCAACATGGCATGACAATGGAGTGTTCCAATTAAGTATAGGTGGACCGCAGAATGTATGCCTATAGACATCAACATGGAATGACAATGGAACATTCCAATTAAGTATAGGTGGACCGCAGAATGTATGCCTATAGATATCAACATGGCATGACAATGGAGCATTACAATTAAGTATAGGTGGACCGCAGAATGTATGCCTATAGACATCAACATGGAATGACAATGGAACATTCCAATTAAGTATAGGTGGACCGCAGAAAGTATGCCTATAGACATCAATATGGCATGACAATGGAGCGTACGAATTAAGTATAGGTTGACCATAGCATGTAGGCATACAGACATCAACATGGCATGACAATGGAGCATTATAATTAAGTATAGGTGGACCGCAGAATGTATGCCTATAGACATCAACATGGCATGACAATGGAGCATTACAATTAAGTAGAGGTGGACCGCAGAATGTATGCCTATAGACATCAACATGGAATGACAATGGAACATTCCAATTAAGTATAGGTGGACCGCAGAAAGTATGCCTATAGACATCAACATGGCATGACAATGGAGTGTTCCAATTAAGTATAGGTGGACCGCAGAATGTATGCCTATAGATATCAACATGGCATGACAATGGAGCATTCCAATTAAGTAGAGGTGGACCGCAGAATGTATGCCTATAGACATCAACATGGCATGACAATGGAGCATTACAATTAAGTAGAGGTGGACCGCAGAATGTATGCCTATAGATATCAATATGGCATGACAATGGAGCATTCCAATTAAGTATAGGTGGACCGCAGAAAGTATGCCTATAGACATCAACATGGCATGACAATGGAGTGTTCCAATTAAGTATAGGTGGACCGCAGAATGTATGCCTATAGATATCAACATGGCATGACAATGGAGCATTCCAATTAAGTAGAGGTGGACCGCAGAATGTATGCCTATAGACATCAACATGGCATGACAATGGAGCATTACAATTAAGTATAGGTGGACCGCAGAATGTATGCCTATAGATATCAACATGGCATGACAATGGAGCATTACAATTAAGTATAGGTGGACCGCAGAAAGTATGCCTATAGACATCAACATGGCATGACAATGGAGTGTTCCAATTAAGTATAGGTGGACCGCAGAATGTATGCCTATAGATATCAACATGGCATGACAATGGAGCATTCCAATTAAGTAGAGGTGGACCGCAGAATGTATGCCTATAGACATCAACATGGCATGACAATGGAGCATTACAATTAAGTATAGGTGGACCGCAGAATGTATGCCTATAGACATCAACATGGCATGACAATGGAGCATTACAATTAAGTAGAGGTGGACCGCAGAATGTATGCCTATAGACATCAACATGGCATGACAATGGAGCATTACAATTAAGTATAGGTGGACCGCAGAATGTATGCCTATAGATATCAACATGGCATGACAATGGAGCATTACAATTAAGTATAGGTGGACCGCAGAAAGTATGCCTATAGACATCAACATGGCATGACAATGGAGTGTTCCAATTAAGTATAGGTGGACCGTAGAATGTATGCCTATAGACATCAACATGGCATGACAATGGAGCATTCCAATTAAGTATAGGTGGACCGCAGAATGTATGCCTATAGACATCAACATGGAATGACAATGGAGCATTCCAATTAAGTATAGGTGGACCGCAGAATGTATGCCTATAGACATCAACATGGCATGACAATGGAGCATTCCAATTAAGTATAGGTGGACCGCAGAATGTATGCCTATAGACATCAACATGGCATGACAATGGAGTGTTCCAATTAAGTATAGGTGGACCGCAGAATGTATGCCTATAGACATCAACATGGCATGACAATGGAGCATTCCAATTAAGTATAGGTGGACCGCAGAATGTATGCCTATAGATATCAACATGGCATGACAATGGAGCATTACAATTAAGTAGAGGTGGACCGCAGAATGTATGCCTATAGACATCAACATGGCATGACAATGGAGCATTACAATTAAGTAGAGGTGGACCGCAGAATGTATGCCTATAGACATCAACATGGAATGACAATGGAACATTCCAATTAAGTATAGGTGGACCGCAGAAAGTATGCCTATAGACATCAATATGGCATGACAATGGAGCGTACGAATTAAGTATAGGTTGACCATAGCATGTAGGTATACAGACATCAACATGGCATGACAATGGAGCATTATAATTAAGTATAGGTGGACCGCAGAATGTATGCCTATAGACATCAACATGGCATGACAATGGAGCATTACAATTAAGTATAGGTGTACCGTAGAATGTATGCCTATAGACATCAACATGGAATGACAATGGAACATTCCAATTAAGTATAGGTGGACCGTAGAATGTATGCCTATAGATATCAACATGGCATGACAATGGAGCATTACAATTAAGTAGAGGTGGACCGCAGAATGTATGCCTATAGATATCAACATGGCATGACAATGGAGAGTTCCAATTAAGTATAGGTAGACCATATAATGTAGGCACACAGACATCAACATGGCATGACAATGGAGCGTACCAATTAAGTATAGGTGGACCGCAGAATGTATGCCTATTGACATCAACATGGCATGACAATGGAGCGTACCAATTAAGTATAGGTGGACCATATAATGTAGGCACACATACATCACATGGCATGACAATGGAGCGTACCAATTAAGTATAGGTGGACCGCAGAATGTATGCCTACAGACATCAACATGGCATGACAATGGAGCGTACTAATTAAGTATAGGTGGACCGCAGAATGTATGCCTATTGACATCAACATGGCATGACAATGGAGCGTTCTAATTAAGTATAGGTTGACCATAGCATGTATGCCTATAGATATCAACATGGCATGACAATGGAGCGTTCTAATTAAGTATAGGTTGACCATGGCATGTATGCCTATAGATATCAACATGGCATGACAATGGAGCGTTCTAATTAAGTATAGGTTGACCATAGCATGTATGCCTATAGATATCAACATGGCATGACAATGGAGCGTTCTAATTAAGTATAGGTTGACCATAGCATGTATGCCTATAGATATCAACATGGCATGACAATGGAGCGTTCTAATTAAGTATAGGTGGACCGCAGAATGTATGCCTATAGACATCAGCATGGCATGACAATGGAGCATTACAATTAAGTATAGGTGGACCGCAGAATGTATGCCTATAGACATCAACATGGCATGACAATAGAACATTACAATTAAGTATAGGTGGACCATAGAATGTATGCCTTCAGGCATCGACATTGCACAAAAGCAAATGGTTCAAAATACACTAATTAAAACGTACAATTTAGAAATAAGTACGGTAGGTGACTCGATACAAATAATCACGACATCACTCATAAGCTGGCTATCTTTTCCTTTAGAATGTTAACTCTTTTTCTGTATAGCACTTATTGTGTGATACAGATCCTGTCTGCCACTTGGTTGGAAAAAGACAAGACACCCTCTTGTGCTTGCTGGCTACGAATTAGGCTCATATAGTCGTGGTTTCAGGTCAGACGCCAGGATTCAGTTATTATTTTTATTTCCTTACTGTATAGTAAAATGCTCTCTGTAATGTCTTTTAATTGTTTTACAAAAATTTAGAGTAGTTTTTTTTTTGTAATTGCTCAAATCGTGACAAACTGGTGGACAGCACATTTATAGTACCAACAATGCACTTTGTGCTCGCCAAATACCGCAAGGTGAAAGTAAATGAAATTATTCGCTTGCTTAATAATTATGCATTATAGATCCACAATCACCACATTTATTTGTAAGCACAGGTGCGCCCGTTCCAAAATACAAAAAAAAAACATGCAAAATAAACCATTATACAAGTGAGTTGTGTCTATATATGCGTATACATTAATCATATATAATAATAGAAACAGAAGTGTTATTAATAATAACAAGTACGTAATTGGCTAAGTGTCTTAATCAATTTATGGATTTTATGAGTTAATAGAAAGGATTACAGTCACCAGCACATTTATACCGACTAAAGAGATAAATTGGATAATTAGCTTGTAACTCTTCCTATTTCTACATTTTCAATTTCTAGAATAGTGTGTGAGAGTTGTGAAAAATCGAGAACCGGTAAATGACATAGTAGGATGTAAATGTATACGTATCCTTCGGGGTTTAACAATGATTCGCAAAAAAGCTAATATATATTACGGGTAAACATTGTTTTAATTTCTATTCTAGAAGGAATTTAAATCTTGCAACAGTTTTCTGCTTGGTCACTTCATCAACACCTTCGGCTACCAGCTCTGTACCTCCGAATATGAGAGAGACAACAACGCCTTTAGATCTCGGCTGCAGCTCCACCTCCAACTGACCTAGCAGAGCACAACCAGGGTCTGTGACGTACTTTGGGTTCTTTGTCTCCGACGTGTAGAAATCGAAGATAAGCGACCTTTGTTTTCGCTCCAGCCTTTTATATCGCCGTGATGACTGCACTTCACCAACTTGAAAGTCTTTACCTTTCTCGACATGAACGGCAAATATGTCTTTGCATTTCTGCTTGGCTCCAACGAAACTCAATTTCTCTTGTGAGTGTTCACCCGGTACAAAGTCTCTGTAGACGCGTATACCGTACGAGTGTTTAGTCACCCTGGAAACGATGGTGGTAGGTAAGTGCCCGTAAATTACTGCTCCCTTCAGAACAGCTAGACCAGCATCCCCGTGTACAATCACTTTTTTATTGCGGAATTTTTCCATTATTTTGTTATGAATCAGCGGGGACTCGGCACAACCACCAACCAGTAGAATGGTCTGAACATCAGGTACAGTTCTTACAACTTTGTCGATTTCGTTTATTGTGCTGTTGACGGACTTATCGAAGAAGCTTGTAAATATACTAGAATCAACCTTTAATCTGTCACCGTTCCAGGCCACCTTTCCTTCCAGTGCACTATCTCTTTTGATTTCTTCTTCGACGCTTTTTGCCGGATACATCTGTATCATCCATCGTAAGAGGGAAGTTGGAACGGTAATTATAATTGTCTTGGCTTTACCGTCATACTTTCGCTTTTTGACTTCAAAGTCTCTGTACAGATCCATCAAATCCTCATGTTCTTTATTGGCAAACATTTGAAAAACATCAACTCCTAAACAGAAAAAATGCGTATTATCATAACAAATAGTGAAAGAAATTGGTTGTGTGTAAATTATCTAATTAAAGTAAATGTCGTTTAAATTGAAACAAAAAATTGTAACTCTTTAAAAAGTTTCACATTGATGACGTTTCCAGATAACTGAAATACTGAAATACAAACAAACAATCCACATTGATGGCACAACATTTGGTGTCCAGGTGTAAAGCTGTGCCAACCTCTGCAGATATTTAAGATAACGACCCAAAACCTATACTGTGCACTAAGGCAGCTGAAAAACGGTTACTCGCATATTTAAGCTGCACCATACAAAAATGACCCACATACCTACGATGCCTTTAAGAAACTCTAAAAAGTTATCGTCTGCAGTCGTACCACCCCAATGTCCCCCACAAGGCGGCACCAGCTCACGAATGGAAGTTTCATTTACCATTTGGTGTAAGGCAATGTCAACGGTACCGCCTAGAGAGAAAACAAACTTTATCATCATCATCATCATTATCAACATCATCATAATCATCATCACCATCATCATCATTCTCTGCATCACCATCACATCATCATCATCATCATCATCATCATCATCATCATCATCATCATCATCATCATCTTCTTCTTCTTCTTCTTCTTCTTCTTCTTCTTCATTCTCTGCATCATCATCATCATCACATCATCATCATCATTATTGTCGTCAACATTATCATCATCATCATTATCATTCTCTGCAGCAAATTTCCCTTGCAGCCATCGATTATTTTTTTTCAATAACTTATGACAAAAGTCATCAGTATAGTTCTAGTAGTATTGTGTTTGTAAGGCCGTACTAAAACGTAGACTTTGCATTGCTTTGCTTCCATTAAGCTTCGTCTTTTTGGGGTAACACATAAACCTAACCCCAACGATAAATACATTATTAGTATTTTATAAAACTACAGGCCATTTGAAACTGTCATGGAGAGGTGAACATTGTGTTATCATACTAGTGCCAATGTGTAACACGAGAGTTTATGAGACTGACCTCCCATATCAACAACGAGGTATTTGCAACCGTTTTGGAAACCTCTTTCCATCATTTCATTTAACCGTTTCCAAGTCAGGTGCATGCAGAAGATCGATACTGCTTCCGGTTCCAGGGCGATTATTAGCTGGTCACTCTTGATCCCAGCCTGAAACGGAGCAAATTAATACATAAAATAAATATATAAGTGGCTCATCACATATAAAGATGGGGTGCCGATCGTGTTTTTAAAGGGAAACACAGCTAGAAAAATACTTTGTGTTGAAAGCCTTCTTACGTTATCTGATGATGGTGGAAACCTCTGGCTGCTTAGCTTTGAATGTGAAGCTTTACTTCCCATATCTGTTTTTGTTGTCTAAAGCCATAAGCAACCACAAATAACAAATACTGTTGGTGTTTAACTATAAGTAACACTAAACTATACACTTTCTGCTACTGTTGCAGCTCCTGCCACTGATAATGATAATGGTATTAGGCAAAGTATGTTCGAGATCTAACTGCACGACGACAACAACAACAACATAAGGATTATCTGCACAGCAAGTTCCAGCATTACAATATCGTCATCCCCAATACCATGCACCAGCAATTTCGTCATCATAATTGTCATTAACATCAGAATTGCTGCCATCAGTGGAGTCGGCATTAATATTTACATTATCATTAACAAAAACACCACTTCGTACACAACAGCCGTGACATTATCATCATTTATTACAAAGAAAGATAACAACAACACCATGAATAAAATCTTAATCGTCATTAACACAAACTTATACCTTTTCAGCGCTTTGGTTTAGTTGACATGCATTACTATTCACGTGATTTTATAGCCTCTTGCATCAATACATCTACACCAGTGTGAATGACTAATGATGTTACTGGTCACGTTTATAAAGAGAAATGTGGATGAGGCAATTTAATTGTGATAACTATCAAGAAAAAGGGTTAACAAAGATACAAAACAATATACATTTCAAATTCTTTTAATAAACAACAATAATCTATATTAGTAACAGGTACAAGCCCTTGTATTGAGCAAATAGAACAGGCAATCTGCTCCTGAGCAGATGGAACAGGCAATCTGCTCCTGAGCAAATAGAACAGGCAATCTGCTCCTGAGCAGATGGAACAGGCAATCCGCTTCTGATTTGATGGAACAGGCAATCTGCTCCTGAGCAGATAGAACAGGCAATCTGCTTCTGAGCAGACAGAACAGGCAATCTGCTCCTGAGCAGATAGAACAGGCAATCCGCTTCTGATTTGATGGAACAGGCAATCTGCTCCTGAGCAGATAGAACAGGCAATCTGCTCCTGAGCAGACGGAACAGGCAATCTGCTCCTGAGCAGACATAACAATCTGCTCCTGGGCAGATGGAACAGGCAATCTGCTCCTGAGCAGATAGAACAGGCAATCCGCTTCTGATCAGATGGAACAGGCAATCCGCTTCTGAGCAGATGGAACAGGCAATCCCTTCTGATCAGATGGAACAGACAATCTGCTCCTGAGCAGATGGAACAGGCAATCTGCTCCTGAGCAGATGGAACAGGCAATCTGCTCTTGAGCAGATAGAACAGGCAATCTGCTCCTGAGCAGATGGAACAGGCAATTTGCTCCTGATCAGACAGAACAGACAATCTGCTCCTGAGCAGATGGAACAGGCAATCTGCTCCTGAGCAGACAGAACAGACAATCTGCTCCTGAGCAGATGGAACAGGCAATCCGCTTCTGATCAGATGGAACAGGCCATCTGCTCCTGAGCAGACAGAACAATTTGCTCCTGAGCAGATGGAACAGGCAATCCGCTTCCGCCACACTCACAGCATGATGGCGCCACACCTGAATTCGAATGGTCATATCTAAATAAAATAGGCCTGTTAAAGACTTTTTCAACACAACCAATGATGTCCTGACGCATAAGGCTTGACAATGCAAGGGCAACTTTACGTAATATAAGCTATTCGAGACTTTTCAATTTCCCTTAATGAGAAATAAACAAGAATGTCTAAACCAAAATGAAAATAAGTCAGTAGAGGTGTTAAGTATTCAAACCGATAATAGTTGTGAAGTTTATCTATGTACTACCTACCTGCTAAGTACGATCAACAATAACCTAACGTATTTCTGTCAATGACAAGGCTTGTGCCATAAACAGGCTCGTTATTTACATGATGTATTAACTTTAGTCAGACAGCCATAACCTCCAGGAAATACTTTTTTCATATACATGATCATGGTTACTTCTCTGAGAAAGTTTACAGATACATTTGATATTTACATTTTGACTGGATAACTTGATGTTTGCATGCGTCTTTATGAGTCTGTATTTATTGTATAACAAAACCGTACTGGTGACTGACCAGTGCTGGACATTTTTTTTTTTGAGTAAATACTCCACACAATACATGAGATTATTTTTTTGTGACAGCTCTCGGTGAATGACACGTGTATTCTCTACCGCAGTAGATACACAAAACGGAATGTGTGTATATGGGGCGAGTATTGGTACGAAATTCACTTGGCTCGAGATTGTTTGGCATGGGCTATTCTGTAAATGATAGATGTTGAGACTCAGAGTACGAGTGCAGTTGTGTTATATTAATATATGGGCATTTTTGCATAATGTATGCAAATTAAAATCTACGATTTGCTTCGAACGACAGCGTGCACGAGGAAGTAGAAATATTCTGTCTGAAAATATGATAAAATATCGTTGGTATGTGAAAAAGCTACACCCATACCGTCGATGGTTTGTAAGAATGTTACGCCCATATCGTACTACATGTATATACTTAACTTCCTTGCGTATTTATTGTTAGTTTGAAGCTTTTTGGTGGCGTTAACATTTATATTGTTGTCTGTTTGAACTAGATGTTCAATTAATTATGTTGTGTAAAATTATGTTGTGTAATGAAGACATAAATAAGATACAGATTGATGAACGAACAACTCCGCGAAGGAATATTTCTCAGGGACTAGAAAAAAGGTGTGAAAGCGGTAACAAAATGTCATTAGACCGAATTGCGAGATCCCGCGCGCGGGTTATCACTGCCCCCCCCCCCCCCCCCCCCCCACCAACCCCCCGCTCTGACGACCTCCACTATCCTCCTACCTGCGGCTGTTGACAGGTGATAGAGGTCATTCGTATCATCTCAATATAAAGTTACCGCACGCGTCCGAAAAGGAATGGCACAATTGAGATTTAGTTCTAGAGTAAAAAATGTAGTGTTAATGAAATGAATAAATGGAAGTTAACTGTGAACTCAGTACAGTAGTTTTATATTCTTAATCGCTCACACGATTAAACTTACAACGCCCAATCAGCGCTTGCTTTCTTAGACCTGATTCAAAAGTCAGTCAGTCCTATCAGGTACCTATTTCCGGGTACCTACGTTGCAATGCATAAAGGTGATTAATTTTAACATTTTGCCCAATCAGCTCTTTAAGCGCATTGATTGTAAGTACGGATGACCTATCCGGCTCTGCAACTTTAACTAGAGATATCACTGCTATCGATTAAATAATACTTCTATTACGACCGGTGTCGCTATTTAAGATTTATTTATAAAATGGCACGTTTACTAAACGACGAAATGGTGTAACAGAAAGAACAAGCCAGCAACAAACTAGTGCAATACTGTTTTATTTTAATAAACAATTAAATCTGTGGCGTTACAAAATATATCAGACAAAATTTGAGAATGCAAAATAAATGTTAGCTTACAGTTTGTCCCTTTAGGAGGTGTCCCTTTAATAGTCCATTTAATAATCCAACGACGAATAATATTGAAAAGTTTTTGGTAGAATGTCCTCGTAGATACGCACAATTGAAATAATTCAAAGGTAGAACAATACACGAATGTAATAAGAAGAAGTCTCTAGAACATTAAAAAAACCGAGAACATTCTCGAAACCCAGTTAAAAATAAACAAATGAATTTTCTAGCATGATCCTTTTCTTTCTAGCAGTTCCGCGAATGCTACGTTATGCGAAATACGTCATGCTAAATGTATATACGTCATGACTACTACGACAAAACAACCCTTAACCTTACTAGCGTAACCTTAAACGCTGGTGTACTACTGTACATAACACTTCAAGTAGTATGGCATTATTATAATTTTATGCATTGATTTACTGCGTTTCACTATGGACGGACGGGCGGAAAAAATGACCAAATTACGCCCTTACTAAGACTGGCTGCTTGCAATTTCTTAAATGTATTCTTCTTGCATTAGCCATTCACATTATACTGGACATATAAAAAAAGCTTCAAAAATGTAAAAACAATACTGTAAAAGCGGATATAATTTACGTCATTTTACAGGAAAACAAATTGCGTGACACTACATTTCTATTTCATATTCAAATAACCTTATATTTACCTGGACATCCTAAATATAAAATTTGAAAAAAAAAAACACATGAAAACAAAATAAGAATAAAAACAACTTTACGCGACATTGACATAATTCATTTCATTTGTATGTTTACTTTCTATTGACACAAAACGGCGAAGCAGCAAGGTATATTGGATATTTATATCTTAATATCAACGCTGACTACTTGCTAATATGATAACACGTATTTTTATAATAAATTAGTACTTAATGTCATTTACCTATAAGTATCGTTTTCTGAACAAATAATTAAAATTGTAGCAAAAAACAACAACAACACAACAACATTTGAAATAAAATTATAAGCAATTACTGATAATAAGCATATTCTCAATTTATTTTACTTGCAATATTTTACCCAAGGCGAATAATGGCTTAGAGAGCGTTTTAATACACGCCAACACGGGCTGTTATTCGTGAAAAAATTCCTAGTTTCTATTGCCGAAATTGCTCAAACACGAAGCGCATGCTCTTCAACGAACATATAGTTAGGCCACAATATGAGATGTCACAGATTTAGTAATATTTAAAGACAAATGGAAACATGAACAAAATTAAAACGTCGGACAAACAAGAGTGTATATGTATGTACGAAATTCCGATATATCCGCATGTCTAACTTGACGTTTACCAGTTGTCTGGAAGGCAAGATTTTATTCCGTATTATGTTACACGTGTGCATAATTTAAAGATTATATACACTTTAAAAATAATAAGTACCATTTAAGTTCTTTGCAGAGTAGGTTTTCGTCCGATAGTATTCTTAATTGCTCGGTTGTATTATATTTCGCCAAAACCCCATGAAATAGAAATACATTTTATATTCTGAGTGGCAGGCAATAACTCATATATCCAATGCATTATGCTATCAACAGAACATTTGTGCAGCAGACAATTAAAATCATATTTCACATAATGAGTATGTCTAGCAATTGTATCAGTACCTTTTCAGCAGCCCTGCGCATGAATTGCTTCGCGCCGTCAGTCCATATGGCGGGGACGGTCAGCACCCACTGGATATCGTTTGGTGTTGTTACATGTCCTCTGGTTATTGATAAAATGAGTGAGTGTTTAAATATAACTGTTTTGTAACTAGTTGTACTCTAATGCATGTACTTAACTCGTAGCATGATGAGCACACATCGAATAGGTTTATACAAAGGCATGATACAGACCTCGACAGATAAATGTTCCCTTTGATGCTAAACTCTAGCCATTTTGACATATATTAATTTTGTTAGAATGTTACAAGTTACTATGACTTATTACAGATATCTTGAAAATGTTTGAAATAGAGAGGATGTATACAAAACAAGTTATTGTTACAACCTTTTATTAAATATTAAGGGATCTTAATAATATTACTTTTATATAGTATCCAACATTAAGTTTTCACGAAATGCAAAAGTGTTATTTGCTGTTTTTTGTATTTCGAATTTATTATAACATTAGCTGTCGTTTTTTACCTTCTATCCATAAGATCTTCCGCGTGCTTTTTGAAATATTTGATCGATTCGCTAAACACAATCAATGCTTCCACCTCCTTTCCATTTTGGTCCTTGATCTTAAAGTGTATGTTCATTTGCTGCAAAGTCATAAATTACGTTATTAAAGAACCTCATAAGTTATATGTTTCCGAAAATGTTATAACTGGTTTAAATGGCTTTAACGTTCGATGCCTGGTGTGAGACATGTTTACATCATTGGTACGAATGGCACATAAGGTCCAGGCCAAGAGACCATATCCTGTTCAACGATAGCTGATAGACGTAAATAATATGCAACTGATAAACGATGATTATTCAAGTTCTTTCAATCGGAAGGAGCATGGGCTCACACATAGTTTTATATTTTATAAAATTATACTCACCTATGCGGTATGAATTGTAATATCAAACTTGCTAATATTTTAAGGAAAATCTTATTTGCATAGCAAAAATGGTGTTCGTTGAATTATAAACAATTTTGTTCAAATTTACAAACCATAGCTAATACAAAATACAGACAAATAACTTACGACTGATGTGTGTAATGACATTTTGAACCGTCGGAAAAAGTAATAATCCTCATGCTCCCCTTCATCCACTAGCTCTAAATATTTCTCCTCCGCCTCAAAGCCAAATGCAACCAATTGTTTACGTTTATCCAGAAGCACAATTGTAGGCGTCTTTAGGGATTGAAGACCACATGAAGCGGCAAGCCATGTGTTCGGTACTTCAATTTTCAGTGGTTCCTTGTTAAATTTGTCCTTGAAGGAGAAAGCATATCCGGAGTAGGTGGTCCCGAGGTCAATGGCCGCCACTATGATCCTGTTACTACTAGACTGTTCGGACATACTATTGGTCGCCATGCTAGATCTCCTGTGTAAGACATTTGTTATTATTATTAGATGTGACATTAAAGTGCAAGAACAATGTAGTATTGTTGTCTGTTTTATAGTATGATAGCGACGTTAATCTAAGCGTCAACGGCACTGAAGTGATCAGTGCTTGAAAAATAAATGGTTCAAAGTGAAATAAGCAAGTAAATAGTTTAGGGTTAAATAAGTCTTAAAGCTTATATCAAAAAGCTGAAGTTCGAAGGCACGAAGGACGGACCATGTATCGCGTTAACTACTCGCCAGTCAACATTAATTAAATGTTCCTTTACCTTTATTACTTTAGATGTCTAACCCACGTTTGACATATAAAAGGCTGTCGACGTAAGGTAAGTCTGGGTATATACCAATACCGACTTTATTGGAAGCAATCGCACAATACATCAGTATACTAAACTAAACAAGAACCACACCACTTAGACAAGACAAATGCACACAATGTGCACTGAAGTCTACGGCAATAACGTTCGACTACATTTTTTTTCGCAACTATAGCAGCAGTTGGAACACCTCGGCGATGACTGCCATTTCAAAAAGTGGTGTGCCAAATAAAATAAAAAGAAACATTAAAAAGTGCATATGTCAAGCTTGATCGTAATTTCACATTGCTGGTTTAAAACAAGTTTAGTGGATAGTGGTAACCTTTTGCATGGATAAGTTTATAAACCATATGTATTTTGCATAGGAAAATAAATTGCGTTTAAATATGGTGTGAAAAAACAACAAATATTGGTCAACTTTTGTTTTGTACAAAGTCCGTTTAAAGATTTAAAAGTGTGGACACATTATTACACTAGTAGGTAAGGTGCACTTATATGTAAAATATTATTAACGTAACATTGTTAAACTTTAAGTTTCTTGGTTCGAACTAAATTATTTTCTCTTAAAGTAAGCAGTCAATAAACTACATTATAGTTTAAGTTTATCGTACACCAGTCTGTGTTTACTTAGAGGCGGCCGACATTTTGACACTTTCTTTTGTTTAGACTGCATTTCACAAAGGATTAACAGACATCATAGGCATGTGTCAGTTAATTACAAAAAAAAAATTTAATGGCCGTTAATTTTGATACGAATGGTTAATTGACAATCGTTAGGTGTGAAAAACGCAACGTCCTTATATAATTGAAGGTTTGGTTTGAAAACGTATGCTTTATTGATTTTGCACTTCTTTATTAATCACATCATTTTATTTATGTTAAAGTACTGAAGTAGCAATGAGTAGAAAACGCAAAGAACTCTGTCTTAAAGAAAAGATTTCTCTTATCAAAGAGAGCCCTGGACAATCAAAAATGAAAGTGTTCTACATTTTATGAATCATAATGCATATTATATTATTGATTTAAACTACTACTATTATACTAACAAAACAAAATATGATATTGGTTTAAACACAAATATAAAGTATACAACACGTATATAAAAAGAATATTAACACACATGTAGTTCATTATGTCAAAGGGGCATAACTTGTTACAGCTTATATCAAAACTCGCTATTAAGGCCAAACTTTAAATTAAGGCCACTTCTTGCCGGTCCCAAAAGTGGCCTTAATAGCGAGTTTCTACTGTATATATATATATATGTCACTATTGCAAACAAACTGCATCAGCGGTAGATAAAGCTGTCATTCGACTGCAGCCCTTGCTTTCTTCTTAGATGTGGTCCTTCCCTACTGGTTTCTTTAGAAACCGATTACAATTCTATATATAAGTCGTGACGGGTATAGTAAGAGAAACTTAGTCAACATATTGCGCAATGGCGATGATTGTTATAAAAAAGGTATAATTATTATTCAAGACGTGTTAATTAACTGCTGTTGAAAAGTGGCAAAATTACCCAAACCTCCAGCAGAATGACTATATTTCAATATAATTGTATATAAAACAATAACCCGAGGGTCCTTATTCTAAGGGGGTCAGTTTACAACGTTACATTGGCTGTTACAAAGGCACCTCGAACTTTGTTGTAAGCAGCTTGTGATCTTAGGTTGATGTCAAATGTTTGCATTTTACTGTAAGTTGTTGCCTCATTTAGGCTTAGTTTACTTAAACCTGAGGTTAAATTAGATTTTTTACTTAATTGCTTTGAGTTTTTCAGTTGATATTATTTAAATAACATTTACAAACGAAGTGTTATCAACCACTATTACTTATAGGTTTGCAAATAAAATACATGAAGTCACTAAGCCAATCAGCGGACATGAAGAATGATTGCGCAGCGTCGTTATTAATGAAAATAACGTTTATATCCATCTGCGAGCTATTTTACTGAGAAAATGGTTTCATTCATTCATAAAAAATATATAAAATATATTTTAAAACTTTAATGTATTACGTAGAGACCCTGAAGAACATTGGTTTTTCCACGTGTAATTTCTAAATGCAATCGTGCGTTAGTCGAAATAATATGTATCTATCAAAAGGTTTTGAAATCTTTAAATTCTAAATCGTTAAATGTTTGATTATATTTTCGCAGAGCACCTGAGTTAATTTAGGCATAAAACTATGTATACTATGCTATGTGTCCACAAATATGTATTCTATATCAAATTAACCAAACAAGTAGCAATGTTGTCATTTGTAAGTAACTTGTGATTATTTCATTTTATTTTTCCACTGCTTAAACTTTGAGATCACTGTTCTTGTTTAACAAGGCAGCGATTGATTTATCGGTGACCTTTATCATAAGAAACAAATGCGTTAATGTTAAGAACGGTACCCTCTACTCTTCAAGTGATTGATAGTAAATGTACTTACTCGCAATACTGTAAGATCTGTGTATAAGTATCAGAATTGTCTAGTTTAAACAGGTCCGTATTTTTTACAAACTTCAATTTAAGAATGTGTATAAGCTTTTGGTATCCTCGTCACAACTCTGGCTCCCTCTTAATTCCCTCTTAGTAAATTATGTTGATTTTATCAAGGTCACTCAGCAGTGTTCAATGCGCTAGCACTGAACACCTAGTCATAGTTACAAAATCTAAGTCGAAAGCGTTCTTAAGCCCGACCGAACATAATTCTGCTCAAAATCCCTACGCAAAAATATAGTTCTACATTTAACAACCAGCTACTGAAAGAGACATTATTTTATTTCGACCAACATGGGATTGTATGTCGTCAGTAAACGTGGCCAAAATCATTTTCTGCAGGTTCTCTGCATGATAAGTTAAAGGTGCAAAATGTCTTTGATTAAAATAACAATTACCAAAGTAAGCGAAGTGTCTCTTCATAAAGACATATCAGATGAATAAAAATATACAACGTTTTATGTTTTTGGTTTTTTGTACCAAAAATGAACATCTAAACCCATTCCCTTGTTCTCTGATATTGACAGGAAATGTCCTACTACTTGCAGAAAGATCTTTTAGATCTTTTCGCCTTTTATTGTTTTAATCGCGTTCTTTTGTTTAAATTATGCCAGTATCTTTAAATGAAGGTTATTTTAATGGAAAGTACACAGCTCTAAAGTCAAGTGTACTCAGGTTAGGCCAACACTTAGACACTGTTGCATAAGTTGAATAACACTTTCTTGCCGCCAGGTTTCGTGCTACATGTACTCAGTGACAGTGCCATGATAATCAATTTCAAATTAATAATGATAATTCATCATCGGAAATCTCCTCCGATTTACAGCACCAAGAACTTAAAGGTGGTTCTGACAGTTTGCCTATATCAACAATATAACATATAACAATATAGAACCACTGCTTTAGAAAATTTGAGCATATTTTTTGTACAAAATCATATATAGTCTTAATAAATACGACTTTACTGTATACTGAATGCTAACTGCATTGTTAGACAGAACTAATCGCAAAAAAAAAAAAATCACTCATTGAATGTGTATTCTTTTCAGCTGTATAAAAAGCTAGAGGTCTCTGCTGAAAATCGACGTCAGAGCGGATTATCGGGATGACTATATAACGTGTTCTCAAAAGTAAGGGGTCTTGTGGTTTTCTAAGTTAAAAATAGCAATATATGCAGCGTGGATAGGATAGGAAATACCTATTTGCAATAACAAGTGGAGATTTACACAGATCTAGAACGTCATTAAACATCATTTTGCAGGACCTTTCCAGGTAACAATGATTTATTTAGTTATTTGAGGAAATAAATTGGTTCAAAATGTCGGATACCACCTTTAAATGTTATTTATCACACTGTATTTGAGTTCATCTCAATCTTAAATGTTCAATTATCGTTGCGTTACCAAAATTCGATGTTCTTCTAAATTCGTCAGTAGTGTGTTTTTGAAACTCTAACTTAGTACAAGTTTAAAGATATTTTCTGTTTAATGGTGAAAAGCTAGGGGTTGTTATTAAATAGGTTTATCATTATAGCTTAAGGTATTTTTGAAGCTGAAGACAAGTATGCTTAAAATGTCGAATTTAGGTCACACTATGATATAATTCAGTTGTGAATGTTAACTGAACATTATTTACTATGAAAGCAGAAGCCAGCATTCTCAATTTTGTTTGTAAATCATAAAAAAAACAGATAATATATATGTATATTATACAGTAATAATAATGTTGTTATGCTAGGAAAACACTTAGGGTACTCAAATCTGGGATGGGATGGGATAAGCCAGCATTTTTGCCGATACTATACAGCGACATTTCTATCATTTCTATCATTATAGCACAGGGGCACTTATGAGGTGCCCATGGACTGGACCCGACCGGTCCATTATACTGACACCGACGAGTCAGGCGTTATGCTGTCCCCTTAGCCCCAAGCGTTAGGAGGGAAGCCACTACTACCAACTTTAAAGTCTTAAGTTTGACCCCGCCGGGGTTTGAACCCACGACCTCCCGAGCCGCAAGCCGACGCTCTACCACCTGTGCTATTGTGGGCGGTATATATATATATACCAGTTAGGGCAGACACCAACTACAGGATATGACACCTGCACCTGAATTGATCATAACTAATTCAAATTTGTGCAGTAGCTCTGTGATAGCTTGTAGTACTTTGGAATCATACATTCCTGATCACAAGGCACACTTTCTTGTATACTCTTTAAAGCAACCTGGACACAGTTTTGTGAAGAACAACGCAATATGTACTTCATAAGTATATTCACTATTGCATCACTATCTAGCTCAACAGCATATTGTTTATGAGTGACCTATAAACATGACCTATTACTGCATTCAAAGTGAGGAGATGCACAAGTTGTTGACCTTAAGTTCGCTAAAGATATGTTGAGAAGCCTTGTTACAACACAATGTTCTGAAGAACAGCTTGTTCAAATGTGATCACATGTAATAACGTGTAATATTTTATTCCATCATTATTTGTGTTTGAATATGCATGCATATGCCTGAAGTATTTATCATCAGTACATGTTTATAATGTATATACCATTGATTATTTAAATCGTTTACGGTTTAAAGAAGTAACTACAGTTTCAGATATAAATGAAAGTAACCAGAAACAAAGTAAAGTGTAGATATTTTATCACTGGCGACTTTCTTATATAAGCAGTGATGATGTACGTTTAAAGGTCATTCAGTGTACATATACGTTCATTCAGTGTACATATTAGGTCATTCAGTGTACGTATAAGGTCATTCAGTGTACATATAAGGTCATTCAGTGTACTTATAAGGTCATTCAGTGTACATATTAAAAAGGTTTGTTGGATTATGAGTGATAGCTTCATGTACAGCCGAAGTATTTGGAATTTTAGTATAGACTAATTTATTTTGTGTACACAGTGTACAAGAAATAAACAATATGCTTTCCATGATCAATTACTAGATATTTGTCTCTGCCTTTTCCGGACGGACTACAGAATCGTAAGATACGGGGCTCATAGCAAAGGTAGTGGCGGTAGCAGAGACGGTCACCTACAAAGGAAAGAACGAAAAACTAAAGCAAATCCTTTCAGAAGCAGTCAGTAACGGAAAGGAGGTGGTGAAAGTCTGCTGCTGAAATCCAGACAAGTTCAGGTTTTTAAGGTAATTTGTGTTCTATACTTTCTATTTCAAGTTGTTTAACTGTTGCATCATATACATCATACTAAAATGTCCAGGATGTAACTATGTTGTGAAGTACAAATTGAAACAAAATGTGTTTGTATCTGGCAAGTATATTCAGGTTAATGATGAGGCCAAAAAAAGTTGTTTGTTTCCGCTAACTCAAGAAAGAAAATAGGATAGGTAGGTAGGTAGGCATAACTTTTTTTTTTCGTTATTTTTTTTTCTCAACTTAGGTTATTTCGCTTTTCTAAAAGGGTTTCCTGTTAATAAATCATAAGAATGCCCTTGTTATGTGTTATTGATCCTTATGAGATACAAATATATAGTGATATTAAATAAAACATAACATTCGAAAAGCCTTATACATTCGTTTAATGTACTATCTATTTATCAGATTGTCCATACAGTCATACAATACTAAAGAACTCAATACATATTAAATTATTAAACAGTTCAAACAGCTCTACAAAAAGCAGACAGTTATATCAGTCGAAATAGTATACACATACATGCAGGTCATCATTTCCTTTTAACAAATGGCCTTTGCACAACTGGAGTCTTCCCTTCATCAATGCAACCTTTGCAGAGTGGAAGCACCGACTTAAACTTAGCTTTTAGACCTTGATCAACTAAAGCCCCATTTGTACCACAATAACAACATATGTCTTTTGATGTTATGAATTTGCAGGAGTAATAACTAAGTTCCATTGGGTTTCCACATGTAAGATCTCTTGTAATGATACCCTTCACAGATTTATATGATGGGTGCACTATTGGCGAACCACAAGTAAATTCATATTCTGATAAGTTTTTAGCTATCAGAAGTTTTTGTCTATCTGTTAACTTTGCTGTAGTACAAGCGTAGTACAGGCGTGGTTTACAGCACTCAACACAGGACACAACACCACGTGCTGTTTGTGCCGACAGAGTGAATGTATCCTTAACAATAACATGTGAGTCTGATTCAGAAACATCTAGAGTTTCCCTGGAGGGACCTGGTTGGTCATCATGGCCTGTTGCCATAGGTTGCTGATCACTGGAGGGACCTGGTGGGTCATCATGGCCTGTTGCCATAGGTTGCTGATCACTGGAGGGACCTGGTGGGTCATCATGGCCTGTTGCCATAGATTTCTGATCACTGGAGAGACCTGGTGGGTCATCATGGCCTGTTGCCATAGGTTGCTGATCACTGGAGAGACCTGGTGGGTCATCATGGCCTGTTGCCATAGGTTGCTGATCACTGGAGAGACCTGGTGGGTTATCATGGCCTATTGCCATAGGTTGCTGTTCACTGGAGGGACCTGGTGGGTCATCGTGGCCTGTTGCCATAGGTTGCTAATCACTGGAGGAACTTGGTGGGTCATCATGGCCTGTTGCCATAGGTTGCTGATCACTGGAGGGACTTGGTGGGTCATCATGGCCTGTTGCCAAAGGTTGCTGATCACTGGAGGGACCTAGTGGGTCATCATGGCCTGTTGCCATAGGTTGCTGATCACTGGAGAGACCTGGTGGGTCATCATGGCCTATTGCCATAGGTTGCTGATCACAGGAGGGACCTGGTGGGTCATCATGGCCTGTTGCCATAGGTTGCTGATCACTGGAGGGACCTGGTGGGTCATCATGGCCTGTTGCCATAGGTTGTTGATTTCTGGAGAGACCTGGTGGGTCATCATGGCCTATTGCCATAGGTTGCTGATCACTGGAGGGACCTGGTGGGTCATTATGGCCTGTTACCATAGGTTGCTGATCACAGGAGGGACCTGGTGGGTCATCGTGGCCTGTTGCCATAAGTTGCCGACCACTGGAGGGACCTAGTAAGTCATCATGGCCTGTTGCAGAAACAACAAATTTTGCAAACATGTAAATTATTTGCAAACTTGATAACGACCCAGACACACCACGTGACAATATTTTCAATACATGTGAATTGCCAATTCGTATTGTTGTTTTCGTCGCCGACCTTATGATGCATGAAAAGGATGTCTCTGATGATAACAGTGTTGTTAAAGACAACGAGCTTGTTCGATTCCTTTTGATGAGGACATTTTTCAATCGTCACCAGCAAAAATGTCGACATCTTGACCTTCCGTCATCTTAGTTGTACAAGCGTTTGCTATTATTCTCCAATATGTAAAGAACGTCTATCACGATAGTGGCCAAGGTGATCCGAATTTTAATCACCGAATATAAATCAATCACCGAAAAATCAGTCCAGTCACCGGAACGTTGCGACCAAAAAGAAACATTGTTGCCCGAAAATCGATTTGAAATACACGAAAAAAAGTTTAGGGTCGGCATAAAAAATAGGGCCGGTCGGGTTAGTGGAAACAAACAACTTTTTTTACGCCTGAATATATTTCCTTTACTACTATAGCACTGGTAACAAATAATAGCTGGTTTTCTTAATGCATTAAACCCAGAAGCAGCATTGAGTAGTGAACGCCATCTCTTTGCAAAAAAGGGGCAAAATGAACAAAATAAACATACCCTTTCCTCGTTTTTCATTTGCAAATAGAAAAAAAGTGTTCGCGTGAATATTGGTATCCAGGTAAACTGTTAGTTGATTTAAGGTAGTCATTTCATGATATAAAAATCTTACCAAACAAATTTGTAATAGAGAAAGAAATTGTATACATGACAATATCCAATTGCAAAAACGAACTTAACTGTATCTTAGTTTCCATACAAAGTTTCAGTAATTGGAATAACATTTGGTTGTCATCATACTTTTTTATTCGCCCGGTGAAAGGTAGAACCTTGGTATTTAGTGCACATGTTCCTTAGGTGGATCAGTATCCACAAGATTATTCAACGAATTCTGATAATTTAAAAAAAACATGGCCGCCAGGGGCATGGCCATTTTCCGTATACGGCTAAATATTAAAACCTACAAAATGTTCTTTTCAGAAAATACAAGAGCTAAAGTAATCTATGTTGTCACTTAATTGAATCTAGAAGGATTGTTATAGTCTTTTAATGTTATGGAATTGTTCCTTTGATGGACATTGGACTTTGGTTTCCCCATTCCATCTTCACATAAACAGGATGTTACAACCATTTACTCTTATCTGGTTATTTGTTTTCTTGAATTAAAACCCATACGGCCGACTGACCGTTCCAAGGCGGTAGCTGTCGGGTTTGCTCTTTTAGTTAAATGACTCCTCAAAGATTCGTTCTTGCTTTTACATTTGGCTTGCATGTGAATACCTTTGTCATGGGCCTTTTCAAATGTTGGTATATTTTGCAATGCTCATAGGACTTTGTCATATATTCTTATTCATATTTGGTATAAATGTTCCTTAGGAGGCCGTGTATCAAGGCTTTGCCAACCAAGGGTCTTGCAGCTGACCAGTGGTGCGCCGGTGGTTCTACCCAGACATTTGTCTGTGGTCTTCCTCCACCAAAATAGCTGTACGGCACTTTAATAATCATAAAGGGTCGAGCGATATATTTTAAAGACAAAATAAAACAAGAATTTTAGCCTTTGATATTTTTTCTGTGTTCCTTGGTGGGTTAAACATGAGGGTGTTCAAGTTATTTTGAACTGTCAAATAACATGGCCTCCATTGGAGTGGCCATTTTCCCTATATTGCTAGACAGAAAACCCCCACTGAAAATCCTTTTTTGTTAGAAACCACAAGACTTAGAGATTTGGTACATGCATTCCTTTGGTGGCTTTGTATCAAGATTTTTCAAAGAATTTTGATTTATCAAAAAGCATAGCCACGAGGGCTCAATGTCTATGTCACTAAGATAAGCGATAAAGGACCACTAGGACCCTCTTTTTTATCTTCAGAGCATATTATAATCTGGAAAAGTTAATTAAAATGCACTAATCTACCATTGCCATCCTTGATCATGCACAAATTATTTCTTTTTTTATTTTAGAAGGAAGAAAGCAAAATGGTGAAAGCGGGAGGGGAGGACGTGAGAATAAAAAATGTTATCTAACAAGACCCATCTGGTAAGGCAGAAATTACATTGTGGCGGGAACATAATTGACACTATGTTAAATTATGACAAAGGTGTTCTTATTTATAAGTATTCAGAATAGCAGATGCGGCAAACATTTTGATTTCTGTTTAGAAAATTTCTTAATAAAATAAAGCTTACCATAGGTGTATGTGAAAAATTATCATAGGAATTTAATCATGATTACATTTATGGGGTTAAAGACTCAAAACACATGGCAAGCAAGACACTCGTATTACAACTGACATTACTATACATTGATGTTTCTGTAAATAGTGGCGATTGCTATACCTTTTCTTTCGCATTTTAGCTGCTTATTCATTTTAGTTAGCTATGTCGCATAGGCCCTTCTAAAACTGTTTTGTTTAAATGTTAATAGTTTCTAAACTGGTATCGTTTATCCAGTGCAATTGTTTCACATGAATGGTTGGATGATTTACCAACCTTTTCACAAAATAAAGTGCACATTTGGTTTGTGATTCTCTTTGTCAGCTCTTGACCTGATTATGTCTAGAAACTTGTCAATAAGGGCAGTTACATACATATTGTACAACAGTCAATTGGTATTTTGTTTCGTTTGTGCATTATTATTTTGGCCAGGGCTACAGACAATGGGGTTTATTTCTTTCTTGTCGATATATCAATGTATTGTAAATATAACAATGTATTGTCAATATTTGAGTTTAGTGTCCATATATATCAATGACAGCCTAATTTTAAGGTCAAGTATGATGTATATGATGCATATTTTATCTTAGAATTATTGGCTTCTTGTTTCATCAGACTCAATTATAATACTTGATATTTCAATATGTGTTTATTGTTCATTACATCTAAATGTCAAAATATTCCATATTTCACATTAACATAATTCACATATAAATAGTAAATAGCTGCAATTTTGTGTTACTTTTTTCTTCTTCATTTATTATAAGTCACAAAACATGTGTTTTACTTACTTGTTTGCCTTTTTATTTAGAAAATTGACGTGTTGTATAATCAAAATTAATCTGAGTGTTAATTGATGATAGGTTTTGCAAATAGGTTCCTTTCATGTCTTGAAAAATAAAAAATAAATATTCCTTTAATGCTCTCTGTCTAACTGTTGTTTTAAAAGCGGTATCTGATTTGAGAATAAGTTTACATAAGCTCACACTTAAGTATAAGACAATGCGATTTTCAATATTACCTTACCTGTAAGAAGGTACCAATCGTGACAAAATATCTAATTGTTTCTTCTTCTAACTACATTATATATTTACATTTTTTTCAGATTTATTCAACACGCTTTGTTCTTTTTCCCAATAGAACATCTGCAATAATTATTCACTCTTGTATTGTTTGTTTTGAACAGTCCAAACACAAGTATTCGTCATAGTAAAACAACCACAGGTTTGCACCCCCTCCCCCTCCACCAGATTTGCAGTTAGTTTAAAAATAGTATCGTAAAAGTACAGACTTCTGTCCTACAATTATCACCAAATTTTCAAGCAACGAACACTACAGTGCCCGTGGCGCTTTGATTAATAAAATGAACGCATTTAAATAAAGGAAATCTGACCCCCGGAACACTATTGTATTTTAGCTTTGCACGTGTACCTGTGGTTTGACATTTCATGTGCAAACCATTCTAAACGAAGCTGCACTATTTAAAGTGATATACCTCAAATGTAGACATTGACATGTTGAACAATAGCAAACATGAAATTTGCATGATTTTGTGATTATTTATATTCTTCTCACACATCATTATGAAAAGTAAGTTGGTTTATAATCTTTTGTAAAATGAGAGACAACTTTCGATGCGCTGATTGTTTGGGAAAAGATGGTACCTTTGACGGATTTAAATCGAAGGTCAGCTGTTTTTCGAAAATGGGCATGTTTTGCGTAATTGGGTGTTATGAACAATGTAAATGGATTCATAAAATATAATTGTAGCATGCCCTATGTTTGTAAGAGTGGTATAGTTCGATAAACTACGACAACTTTTAATTGCGCTAAGTACATCGTGACAACATACGTGTACACATGGAAAACAATAATATTTATAGTGTTATCATACATTCATTCGATTTAAAACTATTGCCTTATAAGGCATACCTTGATAAACTGCATGTATTTTCACGAAGAGGTAGCATGTGCTTTGAAGAGGGTGCAGTTAAGCTTATACACTGGGAAATGTCTTGTGCGAACAATAGCAAGATCATGTGACTTTTTATTTAATTATATGTTATTAGTTGTTGCGGGACATGGGCTTGATAGTAATTGAAGGATTTTTTTTTATCCATGGCCTTACTTATGTTGATAGTTTATTTTATTACTAGATATTATGTTGGTATATAAGTTAATTTGATCTGTTTTAACTCCCGATGCAGGTGCTTACTGTAAGTTGTTTCACTTTGACGGGATATTTCTATTTACACTGTTTGTTTGATAGAAAAACCTTCAGGAGGTGCGAGGCAGGAGCGCTCCACACACCCGGTTTAAGCACCCCAGTCGGTCCTGTTGCCTACTGACTCCTGTTGCCGACTGACCATTCCAAGGCGCTAACTGATGGTTTTTCTTTTTGTGTGTTATTTCTCGTCTCTGTGTTTTTGTCACATTTATATTTACCCTGTTTGCCTTTGTCTAGAGGTAGATTAAAATATCTGTGAAAATATTTATTGGACCTTATTTACCTATTGCTTTACCCAACATTTTATCCACGGCATTACGACACGCAACATTTTAACACTGGCATAACACTATTGCCCCTTATGGCGATCGGGATCATCGACCATTTTTATTAAAACAAAGAACTTACTTTAACCAATTCAAAGATGTGTAAACAAGAAAATGGTAGAATGTATATATGAACTAGGCGAAACTTGTGCTGAGGAAGCTCAAAGAGTAAACCATTTTGCGAAAATTTGACTGAACCTAATGCTACAGTTACAGTGCTATAATACAAACAATTTACAAATATTAAACGTTGTATAATTATGGCAAATTCGACCCACTTTTGGACGGAACGTTTAAAATCACAACAAACATCAAGGTCATGTATACCTGACCGATAAATATTTTAACCCAATGGGGAATCATTCGATGGGATATGGATTAATGTACTACAATCATCACGTACTATAACTGTGAGTGAAACAGTATTGATGATTGAAGTTCATGCCGTCTCCGCAAACCGTAAAATTATAAGTAGAAAGTATGTTTTACCAAATGAAAGACAAAACAAAAACACACACACAAAGTCATGTGAACAATTAAAATAGCTGACACACATCTTACCAGTAGTTTCACATTAAATTCCTTCTCCTCTATTGGATTCAGAGCGCTGTTTCGGAGTTCTAGAATAGGACGTAAGTCTAACCGGTTACATTGACTTCTTCTCTTTAATAAGAGTGTATTGCTATGTTTTGGGATAAGATTTCCTTCGAATCTTACGGTGTCAGAAAGAAGTTAAGACAATCTAAAGAATGCAACAATCTTGAACGCTTATGGACAATAACATAAGTAAATATTTCAGTGACGTTCGGGGGTTAACGACTGAGAAATTGACAGAATGTGTTTTCGATGAATTGTATCCTTTATAAATGTTTTCTGATATGCAATAAATGGTACTTTTCACCTTTGTGCGGATACGGGAGTCAATCATTTCTTGGTCGTGGTGCAATTTGTTTTCAAGATAATATGAAATATATATATATATATATATAATATGTTCAATATAGAACAAGCCTTTTTAGCGACGTCTTACCTCTATATTACACACTTAGGGCCTATTTAGTGGCGTCTAACCTTTACACTGCTGCGGAAATAAAAGGGAAGTAACTCAACCCAGTTTCTTTTAAAATGATATTGAGATATTTCGGGATTTCGAATGTATGCCGAGTTTAAAAGATAGTGTGAACCCTCACATAAAGTGTTTAAGCAGCTGAGCTGGTTGCCTTTTAAACTGTATATCTTCTAGTTGTAAACACTTTTAGGCGTTTCGTTATGTTTGACTGAGGGTTACCATGGAGACGAAAATAACGCATGTAAAAGAGAAAGTGAAATTTATTTTTCCATATTGGCGTTTAAGCATTCCAAACGTTACATATGTGAAAATCCAGACAGCTCCATTAAATATACAAGACTGTCCGGCCAATGTCCTTAACCGTAAAATATAAGAGAGTAAATATCAGCTACTACGACCAATAATTCTATATGACTAGTTAGTACTTACCGTTATGTCGTAGCGCAAACTTTTCTATTAGTCACTTTCTGAGCTCTTTTAAGAAGTTGAATCATGTACCTCTTGAACAGATAAGATTGTAAGAGTAAAACACTACCATTCTCTCTAAGAAACATCCGGGTGAGTTACGAGCGAAAACGAAAGTAGGAAATACCTACCAATATTTTTGTACTAGTTATTCCCCTTTGGTATAGTATAACTAGACTTTCACGAAATATACATGTTCCTTTAAGATAGTTATATTTTATAAAGGATATAGTAGGTTAGCGTTGAATAAAAAATGGTTACACCTGAGGCTGAGAAAAATCAAAATCGCGAGGCTTGCTTAAATGAACCTATTTTAATTTTTTAATTTCATTGTAAAAATGCGTTTTTTATGATTTCTGTTTTAGTTGTTTTACGACAATAAAGCTTACCCTCTAACAACAAGAAGGATGAAAGAAAATGAAATTACTCGCTTGGTTAGAAATCGTGCATTACAGATCCACAATCATTTACATTTTACTTGTAAACATAGGCGCATGTTTCAAAATACAATATAGCATACAAACTAAATCATTTTACAGATAAGTTGTGTTAATGTACAATAATAATAATTAATAACGATATAATTATCATAAGTAATAAGAAATACGTAATTGGCTAATTTCCTCAATTAATTTGTGGATTTTTACAAGGTGTTTAGAAAGGAAAACAACCATCAGCATCTATATACAAACTATAGAGATAATTTGCTGATAACTCTTCAAATTTCTGCATTTAATATACAGGAAACTGGTATTCGATACTTCGATATTCGACACTTTTGGACGGAACGTTTTAAATAACAACAAACATCAAGGTCATGTTTACCTGACCGATAAATATTATAACCCAATGGGGAATCATTCGATGTGATATGGATTAATGTACTACAATCATCACGTACAATTATAACTGTGAGTAAAACAGTATTTATGATTAAAGTTCATGCCGTCTACACAAACCGTAAAAAATGTAAGTAGAAAGTATGTTTTACCCAATGAACAAAATCAACAACATGACAATGGTAACTAACAATTAAGATAGCTGACACACATCCTAATAGTATTTTCACATTAAATTCCTTATCCTCCATTAGGTTCAGAGCGCTGTTTCGGAGCGCTAGAATAGGACGGAAGTATAACCGATTACATTGACCTCTTCTCTTTAATAATCTTTATTAAGACCATCTTAATCTTTCGGTGTCATAAAGAAGTTAAGATAGCAAAACTTTTGAACGCTAATGCACAATAATGGACTGTTTAAATTTCTACATTTAATATACAGGAAACTCGTATTCAATAAGCCTAATAAATATTGCATGTATAAAATATATGCTTATTCTTTGGTCTATTGGAATACGTGTATGTCTGCCTTTCTTGTATAATGTTTGAGTAGCCAAACACTTGAGTGCCGGTAAATTAAATAGTAAGATATATGTAATATTCGGGGCTTAACACTGTTTTGTAATTTATATAAGTGTCACAACGAGAATTATCACTACTGTTATCCATTTTCCTGTAACTTGATAAGTAAGAACCCATTTTTATATTTTACAATCACACAACTTTTGTTTGAAAAACCGTGTAGAAACTTCACCTACGTCTAGTTTTATCCTCGTGTAACCCAGACCATAACGATAAAGTAAATCTTATACAGATAACCACCCGTCCAATCTCGCGACATGTTCAGTTTTCTAATATTTTATTTCTATACATTTTTATACAGTTTCTACGATTTCTGTGTGGGGTCATGAATAAAAAAATATATTTGTTTTACTCAAGTACCATAACCTAGTCATCTGTCATTGGTTAGCTGGTGTCAGTTAAAATTTAGGTAAAGATATAGCCAATGTTATAGTCCGGCAGCTAGATAACCCCACGCCTAGATATTCTTATGGTTACCAAAATGTTATAAGTTATAAACAATTTTCTAAAGATCGCCTCATATCAAACTTTTATTATTTATAAAACAAAAAAGTCCATAAATAGGCATTTCTTTAAACTTTGTTTCCACCCTTACCAAATCCTTATGTCTCTTAATTTGGACTTTTCTCTCCAGGGGACGTCACTTGCAGCCAATAATATTGGCCTGCACATTTAATACAAAAATGGGCTGACAGTTCGCGATTGGTACACAAGCTAATTCCCACGATTATTGTGCTGTTGTTGGGCTTTATCCGTCTATTTTAAATGTCCAGACTTTCCTAGGGCACACGGTGCTAATGTAAAATGTGCCAAATATGTATTTACAGATAGATACCTAGTTCAATTTGTTTCTGACTAAAACTGTAGTGCCACAGATAGCAGAGGGATATATTTTATATAGTTTTACGTATGTCTCTACATTAAATGAACGGTAATGACATCTTAAATGCGCCCTGAAGTGCATACTTGGATCAATATATACAAAGTATGTGAGCATATATACGAAAAAATATCGGTACGAATTAACGATGTAATTACCGAAAATGAACAACAAAGACAGGCATAACCAACAGCTCGGAAATTTTCCTTAAGTATTGAAGAGTAAATTATTGTGAATTAAAAATAGTTTATGGATAGTTAATTTTGATGATGATTGATTTATTCAAACAGGACCTGTATTTATACTAAATGAGTTGTTCTATTAATTAATTATGTAAATGTTAAAAATGTTGGTCCGAGGTATAAGATTGTTGGTCATAAACACATGAAAACTAAGGCTCATATATGCAACTGCAATGCAAAAAAAACATGTTCTTTTGTTGAAATTTCAAATATAGCATAACTGAAAATGTGCAGTATGAAATAAAAAATTTTTGATTATTAATTACCTTTACTCAAAGCGTTTATAGAAATTATAAAATTTAACATCGATGATACATTGTTTGAGTTTATTTAGCCCTTGATATAAAAAGCATTTTATATCATTAAGTGGTGAATACTATGAGGTGGCAAATTTTAATAGGAAGCCTTCTATGATTTGCCAGATTATTATAGCTTTGTAAGGGAAATAGGAAGCACTCTATTACTTGCAAGCCAGTCTAGCAATTGTAAGAGATCTGGATGCTTTATTTTATTGTGTATCCTCTGATATGTAGACATTGAGTAAATTTAGGTTTATTGTCTGTATTTAAGTTCTTACGATTTGATGTGATAAGATGAGAAGTTTATTATTGTTATTGTTATCAGCTATGTTAGACCATATGATTTTAAGGTGTTTTTGTGCTTTGATATTTACGACGGTATTTTTACTGTTCATAACGAGTCCTGATGGTAGTAAAAGTACAGATAATCTTTTCAGCCTTTGCTGATGATGTTTGTGTCTTGAAACAATATGTTTAAAATATTATATACGGTTTAGTTTTAATTTAAACTTTATATATTGACTTAAAGTAAAGATGATTTTATCATATATAGCTAGCAATTAAGGATATGACTTAAACTAACTTAACAGACTTAATTTTTCTGTGTCACGGTAAGTTCAAATAAAGAATAGATGCATGCATGTAAAGTGTGAAGTAAAATAGTGATTGAAGAGGCTTGGATGGTGATTACAAAACACCTGTTTGTAGCCAGATGCCGTATAACTTCTGCACGTGGGATTTTATTGCCCTAATCGTCAGGTTATGAAAACACCTACACGGGCGGTCCAGGCTAATACAGGTGATGGATTGGTCCGTGGGATGTCAATTTACCGGACAGAACTGTTATTTCATCGTGTTCCTAAGTCAAATCGAATAAACTCTGCTCTGTTCTGTTCTTCTGTTCAGTTCTGTCAATTTACCCGATATTCAGGACATAAGATTCTGAATAACATCCCTGGAGGTATATTGTAGTTTCAAGATTTTATTGTTAGTCTTGCCATCAACATGCTATGGACCTATTTATGTCTTATTCAATGCAAATAAGAAAGATAAAAAATGCAAATAAAACAATAGTTTCTTATATGCATAGCCATAACTCTATCACCATTATTAAAATGGACGGAGTTGAGCTAGCATATAGAAAATGCACATTATGTAACAAAAACGACATTGGTGACGCCTTTCATTACTTGCTTACTTGTCCCTACTTTAAAGATCACAGATCAAATTACCTACATAGATCTGCATATACCATCTGCATACACCCTAATATACTTAAATATAAAGCATTAATGAACAGATGAGTAACTAATCTAAATTCGCAAAATAATTGTGGATGCACTCCATCCAAACTAACAAGATATAGACAGCTTCCCACATGTGCCTTTATCTTTACAGAGGTCTGTCATTTGAAATATAACCCTAGATTCAATAAATTAAAAAATAAATACATAAATACTCACTGCGGCTCAGTACCAATCACATTTTCCACATTACTGTCGATGTTGACCTCACACACATGTTCAACTTATGATAAGTAAGAATACCCCATTGTGAATTTTTACACTATTGTACTCTACTCAACACCGCTCATTCATTAAGACGCTCGAAACATGGCAATCATGTGTTCAAATTCAAAAAGCTACACTGCAGAATAGCTACGTCACATGTGCAAACTATTACCAACAGACTATGAATAAACGTACACACCCAAACAAGAAACTGACACGATGTCTGAAGCACGTGCAAAAGATTAAAATCTTTTGCAAGTTTCATAATTGTTCGCCACAACCCTTACGCGACTCCCCTAAAGTACCAATTATATATCTAGAGATTTTACATTTACTGAAGATGTACCCCCTGTATTTACTGAAGATGTACCCCCTGTATTCACTGAAGATGTACCCCCTGTATTTACTGAAGATGTACCCCCTGTATTTACTGAAGATGTACCCCCTGTATTTACTGAAGATGTACCCCCTGTATTTACTGAAGATGTACCCCCTGTATTCACTGAAGATGTACCCCCTGTATTTACTGAAGATGTACCCCCTGTATTTACTGAAGATGTACCCCCTGTATTTACTGAAGATGTACCTCCTGTATTCACTGAAGATGTACCCCCTGTATTTACTGAAGATGTACCCCCTGTATTTACTGAAGATGTACCCCCTGTATTTACTGAAGATGTACCCCCTGTATTTACTGAAGATGTACCCCCTGTATTTACTGAAGATGTACCCCCTGTATTTACTGAAGATGTACCCCCTGTATTTACTGAAGATGTACCCCCTGTATTTACTGAAGATGTACCCCCTGTATTTACTGAAGATGTACCCCCTGTATTTACTGAAGATGTACCCCCTGTATTTACTGAAGATGTACCCCCTGTATTTACTGAAGATGTACCCCCTGTATTTACTGAAGATGTACCCCCTGTATTCACTGAAGATGTACCCCCTGTATTTACTGAAGATGTACCCCCTGTATTCACTGAAGATGTACCCCCTGTATTTACTGAGGATGTATCCCCTGTATTTACTGAAGATGTACCCCCTGTATTTACTGAAGATGTACCCCCTGTATTTACTGAAGATGTACCTCTGTATTCACTGAAGATGTACCCCCTGTATTTACTGAAGATGTACCTCTGTATTCACTGAAGATGTACCCCCTGTATTTACTGAGGATGTATCCCCTGTATTTACTGAAGATGTACCCCCTGTATTTACTGAAGATGTACCCCCTGTATTTACTGAAGATGTACCCCCTGTATTTACTGAAGATGTACCCCCTGTATTCACTGAAGATGTACCCCCTGTATTTACTGAAGATGTACCCCCTGTATTTACTGAAGATGTACCCCCTGTATTTACTGAAGATGTACCCCCTGTATTTACTGAAGATGTACCCCCTGTATTTACTGAAGATGTACCCCCTGTATTCACTGAAGATGTACCCACTGTATTTACTGAAGATGTACCCCCTGTATTTACTGAAGATGTACCCCCTGTATTTACTGAAGATGTACCCCCTGTATTCACTGAAGATGTACCCCCTGTATTTACTGAAGATGTACCTTTGTATTTACTGAAGATGTACCCCCTGTATTTACTGAAGATGTACCTCTGTATTTACTGAAGATGTACCCCCTGTATTCACTGAAGATGTACCCACTGTATTTACTTGTTCTCTAGGCGAACATTCAACACTGTCTACTCAAGCAATATTTTTGTTTCCATATTTCTTTATTTGAAATAATGTTTTTTTTATTACTTTGTTACCCATTTTCGCTTTTCTTTTTTTAATTTACCTGTTAAATCTAACTTCGATTGAAGCAGATAAATATGATAAAATGAAAAATGTACATCTCCTAATACACTATTCATTAATCGATTATTATAATTATTGACTGTACTATCACTTATCGCAATAACTGATCTTTCAATTTTGAGGTTAATAAAATCATTGATTCATTTATGATACAATGCTTTAACTTCTGTTAACATTGTTCACGGTAGTTTTAATAATAGATTGTATTGTTTTACAATTGTGTTTTCAATAGGTAAATAAGAAAAGGTCCTATCAAAATTTCCACAGATATTTAAATTTAATCTACCTCTAGACAAAGGCAAATATGGTAAATATACATGTGATAAAAACACAGAGCCGAGACATAACATACAAAAAGAAAAAACATCGGTTACCGCCTTGGAACGGTCAGTCGGCAAAAGGACGGACTGGGGTGCTTAAACCTGGTTTGTGGAGCGCTCAAACCTCGCACTTCCTGAAAGTATTATATCAAACAAACAGTGTAAATAAAAATATCCCGTCAAAGTGAAACAACTTACAGTAAGCACCTACATCGGGAGTTAAAACAGATACAATAAACTTACATACACACATTATATCCAGCAAATTCTCAATCTAATAAAGTTAAGATGTACATCTCATTCAAATAAGAATGTTCGTGTATCTGCTGAATTATACGTCTTTGTATACTCATATATTGTTGTAAAAATGGAGTTTAATAAGGTTTTTATCTGTATGTATGTATAGTCATCAACATATTGTTGTTTCTTTATTAACATTTGGGTTTACCCATTTAAATCCCTGTTGTGTAAGGGACTAAAGTTCGTTAAAAGGTCCTTGTTGTGTAAGGCCGTAACAACCACTACGCTCTACTGACTTCAAATCGTTCAGACAATTGTTGTTCTACCCAAGACATCCAATCACATTGCTAGTTTCTTTTTGTTTATCATTGATCAGTAACAAAAATCATTACAGTTTTTCTTCATTTAGCGGATTTTAAACTAAAGTATTCAGGTAGAAACATTAATTCAGCGACATTTTTTTTATTTGTCTATCCCCAAATCCATACTTGAGAATTATTTCATCATTACTCTGTAATGTAAACTTATGCTGAAATGTTTAGTAAGCACATTTAGTAAGCAGTTCTTTGCTGTAAAAAAATCACAAGTTCTCTGTAAATTATATTTTTATTTTAACTCCGTAAGAAAAATGTCCTCGTAATCTGGCCGTAGTTGTTATAAAATGACATAAAAACCCCTGAATGTTTGTTAACAACAGTTCCATACGGAATGTTTCCTTTTTAATGTTAAATAAGAACCCATAATTTTTCGATGGATTGATAATTTGAGTATGTTGTGTACAGTCTAACTCCGTAATAAACATAAATTTTGGTTGGTTACATCATCAACACCTTCGGCTATTAGCTCTGTACCACAGAATATAAGAAAGACAACAACACATTTCACAACTAAGGTCTGTAACTTATTTCTTTGTCTCTGACGTGTAAAAATCGAAACTTCTCGCTCCAGCCTTGTATATTGCAGTGATGACTGCATTTCACCACCTTCCAAAGTTCTTGACCTTTCTCCACACGAACGGCAAATACATCTTTGCATGTCTTTTTGGTTCCCAAGAGCGCCAGTTTGTCTTGTGAGTGTTGACCTGGTACAAAGTCCCAGAAGACGCGTATACCGTGCGAATATTTGGCCACCGTAGAGATGATGGTGGTACGGAAGTGTCCGTATATCACTGCTCCCTTCAGAACAGCAAGACCAGCACTTTCGGGTACAATCACCCCACGAGTTGTGGAATTGTTCTTTGATTGTATTATAAATCAACGTGGACTCGGCACAACCACCAGTCAGAAGAATGGTCTAAACATCTGGCACATTTCCTACAACTCGGTTGATGTCGTTTATGGCGGACTTATCGAAGAAAGTTGCAAATAAACAAGAACCAACCTTTTAATTTGCTACCTTTCCAATTTACCTTATATCTCTTTCTATTTCTTGTTTGGTGTTTTGTCGGGTGCTTCTTTTTAATCAATCGTAAGAAAGAAATTCATTTTCATTGTATTTGATTTCTTGCTAAACTTTCGCTTTTTACTTCAAAATCTCTGTAAATTCGATCAAACCCTCTTGCTCTTCATTTGCAAAGGCTTTGAAAACATGACCACATAAATAGAAAAGAACACGAAAAGCATCGTGACATTAATGAGTAAACATTATGTTTGTTTGAATAAATTGTATTTAAGAAATAAAGAGGCATCAAAATCTAAAGAAAAGAGTAAAACAGTATCTGAATTTCAGCGCTTACTGATTTATGATCTTTATAAGAACCAATTATTTTAACAAAGTATCGTCAAGGTTCAAAATTTTCCAAATAAATTTTAGCAGATTTAAATATCTGCATTAAGGTAAGTCATTTCACAGCAGACCTTTTAGAGAGCGGCGGCCCACAGGCATACAGCCTGTTTAGCTATCCTGAAAAGAGCGACTCATATATATGATATGTGTAGGCAACCAAACGATCGACTACATGTATACGATGCGTTTAGACAACTAAAACTAGCGGCGGACATATCTACGATGTTCTGAGTCCACCAAAAAGCGCGATACACATGCAAACTATGTGTTTGGTTAATCAACGAAAAGCGATTCTATACCTACTATGTGTTAAGCCAACCCAAACATATATCATATATATATATATATATATATATATATATATATATATATATATATATATATATATATATATATATATATATATATAACATATATACAGTATCTTGAACAACCCCCAAAAGGGTGATCTCAATGCCAACGGTGTGTTGAGCCAACACGACTAACGAAGTGTATGACCACTCACAAAAAAGCGATCCCCATATCCACGAAGTGTATAACCACCCTACAAAAGAGCACTCCAAATATCTACGAAGTGTATAGCCACCTACAAACGAGCAATCCACATGTCTATGAAGAGTATAACCACCACCAAAAGAGCTATCCTCATACGAACAATGGGGTTATTCAATCCAAAACAATGTATCTCATATTCGTTCAGTAAAAGACATGTACGATGTATTTTGAGGTAGTTACAATGCATTTGGCTAGTACAAAATACATACAATGCGTTTTGGCAATTAACAGAGGGCGGCCCAGATATCAACAATTCATTTAGCGAGCCCAAAGCGTTAACGGATGTGTTAAGCCATCTCCAAATTTCATTTAGGCAAACACAAAGAAGCGACCCTGGTGTCTACGAGACGTATACGTACACTTTAAAAAGCAAAAACCTACGACTTGTGTTTAGGCACCACAAAAGGTTCGACCCATATAACAAGAAGGTGTTAAGAGCGATCCACACACCGACGATGCGTATTAGCAACACAAAAAGAGCGACCCTCATAGCAAGGATGTGTTTAGGCGACACAAAAAAGAGCGACCTACATACTGACGATGGGTTTAGGCAACACAAAACAAAGCGGCACTCATACAAACGATGTGTTTAGGCAACCCAACCAGAGCGATCCACAGACCAACGATGAGTTCAGCAACACAAAAATTACTACATTCAACGACTAACACTAACACTATATGATTTAAGCAACCTTAAAGGTGCGATCTTCTCATACATTTAGGAACTTTCTTTTACCAACACACGCGCCCTACTCCTAAAAAAACAAGAGAAAAAACAACAGACGAAATAAAAAAAAGCATAAAATGAGCGACTTATATACCTACGATGCGTTTAAGCAAACCCAAAAAGTTCTCACCTACTGTTGTGTTCACCGCAAGGTGGCGCCAGCTCATTTATTGACAAATACGTTTTCTACAGTGTATGCGCTGTGTGCCACTCACCACCCATATCAACGTCGAGATATTTGGAAACCTCTTCCAACCTGAATAATGTTGGTCGTTTCATTTAACTTTTTTTCCAAGTGAGATACATACTGGGAATTGAGGCAGCTTCCGGTTCCAGGGCGATCATTAATTGGTCGATTTTGATACAGGCCTCAAATAGCAATTAAACATCTATCACTTTAAGTGATTATTATTCCAACTTTCCTGATTGATATACTACATTCCGTACAAAGGACCAAGTGGTCCATATATAGCCCCACTAGCCATATTGCGGCTATGACCATATTTTTCTTACCCTAAAAATCGAGACTTGTACAGTAACCTATAAAAATCATTTAAATGGGATGAAACGTGCACTAAAACGGAATGGAGGCCCTAAAACTCTGACCACATATCTGTATGCATAATATTAGGTAAAACTTTATAAGTATTTTGATAATGTCATTTTGAACTAGTTTCTTGCGATTTCTTCACAGAAGTAGCTATGCATGATATGATGTGTAAGTATGGCAGCTTGTTTGAGGGATGGAGGGGTGTACTGGGAGCATACTCCTCCAGGAATTTTGTATTTCTAGAACGTGATGCAATACAGAGTTTGTAATTGTGTGCATATCTCTCTACCAGATATTAGCAAGTTGTGATCGTCATGGGAACGGAATTTTCTACGAAGTTCTGATGCGAAATACATGTATAAATGTGAAAAACTATATTTTGGGAAGAAGTAATTTAATTCGAATTGAATACAAAGGAAAAGTCAACTACTTCGATTAATATTTTCCTTTCTTTTTTTGCACTCATAGCACATAAACTTAATATTTTTATTCTTGGAAATAACATTACACTGTATATTTATACATATACAAAATATTAATCTACTTTTATAAGTTATGAACATTAAACATAACATGATAAACATAATTAAACAATATGTGTATCCATTGTGATTTAATCATGAAATTCAATTATTTATAAATTGAACATAGAAAACATAATTATAAAGTTAGCATACACATACATAAAATACCATAAAACAAACACAAAGATACTAAATAAAACACATATACCAAACTCAGCGGTCAAACGCATAGATCACCACATGCACACAATAACACACACACTAAAACACATGCACACAAACAGACATGCACACGCATGCACCCGCACACACAGGCACATGTGTAACACTCAAAAGGAACAATTAATAAAATAGAAAACTGACGAAAATATATAAAGTCCCAGCTTTGATAAAGACAAGACTTATCATTGCAATATTTAAAAAAAAAGAAGAAACACTCATTTATACACACATATTTTAATGGTTTATATTTGTGATTTAAATTATTAAAGCAAAAACGAAATAAAAAAAACACAAAAAAAACAAAATAAAAACAACAACAAAAAAGAAAACAAAACAAAAACAACAGCAGAAGCACTAGTAACATTTACAAACATGTAAACTGAAAGAGAATAAAGCATGACAATGGAACATTACAATAAAGTATAGGCGGACCATAGAATGTCTGCCTATAGACATCAACATGGCATGACAATGGAGCATTACAATTAAGTATAGGTTGACCATAACATGTACGCATACAGACATCAACATGGCATGACAATGGAGCGTACCAATTAAGTATAGGTGGACCGTAGAATGTCTGCCTATAGACATGAACATGGCATGACAATGGAGCGTACCAATTAAGTATAGGTGGACCGTAGAATGTCTGCCTATAGACATCAACATGGCATGACAATGGAGCATTACAATTAAGTATAGGTTGACCATAGCATGTAGGCATACAGACATCAACATGGCATGACAATGGAACATTATAATTAAGTATAGGTGGACCGCAGAATGTATGCCTATAGACATCAACATGGCATGACAATGGAGCATTCCAATTAAGTATAGGTGGACCGTAGAATGTATGCCTTCAGGCATCAACATGGCATGACAATGGAGCATTCCAATTAAGTATAGGTGGACCGTAGAATGTATGCCTTCAGGCATCAACATTGCACAAAAGCAAATGGTTCAAACTACACTAATTAAAACGTACAATTTACAAATAAGTACGGTAGGTGACACGATACAAAAATCACGATATCACACACGCCATAAGCTGGCTTTCTTTTCATTTAGAATGAAGTCTTTTCCTGTTAAGCACTAATACGGTAATACAGGTCCTGTCTGCCACTTGGTTCAAATACAAAAAAAGCAAAAAAGACAAGACACCCTCTTGTGCTTGCTGGCTACGAATTAGGCACATATAGTCGTGGTTTCAGGTCAGGCGCCAGAATTCAGTTATTATTTTTTTATTTTCTTACTGTATAGTAAAATGTTTTCTGTAGTGTCTTTTAATTGTTAAACAAAAATTAGGAGTAGCTTTTTGCAATTGCTCAAATCATGACAAACTGGTGGACAGCACCTTTATAGTACCAACAATAAACTTTGCGCTTGCCAAATACCGCAAGGTGAAAGTAAATGAAATTGTTCGCTTGCGTAATAATAATGCATTTTAGATCCACAATCACCATATACATTTGTAAACACAGGCGCCCGTTCCAAAATACAAAATAACATGCAAATTAAACCATTATACAAGTGAGTTGTGTCTATATTTGTGTCTACACTAATTATAATTAATAATAGAAACAAAAGTGTTATTAATAATAACAAATACCTAATTGGCTTTGTTTCTTAATCAATGTATCTTGTTTAACTCCCGTAAGTGCTTACTGTTAGTTGTTTCACTTTGATGGGATGTTGTTATTTACACTGTTTGTTTGCTAGAAAATCCTTCAGGAAGTGCGAGGTTGGAGCGCTCCACAAACCAGGTTTAAGCACCCCAGTCGGCCCTTTTGCCGATTGACCGTTCCAAGGCGGCAACTGATGGTTTTTCGTTATGTGTGTTTTGTCTCGTCTCTGTGTTTTTGTCACATTTACATTTACCTTTTTTGCCTTTGTCTACTGGTAGATAAAATTTAAATATCTGTGAAAATTTTGATAGGACCTTTTCTTATTTACCTATTATGGACTTTATAAGTTAATAGAAAGGATAACAATCACCAGTACATTAAATACCAACTAAAGGGATAATTTGCTTGTAACTCTTCCTATTTCTTCATTTTCAATTTCTAGAATAGTGTGTGAGAATTACGAAAAATTGAGAACCGGTAAATGGAATAATAATATGTATATATATGTATCATTCGTGGTTTAACAATGTTTTGAGATGTTCATAAGTATCACAACGAGAAGAAACTAGAAGAATTCTTGATAATTTCAATCCATTTTTTTAGTGTTTTACAATCACTCAACGTTTGTTCAAAGTATTCTAAAATGCTTCACCTACATATAGGTTAATCCACGTATAACTCAAACCATAAGGATAAAATAAATCTTTTACAGATGACCACCCGTCTAATCTTCCGACATTGTCACGTTTCTTTAACGCAATGTAACAAGTTCTATGATATCTGTGTGGGGTCCTGTATTAATATTTAATAGATTTAACCTAATAATAAACGCAGAGTGGCTTTCTCCACAATCACCTTTCATAATAAACTTCTGTCATGTCCATCATTTATGTTTCACTCGAGCATCACGCCCTATTTATATGTCATTGGTTACCCTGGTGGCGGATAATTAAGACCGCATCCAATATGCCAATAGAAAGAGATACAGAAACTGTCATATTGTTTTGCATGTCAGAACCATTATTTGGAGATTCCCTGTTCTACACTCTTTGTATCATCTGGTCGGACAGGCAGTGGAAACAGTTGAATCACTGGTCGATTTGTAAAGCGTCATGCGACCTGCTACATTTTCGCAAGATATATATTTTCCAAGATATAGTATGGGTAAACATTGTTTTAATTTACTTTCTATTCTAGAAGGAATTTGAATCTTGCAACAGTTTTCTGCTTGGTCACTTCATCAACGCCTTCGGCTACCAATTCTGTACCTCCGAATTTAAGCGAGACAACGACACCTTTAGACCATGACTGCAGCTCCACCTCTAGCTGACCTAGTGGTGCACAACCAGGGTCTGTGACGTACTTAGGGTTCCTTGTCTCCGACGTGTAGAAATCGAAGATAAGCGACGTTTGTTCTTTCTCCAGCCTTGTATACCGCCGTTCCGACTGCACTTCACCAACTAGAAGTTCTTTACCTTTCTCGACATGAACGGCAAATATGTCTTTGCATTTCTGCTTGGCTCCAACGAAACTCAATTTATCTTTTGCGTGTTCACCTGGTACAAAGTCTCTGTATACGCTTATACCGTACGAGTGTTTAGCCACCCTGGAAATGATGGTGGTAGGTAAGTGCCCGTAAATTACTGCTCCCTTCAGAACAGCTAGACCAGCATCCTCGGGTACAATCACTTTTTTGTTGCGGAATTTTTCTGTTATTTTGTTATGAATCAGCGGGGACTCGGCACAACCACCAACCAGTAGAATGGTCTGAACATCAGGTACAGTTTTTACAACTTTGTCGATTTCGTTTATTGTGCTGTTAACGGACTTATCGAAGAATCTTGTAAATATACTAGAATCAACCTTTAATTTGTCACCGTTCCAGGCCACCTTTCCTTTCAGTGCACTTTCTCTTTTGATTTCTTCTTCGACGTTTTTTGCCGGATACATCTTCTCCATCCATCGTAAGAGGGAAGTTGGAACGGTAATTCTAATTGTCTTGGCTTTACCGTCATACTTTCGCTTTTTGACTTCAAAGTCTCTGTACAGATCCATCAAATCCTCATGTTCTTCATTTGTAAACGTTTGAAAAACATCATCTCCTAAACAGAAAAAGATGCGTATTATCATAACACAAATTATGAAAAGACATTGGTTGTGTGTCAATATATGTAATTTAAGTAAATGCCGTTTAAGTTGAAACAAACGCAGTGTAAACCTTTAAAAAGGTTCCACATTGATGGCACAACATTTGGTGTCCAGATGTAAAGCTGTGCCAACCTCTGCAGATATTTAAGGTAACGACCCACAACCTATACTGGGCGCTAAGGCAGCTGAAAAAAACAATGACTCGCATATTTAAGCTGCATTGAAAATACCATACATACCTATGATGTCTTTAATAAACTGTAGAAAGTTATCGTCTACAGTCGTACCACCCCAATGTCCCCCGCAAGGCGGCACCAGCTCACGAATGTACGTTTCTTTTACCACTTGATGTAAGGCAATGTCAACGGTACCGCCTAGAGAGAAGAAAACTTTATCATCATTATCATCATTATCATCATCATCGTCATCATCATCATCATCATCATTCTCTGCATCATCATCATCATCATCATCATTCTCTGCAGCAAATTTCCCTAGCAGCCATCGATTATTTTCTTCAATAACTTGTGACAAAAGTCCTCAGTATACTTCTAGTAGTATTGTGTTTGTAAGGTCGTAGACTTTGCATTGCTTTGCTTTCATTAAGCTTCGTCTTTTGGGGTAACATATAACCTAACCCCAACGACAAAATACATTTTAAGTATTTTATTACACTACAGATCATTTGAAACTGTCATGAAGAAGGTTATCATACTATGGTTAATGTGTATCACTAGAGTTTATGCGACTGACCTCCCATATCAACAACGAGGTATTTGGAACCGTCTTTGAAACCTCTGTCCACCAGAACGTCATTAGTACTGTCATTTAACCGTTTCCAAGTCAGGTGCATGCAGAGGACCGATGCCGCTTCCGGTTCCAGGGCGATCATTAGCTGGTCACTCTTGATCCCAGCCTGAAACAGAGCAAGTCAATACATAAAATAAATATATAAGTATATAATCTGATGATGGTGGAAACATCTGGCTGCTTAGCTTTGAATGTGAAGCTTTACTTCCCAAAGCTGATTTTGTTGTCTAAAGCCATAAGCAACCACAAAGAACAAATACGGTTGGTGTTTAACTATAAGCAACACTAAACTATACACTTTCTGCTATTGTTGCAGCTGCTGCCTCTGGTAGTGATAATGGTATTGAGGCAAATTATGTTCAAGATCTAACAGCAACAACAACATAAGGATTATCTGCACAACAAGTTGCAGCATTACAATATCGTTATCACCAATGCCATGCACCAGCAACTTCCTCGTCGTAATTGTCATTAACATCAGAATTGATGCCAGCAGTGGAATCGGCATGATTATTTACATCATCATTAACAATAACAACAACAGCCTTGGCATTATCATCATTCATTACAAAGAAAGATAACAACAACAACAGCAATAAAATCTGAATTGTCATCAACACAAACTTTCAGAGCTTTGGTTTAGTTGACATGCATTTAGCCTCATCCATCAATATATCTACACCAGTGTGAATGACTAATGATGTTTGAGTCCATCGTATCGCCAGTTTATCCGAGTTAGACCAGGTAGTAGCACAGAGATAATTACAGCGTAACTCCTGCTGCACAGTGTATAGTTCACCTGTCCATTGCCGGTTATAACAATCCACTATCATCTTTAATGTGTATCTGAGATGTGCATTATCGACTTTCATTGTTTAGCTACCTGTGATTATCATCTAGTGTCATTTTTGTTCTCTAATACGTTAGACAATAACAGTATCAAGTAATGTATCCATATACCTAGGTTGTGAGCCACTAAAATATAGTTAGTTACCAATTGTATCAGTACATATACATCTTTAATCATGATTTGTACATTTCCTGGGAGTGCTTTTCATTTCGTTTCGGCAAGGCGTCCCTAATGGTTCTATTATATTTTGGTTACTTTCTGATACAGTACAAGTACATCGGCATTCAGTTGTCATACCTTATTTCATGTTAAGTTATTTTAAATTACTTCACTAATTTTACGTACTTAAGTTATCTTTTTCGCGCAGGATAACGGTTAGTATTCTTACAATATTGAAGAATGCAAATAATTCATGTAGCGTGGGTGACTATTTAAAGTGACATTGTATGTATAGATAACGTATAATGGAGTAATATAGGTATGATGTATAATAATGGTGATTGTTGACTCGATGCTTGTCTTTTACAGGTGTTAAATAAAAACACGTGCTTAGTAATTCGGTTATTAGGATTAATTAGTTGTATCATGACCAGACTGTTGATTAGTGGTTTTGTTTCGTTAAGATAATATTGCGAACACATAAAGTCGTAAATGTTAAATGATACCATGTATAATGCTTAATCTTATATGCTTATATGACACTGATTAGTCGTAATAAGGTGATTTATTGTCGTTTTTTCACACGATAACGTTGTTTGAATTTTGCTTTAACAATGATTATTCTGAACAATATGCACGAAAATGAAGTTGTTGCTGTTGTTGATGATGACGATGATGTTGATGATAATGATATGATGAGGACAATTGTAGCAATTTTGATGACTGATTTTTTTTATGTTTGAATTATGCTTTATCATTGATTATTCTGAACAATCTTTACGAAAATTAACTTGTTGCTGTTGTTGATGTTGGCGATGATGATGATAATAGTGATATGATGAGGTCAATTGTGACAATTTTGATGACTATGGTACTAAAAGATGTCTAAGATTATGATGATGAAAATAAAGTGTGTGTTAGTTAATACTGAGTGAGGGCTATATCAATATGTTAAGAGTCATAGCCTAGCGGCCTTGTGATTGTATGGAAATAGCATTATTTTTTATGTATAACCACGTTTCCAAGAATATGTATGCGCTAACTTTAATAATCGCGTTGCTTTTATGATGATGCTGGTGATGACGACGATGATGATGATGATTATGATGATGATGATTATGATGTTGATTATGAGGGTGATTATGAGGGTGATGAGGATGATGACCACGAAGACAAATGTGATGATAATTGTAATTATGTTGGTGCTGACGATGGAAATAACAATGATTATTTCATTTTTTTTTTTTTTTTGATGATGACGATTATAATCATATGCATTTAATGTCGATGATAACGATATTTGATGATTTCCACATAATACACTCCTGACTGTAAATAACTGTACAATACAATATGATTAATGACTGATGATAAGTATGACCTAGTATGTTTTGTACTGTATTACGCGTGACTTACATGTGATAGGTGATGTTAATAATATCAGTAGTAAATGTAATATAGCACTAATATTATACGTCCGCTCTCAACTTCTCTCGTACTCCTTTAACATTTATGTTTTCATTCAGTTCTACATTTTACATTATTTTTGTTTTCTTCTTTAATTACTCTTTAACCAGGACAATGGCTAGAGTGACGGATCTTTGGTGCGGGATTTCTGTGTTGATTACAGCGTTTACGGGTTTCCTGGGGCTGACATGCTGGCTGCATTTATGTCGCATACATTCTGTAAAATGAGTAGCAATAAATGCAAATATCTCGTCAATCTCAGGTTTACTCGGGTAAGTAGAACATTCCCTCTCTTCATTTGTATTTTCTTTTTAGTAAGCATGCAATATAACGTCCATAACAGTTCCTCTATACAATCACATTTACAAAAACGCTCTCGTTTGTATCTTAAGTTAAACAAATGCCACTTTATGTCCAGAAAGATCACTGCATCGTTTATGATACTTAACAATATATGTTTTTGTATTAACATAGTCAAATGTACTTGTGCACTCAGTATTATCCTAATAGTGTCAATATTATTATTGCAATCTGGTGACATACACCCAAACCCTGGTCCAGAGTCAGACAGAAGTACTATACTATCGTCCAGTAATAGCGATATTTCGCCTGACATGTCAAACTATTTTTCATTTATTCATTATAATGTTCAAAGTCTGTATCCTAAACTAAATATTTTATCAACGGAACTTCTTAACTTCGACATTTTGGCATTCTCTAATACATGGCTTGGAACGAACATTAAATCTGATGATTTGTGAATACCTTCTTTCGCATCGCCTGAAAGAAAAGACCGACTTGATGGCAGTTATGGCGGTGTCATTATTTATGTTAAAAATAATATCAGATATAAACGTAGGCTAGACCTAGAACCTCAAGGCATTGAGTGTATCTGGATTGAAGTAAAACTAATTTGTAAAAAATATTCTGTTTGGGCTATATTAAACACCTCCAAGTACTAATTCTGCTCAGCACTCTTTAATTGAAGGCTCCATCAAACTTGCATGCGATTCTAACATTGATGATATCATAATAACCGGAGACTTAAATCTTAATTGTACTATCATTGCGTCCAAAAAGAAATTAAAGTCATTGTGTTTACATAACTCTCTTATTCAGTGTATCAAAGACCCCACCCATTTTACAGAAACAACATCTAGTATACTAGATATCATAATGGTAAACCGCGTTGAGCATGTCTTAATTAGTGGGGTAGGGGACCCTTTCCTTGAACAATAAATACGCTATCATTGCACCATATACTGTATTCTTAATTTAAAAAAAAACAGTTGCAACGAAAATAGTACGACATATATGGTATTATAATAAAGAGGATTATAACAAATTAAGGGTTCTGGCTGGTAACACAAACACACTACAAATATTACTGAACTTATTCGTAAAATTTCGCTGGACTGTATCCCTAACAAAAGTATTAAACTGTCTCCTAATGAACATCCATGGATTACAAGCCGGATTAAATTTTTAATCAGATCACGTAAAAAAGCATATCTTAAAGCCAAACGAACTGGATCTTCCCATCACTGGCACAAATTTAGACAGATAAGAAATAACGTTGTATTAGCTTTTAGAACAAATAAAGCAGAATGAATATATATCTAATCTATCATTAAAACTCAAGACTGACAATAAATCGACTAGGAATTAGTGGTCAGCATTAAAACAACTTATAAGTGGCAGTTCACAAAATGAGATTCCACCTTTACAACACGATAGCTGTTTTATTACCAAGAATACTGACAAGGCCAATTTACAAAATAACTATTTTCAACAACAAACCTTATTTTACCATGAACCATTAGAAATCAGTGATTTTCTCATGACATTACAAGTTAATAAAGCTGTTGGTCCTGATTTAATTAGCAATTATATATTGCGCGAACTTGCAAAAGAAATAGCAGTTGCCCTCTGTAGTCTTTACAATAAATCGTTAAGTACGGGTGTAGTACCTTTAAGTTGAAAGACGGCAAATGTATGTGTTTAAATCCGGCGATATGTCAATAGTCTCCAACTATCGCCCAGATTCCCTACTTTGCTCATTAGATAAGGTTCTTGAAAAATGTATTTATAAGCATATTTATAATTATTTCCTCTCTTGCAATACGATAACATCTTTTCAGTCAGGATTTACCCCACGTGACTCAACAGTAAATCAACTGACATATTTATACGACTCTATTAGCAAAACGGTTGATTCTGGAAAAGAGGTTAGGGCAGTTTTCTGTAACATCCGTAAAGCCTTTGATAGAGTATGGCACAAGGGTCTTTTACATAAACTGAAGGCTGCGGGTGTCATAGGAAAACTTTTCTGTTGGTTCGAAGATTACTTAAAAATCGTTCCCCATGTGTTGTCCTTCCAGGTGCTAAATCAAATCCTGTGTTCATTAGAGCAGGTGTTCCCCAAGGTTCTATTTTAGGTCCTCTTATGTTTTTACTTTACATAAACGACATAGTTGTTGAAGTTAAGTCCAATATACGGCTTTTTGCCGATGACACCGGGCTATTTATAAATGTTGATACTCCTCTTAGTGCGGCAGTTACACTTGTTACACAATAATGATTTAGATAAAATATCAAAATGGGCCAAACAATGATTGGTTAGTTTCAATCCCAATAAATCTGAATCTGTGATATTTTCTAGAAAGAGACAATCAGGGAACCATCCTATTGTTTGTATGGACAATCAACCAATAACACAAGTAGACAGTCACAAACATTTAGGCATTGTCTTATCTCGCGATCTTTCATGGCACAACCATATTGAATACGTAAAAGTTAAAGCATGGAGTCGACTTAATATAATGAAAAACTAAAATTTCAGCTAGACCGGTCAACGTTAGAAACGATATACTTTACATTTATTAGACCACTTTTAGAATATGGCGATGTTATATTTGATAACTACTCAGAGCAGGACAAGCTCGCATTCGACAAAATTCAAAATGAAGCAGCAAGAGTAGTTACTGGTGCCATTAAATTAGTATCATTAGTCAACTCAGGTCTTGAAACTAAACGGGACTCTCTACAAAACAGAAAGCATAAACATAAATGAATATTGTTCTACAAAATGTTGCATGGGTTAACGCCACCTTACCTTCACCAGTTGATTCCGAACAGGGTTGGCCTTACATCTTATTATAACCTCCGTAATTCAGATAACATACAAAACATCCACAGCTATTCAAACTCTTATTATAATTCTTTTTTGCCCTCTGCTATAAGAGAATGGAATCAACTTACCGATGATATAAAAAGTGTAAATTTACTATCTGCTTTCAAAACATCATTAGACCTCGACTGTGGTAAAGTACCTCTTCATTTTTCGCACGGAAACAGAAATGAACAAATCCTTCATGCAAGATTAAGATTAAATTGTAGTTGCCTCAACCTTACCCTATACATGAAAAATATTGTCGCCTCTCCTTTATGTGTGTGGGGGGAGCTAGAAACTGCTTAACACTTCTTCCTACTCTGTCCTAATTACTGCGTAGAAGAAAATCATCTTATTGATCGTCTAACTCATCTACCAAAAGTTGATGTTAATATTTTCTTGTTTGGAGATGACTGTTTAAGTCTGGTTACAAACATTCACATAGTAGATGCCGTACATGCGTATATCAAAGCAACAAAACGTTTTAATAAAATTTAATAGGGGTAATATCCTGTCCTTTTCTCAATCCTCTAAACCTGTCACTTCTGGCCATATGTCCTGGTTTTCTTTTCTTTTCGTTTTCTTTGGATTTCAGTTAGATTCCTAAATTGCACTTTCATTACACTCTTCTTGTTTGTTTTTTTTCCCCTACTTTTTACATACAGTATTTATCTTTTTAGTTTGCTGAATACTTCACTTTTTTACTTATATCTAAAATGTAACGTCAGTCTATTACCATATCATACACTATTGTGCTGGGAGAGAAACACGATAAGCTTTAGCTTTCGTTTCAATCCTTTTTCATTTGCATTGTATACTCTTTGTTAAATCATGTAAAATATTTGAAAAAAATATGTTTAAACTAATGATGTTACTGGTCACGTTCATGAAGAGATTACTTTCGCGGGAAACATAACTAATGCTTTAAAGTGTCAATTATTTGCATGTCGTAAACATAAATAGTTCTGCTTACTCACTGGATAAAGTATGCGTTAAAAAATGAATCAACTATTGCCTTTTCTTATAATTCGCCCAGCCTTCTTCTGCCCACATACGACAAAAACATAAAACTAAAGAAAAATAACGACTAACAAACAACAGAACGCAAAGTTAAAAAAAACTCAATTTACGAAATCTATGTCAAAACATAAATAAAATTCTTTTAAGTAAACTCGACCTACGACAAATATGTTTCATTATTATTAAAAGCATAGTTAAGAGTGTTAGAGGAATAGAGGAAATAGTTTCACTAACAAGCAGCAAAATAAACAACCGAAGAAGTCAAAAAATAAATGTGAATAGTTCTTTTAATGCAAACTGTATTTATTGTATAACAAAACCGTACCTCTGACTGATCTGTACTGGACTATTTACTCGAAGAAAAATGTAAATAGTCCACACAATACACCAGAATATCTCTTGGGACAGTTCTTGGTGACTGACACGTGTAATCTCTACTGTAGACAAAACGGCTTATGTGTACATGAGGTAAGTATTGGTACAAAATTCAATTAGCGCGATATTGTTTGGTACGAGCTATTCTGTAACTAATAGATGCCGAGACCCAGACTACAGGTGCAGTTGTATTATATTAACATACGGAATTTTCTGCATAAGATGTGCAAATCAGAATCTACTATTTGCTATAAACAACAGCGTGCAAAGCGAAAGTAGAAATATTCTGTGTAGTATGGCACTATTATAATTTCGTTCATTGATTTACTGGTGTTTACTGTGGACGGACGGGCGGACAAAATGGCCAAATATACGACCCTACAAAAATTAGTTTATTACCTGCAATTTTTAAATGTATACTACATGCATAAGCCTTGCACATTAAACATTAAAAAACATTAAAAACAATAATAACATTAAAAAATAATGAAAACATTAAAAATAATAATAATTAAAATTACAGAAAAAAACGTCACATAAGTAATAAAGTTATAAGCAATTACTCATAATAAGCATATTCTCAATTTATTTAATTTAAAACTATTTTACCTCAAGCAAATAATGGCTTTAGAGAATATTCGAATACACGCAAAAACGGTCTTTCTCGTTTCAATTGAAGCCCATGCTCTTCAACGAACATATAGTTGGGTCACAATATGAGATGTCATAGAAATATTAAGTAATATTCAAAGACAAATGGAAGCATGAACACAACTTAAAAGTCGGACAAACAAGATGTATATTGTAAGTTAATGCATGTACGAAACTCCGGCTAGATGCCGATATATCCTCATGTTGTACTTGACGTTCACCAATTGTCTGGAAGGAAAGATTTTATTCTGTATTATGTTACACTTATGCATAATTTAAAGATTATATGCACTTCAAAATAGTAAGTACCATTTAAGTTCTTTGTGTTCATGCTTCTATGTATGTTAGTGGTCCTATCATATTTCAGAGTAGGGTTTCCTCCATTGGAATTCCTAATTGCTCGGTTGTATTATATTTCACCAAAATCCCATGAAATAGAAATACATTTTATATTCTGAGTGGCAGGCAATAACTCATATATCCAATGCATTATGCTATTAACAGAACATTTATACAGCGGGCAATTAAAATCATATTTTACATAATGAGTATCTCAAGCAATTGTATCAGTACCTTTTCAGCAGCCCTGCGCATGAACTGCTTCGCGCCGTCAGTCCATATGGCGGGGACGGTCAGGACCCACTGGATGTCGTTTGGTGTTGTAACATGTCCTCTGGTTATTGATAAAATAGTGAGTGTTTAAATATAACTGTTTTGTAACTATCTATACTCTAACGCACGTACTTAGCTCGTAGCATGATGAGCACACACTGATTAGGTTTATGCAAAGGGATGATACAGACCTCGACAGATAAATGTACCCTTTGATGCTAAACTCTAGCCATTTTGACATATATCTTTTTTTAGAATGTTACAAGTTACTATGACTTATTAAAGACATCTTGAAAATGGTTTAAAGTGAGCGGATATATAAAAATACATTGCTTAAGTATGAGGGAACCTAATAATATTCCTTTTATATAGTATCCAACTTTAAGTTATCACGAAATGTGAAAGTGTTTATTTGTTATTTTTTGTATTTTAACTTTATTCTAGCATAAGCTTTCATTTTTACCTTTTACCGATAAGGTCCTCCGCGTGCGTCTTGAAAAATTTGATCGATTCGCTAAACACAATCAATGCTTCCACCTCCTTGCCATTTTGGTCCTTGATCTTAAAGTGTATGTTCATTTGCTGCAAAGTCATAAATTACATTGTAAAAGAACTTCATAAATTATATGTTTCCAAATAATGTTATAACTGGTTTAAATGGCTTTAACGTTCGATGCCTGGTGTGAGACATGTTTACATTATTGGTACGAATGGCACATAAGGTCCAGGCCAAGAGATAATATCCTGCTTCAACGATAACTGATAGACGTAAATAATCTGCAACTGATAAACGATGATTATTCAAGTTCTTGTTACAAAAACAATCCACTTTTACATTAAAATACATGTTAATATATCATTTTCATGCATCATTAATATGTCTTCTTTGCTTCATTCTTTTCATTGTATATTGCCATTTATTTGTCTTACTGACGCATAGAATATTTATAAAATCAGTTTATGATAATATTACATTATTGTTCAAATTGTTTTGCGCTACACGTAATGTTGATGAGCAACAGTTTTAAAGTCGAACTTTTAAACTTTGAATGAGTCATAATAGACATAATGTATTTCATATTCATAAAGTTAGTATTTTGTTCGTGTTTAATCAATTGTCCGTCTCGATTGTACTATTAGTGGGTAACACCAGTTCTTGGCTAGGGACACACCTGATGAAAGGCCTTCAATCTGGTAGGTGTATGGGTTCATCCCTAGTTTCCTTTTATTAAAATTATACTCAACTATGCTTTATGGTTTGTAAAAGGTAAATCGTATTTGTATAGCACAAATGGTTTTCGTTGAATTATAAACAATTTTGATCAAACTTACAAACCACAGTTAATACAAAATACAGACAAATAACTTACGACTTGTGTGTGTAATGACATTTTAAACCGTCGGAAAAAGTAATAATCCTCATGCTCCCCTTCATCCACTAGCTCTAAATATCTCTCCTCCGCCTCAAAGCCAAATGCAACCAACTGTTTACGTTTATCCAGAAGCACAATTGTAGGCGTCTTTAGGGATTGAAGACCACATGAAGCGGCATTCCACTCGGTCGGTGTTTTAATTTTCAGTGGTTCCTTGTTGAATTCGTCCTTGAATGAGAAAGCATATCCGGAGTAGGTGGTCCCGAAGTCAATGGCCGCCACTATAATCCTGTTGCTTCTAGACTGTTTGGACATACCACTAGTCGCCATTCTAGATCTCCTGTGTGTTAGACATTTGTTATTATTATTATTATTATTATTATTATTATTATTAATATAATTATTATGTGTGAAACGAAATAGCAAGAACAATGAAGTGTTGTTTGTAGTTTATAGTATGATAACGACGTCAATCAAAGCGTCAACGCACTGAAGTGATTAGTGTTTGAAAAAAATGGTTCAAAGTGAAGTTAGCAAGTTATTCTTTCTATGGTTAAATAAGTCTCTTTTCGTTAAATGACTCATCACAAATTTGTTCTTACTTTTCGCTTGGCTTGCATGTGAAATACCTTTGTTCTGTGCCTTTTCGAAGTTTGGTATATGTTGCAATGCTCATAGGACTTTGTCATATATTCTTATTATTGAAGCCTTTATCAAAAAGCTGAAGTTCGGAGGCACTGAGGACGGACCCTGTATCGTGCTTACTACTCGCGGCCAGTCAACACTAATTAAATGTTCCTTTACCTTTATTACTTTAGATGTCTAACCCACGTTTGACCTATTAAAGGATGTCAACGTAAGGTAAGCCTGGATATTTACCAATGCCGACTTTATTGGTAGGAATCGCCAATTACATAAGTATACTAAACTAAACAAGAAACACACCACTTAGTCACCGACCTAGAAAAACACTAGTCTTCCTCAACTTCTTAAGATTATTTTTTTTTTCGCAAGTGTCGCAGCGTTTAGAACATCTCGGCGAAAACTGCCTTGCCATTCCAAAAAGTAGTGTGACATATAAAATAAATAAAACACTTGAAAATTGCATAGGTCAAGCTTGATAGATTTTCACTTTAACGGGTCATAAGAGGTATAGTGTAAGGCTGTTATCTTTTGTTTTAATCATTTTATAAGTCATATGTTTTTTTGCGATTTTGCATTCGACATTAAACTGCGTTATAATAAGCTATGAAGATATAACAAATATTGGCAAACTTATGCTTTTATACAACGTTGTTTTTTTTATTTACAAATGTGGGACATTATTACACGAGTAAGTAAGGTGCATTTATATGTTGTGCAATATTATCAACGTAATATTGTTAAACTTTTGGTTTCTTGGTTAAAAACTCGTTATAGCTTTGATAAATATATATGTCACTTTTGCAAACAAACTGCATCGGCGAGAGATATAGCTGTCATTCGACTGCAGCCCCTTTCTTTTATGATGTGGTCCTGCCCTCCCTGGTTTCTTTACAAACAGATTACAATTTTAAGTCGTAACGGTTTTGGTAAGAGAAACTAAGTAAACATACTGTGCAATGGTGGTGACTGTTATAAAAGGGTATTGTTCAAGACGTGTTACTTAACTGCTCTTGAAAAATGGCTAAATTCCCCAAATCTCTAGCAGAATGACTATATTTCAATATTATTTTATATAAAATAATGACCAGTGGGAGGTCAGTTTACAACGTTACTTCGGCTGTTACAAAGACACCTCGATGTTTGGTATAAGCAGTTTGTGATCTTAGGTTAATGTAAAGTATTTGCATTTTACTGTAAGTCGTCAAACAGTTCATGGCCTCATTTAGGCTAACTATACTTAAACCTAATTGTGTTTCTTACTTAATAGCATTGAATTTCTCAGTTAATAGCATTTAAATACCCAATAAAAACGAAATACTATTAATTAATTAATATTAATATCAATTAATTTAAGTATAAAACTGGGATTTTATAGTTATAATATGTATTCACAAAAATGCATACTATGTCATCTGTCTAAGCAGAGAATGCAGAAAGAATGCTGAAACTACTATTACCGGTATTAACTTACATGTAGGCATTAATTAAGATAAAATATATTGACTTAGACTTCGTATTCGACAGAGCAGTATATAAATAATGAAATCATTATCAACATTTCAATGTTAAAGTCATTCTACGGACGAACAGCTCAAGCGATGAACCATGCAATCATTATAATTTTCAACAAAATCACGCACAATTTTAACCAATCATGTAGAAATGGTGTTAACTTGTGTTTTTTTTCCATTTTGCTCATACAGTGCAATATTGATTAGGAGATTTTTGTCCTTGACTCGCAATGCATCAATTGACCTTTCGGTGACCTTTGTAATAAGAAATAAATATGTTAATTTTAACAAGAACATCGTCCTCTACTCTTCAATCGATTGATAGTACATGGAGATGCACGCAAAGCTGTAAGGTCCATATATAAGTACCAGAATAGTCTCGTTTAAACAGGTCCAAATTTTCTTACAAATACTCTGGTTCCCTCTTAGTAAATTGTGTGGACATTGTCAAAGTAAGTCAGTATTTTTAAATAAAATGAACGCATTTAAATAAGGGAAACCCCGGAACACTATTATATTTAAGCTTTGCACATGTACCTGTGTTTTGGCTTTTCTTTTGCAAACTATTCTAAACGAAGCTGCACTATTTATAATGACACAGCTTAAACGTAGACATTGACATGTTAAATAATTACAATGACAAATGCAGCATGAAATATGCATGGTTTTGTGATTATTTATATTTTTTAACAAATTATTATGAAAAGTAAGTTGGTTTATGACATTTTGTAAAATAAGAGACAACTTTCGATGCGCTGATTGTTTGTAAAGAAAGAGAGTATCTGGGACAGATTTAAACCGCAAGTCAGCTATTTTTCGAAAATGGTGCGAAACATATAAACCGAAAGTCAGCTATGTTTCGAAAATGGGCGAAGTATTAGCTTGTTTTGCCTTATTAGTTCTTATGTACAATGTAAATGTATATATAAAATATAATAGTGGTATGCCCTAGGTTTTTTAAAAGTGGTGTAGTTCGATAAACTATGACAACTTTTAATTGCACTAAGTACATCATGACAAAATACGTGTATACATAGAAAACAATAATATTTATAGTATCATCATGCATTCATTCGGTTTAAAACTATTATTTTATTAGACCAAGAAAAGGTGCTTGTATTTTTACTAAGAGGTAACATGTACTTTGAAGAGGGTGCATGTAAGCTTATACATCGTGAAATGTATGATCAGTAGGAAGACACTGTGGCATTACGGCACGCAATATTTTTTCCATGGCATTAGAGCACGCAACCTGTTATAAATGGCATTACAACATGCAGCATTTTATCCAAGGCATTGCAGCACGCAACTTTTTATCCATGGCATTATTGCGAAAAAATATTTAATATATGGCATTACAGCCCGCGTCATTATAACCATGGCAAAACCTTAAAAACACAAAATATAGCCAATGGGATTTGAATCAGCGGCCTCAGTTAAGACAGTCAAGTTACCTAATCACCGGCCACCGAATGTTTGCTGTTTATCACAATATTGCTCTTTATCCCGGTCGGAATCATCAACCACTTTTGTCGGAAAATTCAAAGAATTTACTTATTTACTTTAGCCAATCTACAGAGGTTTAAACTCTGAAACCGGTGCAATGTTATGAACTATGCGAAACAATCAACACCGAACGAACGAACGAACGAATAGTTTATTTCAGATTTGTACAACTAAGGTACATCATCTTACAAAACACGTAATTACATCAAAATACATGTGTGATCACTGGTATAGACAAAAAACGACATTAAAAGTAAAGAGACAATGTCTGATAAGATATTTTTGTCTATATAGCAATAAACGTAAAATATTTAAACAACAATACTGTTTCTAACTAACAAAGCTGACTTAATGTATTTGGCCAATTTAAATAAAATGTTTTCGTCCTGGGAGGACATTAACTGATTATATTTAAATACTGAAGGTCTTGTGTAATAAACACGATCCAAAAAACTTTTACGTAAGTTAGTGTAGCATGGGCAAATGCAGATAAAATGGTAAACATCCTCTACGTCTTGCGATCCACAATATAAGCAAAAACGTTCATTTCTAGGAATGTTTGGTCTACCATAACGTCCTGTGTGAACCCGCAAAGAGTGACCAACAATTCTAAATTTGGTAACAATACATCGAAACTCAATAGGCAGTGCGTTTAAGTAACGTTCGTAAGTAAATTCTGATTTGAAATGTTTATATTCGTACAAAATGGGACTTCTTTCCACTGATGCTCTCCATTCTTGTATAAAACAGTCAATTACACGTTGTTTAAAAATTTGTGGAAATGTATTTTGTAATACAGATTCTGGGTTTAAGAATACGTCAGAGAAACCAAAATCATTTAACAATTTTCGAACTTTAGAGACCCAGTTTATTTTTCCCTCTACACACTCCTTGAGGTTTAATACGTATAACTTATGTAATATTATGTTATCTGTATTTAACAGTTTTATCCAGTATTTTATTATTTTAACATAGCGACTTATATAAAGCGGGTATCTTGACAATTCACCATAGACCCCAGCTGAACATGTGTTAAGACGAACTTTTAAAATACGCTTACAGAACTTTAAGTGAATTCTTTCTAGGCTTTTTGCTTTCATAAAACCCCAAGATTCAGCAGAATAATTTAAAATAGAACCAACAAAGGCATCAAACAACTGACACATTATATTAGGTTTTAATGGGTATTTTCTACAGCTGGACAATAGTGTATTTAGAGCTTTAAGCCCTTTACCTCCAATATGTTCTTCATGCAAAACAAAACTTCCGTTATATTTTATAACTGTACCAAGGTAATTAAAACTGTCTACAACGTCTATGGGCAGACCATTATATGTCCATAATTCATCTGGTTGTAATGTTCCCCTTTTTCTAAAAAACATTATTTTTGTTTTTGCTTCATTAACTTCTAGTCCCCACTTAGAACAATAATTAAACAATAAATTTAAACTGTTTTGCAGATCATTGGGCGAATTTCCCAGAACAGCCATGTCATCAGCAAATAACAATAGTGTCAAGGTTATGTCATCCAAGTTTAAACCAGAGTTGCTACCCTGCTTTAGAAATGATTCTAAGTCGTCTAAAAATAGTGAGACTAGGACGGGAGACATTATCTCCCCTTGTTTCAAGCCTAAAGAGTACTCAAAAAACTCTGAGTAGCTGTTACAGTGCTTGATACACGATTTGACATGAATATACATACTTTTAATAACATTTAATACTTTCCCACCTGTGCCGCATTTATACAGTTTATACCAAAGCGCATTTCTGTATATACTATCAAAACATTTTTTCATATCAATATATGCTACATACAAACGTTTGTTGTTATTAAGGTAATGCTCAACAATTGACATAAGTGCAAATATTGCATCAGTTGTTGATCGTCCCTTTCTAAAGCCAAACTGCGCGTCCGATAATGTATTATATTTGTCGCAATAAGACAAAATACGATAGTTCAAAATTGTTGTGAATAGTTTTGAGAGACAACTTAATAGAGTAATTCCACGATAATTTCCCACGTCATTCTGATCCCCTTTCTTAAACAACGGTATGATAATCCCCTTCGCCCATTCATCTGGAAAACAATCAGAATTTAGTATTGCATTAAACAATTTACTCAATGACGGTGTTAAGACATCACTACACTCAATGAAATACTCATTTAATAAACGATCAATACCGCAGGCCTTATTCCTTTTCAGTTTTTTTATTGCTTGTAATATTTCATCATTTGAAATAGTATAATCTAATTCGTCATTTAAATCCTGGGAAAAGTTATGATCGCGACAAAACGATTCGGCTTCGGTATTTTTCGTTTTGTATAGATCGTTTTCTAAATTAGCAAAATATTCCCGAAATTGTTCAAGTGATAAGGATTCGCCACGTGATATTTGATTTGGGTTTTTAAAATACTTCCAAAATTTTCGCGGTTTACTTTTCCTTAAACTTTCTATCTCGTTAATTTGTTTTATTTCAAACAATTTTCGTTTCTTGTTTAACAAATTTTTATATTGCTTTTTACAGTCACAGAAATATTCGCGGCTAAGGTTTGTATTACGAGTATGAAAAATACGCAATGCAGCTAGATATCGCGTCCTGTATGTTTCACATTCATCATCATACCATGCAGCTTGCTTAGCACACGAGCCTGAATTAAAGCCTGGTCTATTAGATGGTGATGTATTAACTTGAAACAGTGGATCAGCCGCCTTTCTTATAAACGATGTAAAATTGCCGACCGCTAGATTTATACTCTCTTTCGATTTTACATCAATATTTAACATAGCGGCATCCAACTGATCTATATTACGCTGCAATTCGAAGCGAAAAGCTGATCTGTTTTCTGCATTCCAACGATACTTAAAATCTGAATATGTTTTGGTCTCTATGACTATATTATTGCAAAATATACAAAAATATAACAGTGCATGATCGCTCCACACATTTATACTATCGACTGAGAAATCGGCTAAACTTGAAAAACTGTGTTCGTGTGTCAACAGGTAGTCAATAACCGATGCCCCATTAGATGTTACATAAGTATAACACCCTATGTTATAATCTCTGTGTAATCTACCATTTACTATGCGTAATCCTAAGGATTTACACAGGTCAATCAATCTACTGCCAAAGCTATTACATTTGGTGTCCTGTGAGGCCCGTCGGAGGTGATTATCTGGCATATAATGTGCATCATCAAAAATATTAATACTATCATGAGATATGCAATCGTTTTTACAACCAACACGACTATTAAAATCCCCTGCAATATACACAGTTCCTAATCGTGAAAATTCATTTACATCATTTTCTAAATTTTAAAAAAAATCAATATCTACAACATTATACGCTGGTGAGTCTTCGGGCCATATATAGACCCCGCATATGTATATATCTGTTTCAACTTTAAAGAACTCACGGTTAAGCTTAATCCAAATTATAGAGTTTGCAGAATTACGTTCGACAGTTATGCCATCATCTAACGATTCCTTGTATAACAACGCAACACCACCGCTACACCGCCTTGCGTTAATATGTTTAAAATTCCTAAATAAATTATAAGATTTAAAACCATTAAACTCGATGTCACTGGAGGCATTTGCCCATGTCTCATATAGAAAAACAATATCAAATTTTGATAAATAGTCAACAAAAGCCGGATCGTCCTTTTTAGCACTGGAAAGTCCATTAACGTTCCAAGATAGCACTTTTATGTCACCCCCATCGTACCCCTACTCCCGTACCGCCCGGCCGTCCACATACAGCGTGTCGTATGAAATCCACGCGTTTTTACCCTTATTTCTGGCTTCCTTCATCTTGGGCACAAGTCGTCGACGTTTATCCGCCACTTCTTTAGGAAACTGTTCGTTTACATAATAAGTCGTCCCTTTAAGAGTTTTGGCCTGTTTTCGCACGAATTCTCTATCTTTGAATCGGTTAAATTTTGCTTCTATCATTCGGCTTCCATTGCTCTTCCTCGCACCCATTCTGTGAACCCTGTCAAACTTAATTTTCTCTGTGCATTCTTTAGCTATCTTCATCTTTTCTTCTAGAAACGATCGGAGAATCTTTTCAGTGTCATCACCTAACTCGTTACTAATCTCCTCGATGTTTGCAAATACTAAATCATTTCGCATGGACTGTGATTGCATATAAACAATGTCATCCTTTAAAGCATTCTTTCCGGCTTCTAATTCTAATACCCTATCATACAACTTGTCCTGGGAAATATCACAACCCTCCACTTTCTCTTCGACTACTTTAAGTCTCTCATTTATCACTTTGTTGCGCTCCTCTGCCAAGGCCCAGAGCCTTTTCAAACACCAAGGTCGTGTATACCTGACCAATTATTTTTTTCCCAGTGGGAAATCATTCGATGTGATATTGATTAATGAACTACAATCAATGCGTATTATAACTGTGAGTGAAGCAGTATTTATGATTGAAGGTCATGCCGTCTCCGCAAACCGTAAAAAACATAAGTAAAAAGAATATTTTAACCAATGAAAAACAAAAAGCATGACAATGGTAAACAACGAATAAAAGAATCTGACACATATCTTAACAGTATGTTCACATTGAGCTTCCTTCTACCCCATTTGGTACAGAGCGATGTTTCGAATCTCTAGAATTGAACGGAAGTATAACCTGTTGACTTCTCCTTTTATATAAAAGTGTAACTTTATGTTTTAGGATAAGATTTCCTATTACGAAGATAATCACTTGGAGTCAAAAGGAGGCTAAGACCATGTAAAGAAAGTAAAAATCTTGAACGCCTATGCACAATAATGGACTGTTCTACACAACAAAAGAACATATTTCAGTGACATTTGTGGGTTAACGACTGAGACATTGACAGTATGTGTTTTCAATGAATCGTAATCTTAATAAATTTAATGAAAGTTGGCTTATGTTAGGTTTTTTTCTAATAGGCAATGAATAGCAATGAATAACACTGATCACCTATGTATGGATATGGGGGTCAATCACTACTGGGTCATGGTACAATTTGTTTAAAACTTTTCGCGATTTACTATGGAACATAGAAAGTCGTATTAAACGACGTCTAACCTCTATATTACATACTTATTTATTGGTGTTTATCCCCTTACACTGCTGCAGAAAGTAAAGGGAAGTAGCTCAAACCAGCTTTTGAAACAGCATGTAGATATTTCGGATACTCGCGATTTTCGGAGGATGTATGCCGAGTTGAAAAGAAATGATTGCGCCATATATGTCTAGCAATTAAGGATATAACTTAAACTTACACAACAAACTTGATTTTTCTGTGTCACGGATAGGTCCAAATAACAAACTAGCAGCATACATGTAAAGTGTAAAGTAAAATAATGATTGAAGAGGGATTAAAACCATTAAACTCGATGTCACTGGAGGCATTTGCCCATGTCTCATATAGAAAAACAATATCAAATTTTGATAAATAGTCAACAAAAGCCGGATCGTCCTTTTTAGCACTGGAAAGTCCATTAACGTTCCAAGATAGCACTTTTATGTCACCCCCATCGTACCCCTACTCCCGTACCGCCCGGCCGTCCACATACAGCGTGTCGTATGAAATCCACGCGTTTTTACCCTTATTTCTGGCTTCCTTCATCTTGGGCACAAGTCGTCGACGTTTATCCGCCACTTCTTTAGGAAACTGTTCGTTTACATAATAAGTCGTCCCTTTAAGAGTTTTGGCCTGTTTTCGCACGAATTCTCTATCTTTGAATCGGTTAAATTTTGCTTCTATCATTTGGCTTCCATTGCTCTTCCTCGCACCCATTCTGTGAACCCTGTCAAACTTAATTTTCTCTGTGCATTCTTTAGCTATCTTCATCTTTTCTTCTAGAAACGATCGGAGAATCTTTTCAGTGTCATCACCTAACTCGTTACTAATCTCCTCGATGTTTGCAAATACTAAATTATTTCGCATGGACTGTGATTGCATATAAACAATGTCATCCTTTAAAGCATTCTTTCCGGCTTCTAATTCTAATACCCTATCATACAACTTGTCCTGGGAAATATCACAACCCTCCACTTTCTCTTCGACTACTTTTAGTCTCTTATTTATCACTTTGTTGCGCTCCTCTGCCAAGGCCCAGAGCCTTTTCAAACACCAAGGTCGTGTATACCTGACCAATTATTTTTTTCCCAGTGGGAAATCATTCGATGTGATATTGATTAATGAACTACAATCAATGCGTATTATAACTGTGAGTGAAGCAGTATTTATGATTGAAGGTCATGCCGTCTCCGCAAACCGTAAAAAACATAAGTAAAAAGAATATTTTAACCAATGAAAAACAAAAAGCATGACAATGGTAAACAACGAATAAAAGAATCTGACACATATCTTAACAGTATGTTCACATTGAGCTTCCTTCTACCCCATTTGGTACAGAGCGATGTTTCGAATCTCTAGAATTGAACGGAAGTATAACCTGTTGACTTCTCCTTTCATATAAAAGTGTAACTTTATGTTTTAGGATAAGATTTCCTATTACGAAGATAATCACTTGGAGTCAAAAGGAGGCTAAGACCATGTAAAGAAAGTAAAAATCTTGAACGCCTATGCACAATAATGGACTGTTCTACACAACAAAAGAACATATTTCAGTGACATTTGTGGGTTAACGACTGAGACATTGACAGTATGTGTTTTCAATGAATCGTAATCTTAATAAATTTAATGAAAGTTGGCTTATGTTAGGTTTTTTTCTAATAGGCAATGAATAGCAATGAATAACACTGATCACCTATGTATGGATATGGGGGTCAATCACTACTGGGTCATGGTACAATTTGTTTAAAACTTTTCGCGATTTACTATGGAACATAGAAAGTCGTATTAAACGACGTCTAACCTCTATATTACATACTTATTTATTGGTGTTTATCCCCTTACACTGCTGCAGAAAGTAAAGGGAAGTAGCTCAAACCAGCTTTTGAAACAGCATGTAGATATTTCGGATACTCGCGATTTTCGGAGGATGTATGCCGAGTTGAAAAGAAATGATTGCGCCATATATGTCTAGCAATTAAGGATATAACTTAAACTTACACAACAAACTTGATTTTTCTGTGTCACGGATAGGTCCAAATAACAAACTAGCAGCATACATGTAAAGTGTAAAGTAAAATAATGATTGAAGAGGGATTAAAACCATTAAACTCGATGTCACTGGAGGCATTTGCCCATGTCTCATATAGAAAAACAATATCAAATTTTGATAAATAGTCAACAAAAGCCGGATCGTCCTTTTTAGCACTGGAAAGTCCATTAACGTTCCAAGATAGCACTTTTATGTCACCCCCATCGTACCCCTACTCCCGTACCGCCCGGCCGTCCACATACAGCGTGTCGTATGAAATCCACGCGTTTTTACCCTTATTTCTGGCTTCCTTCATCTTGGGCACAAGTCGTCGACGTTTATCCGCCACTTCTTTAGGAAACTGTTCGTTTACATAATAAGTCGTCCCTTTAAGAGTTTTGGCCTGTTTTCGCACGAATTCTCTATCTTTGAATCGGTTAAATTTTGCTTCTATCATTCGGCTTCCATTGCTCTTCCTCGCACCCATTCTGTGAACCCTGTCAAACTTAATTTTCTCTGTGCATTCTTTAGCTATCTTCATCTTTTCTTCTAGAAACGATCGGAGAATCTTTTCAGTGTCATCACCTAACTCGTTACTAATCTCCTCGATGTTTGCAAATACTAAATTATTTCGCATGGACTGTGATTGCATATAAACAATGTCATCCTTTAAAGCATTCTTTCCGGCTTCTAATTCTAATACCCTATCATACAACTTGTCCTGGGAAATATCACAACCCTCCACTTTCTCTTCGACTACTTTTAGTCTCTCATTTATCACTTTGTTGCGCTCCTCTGCCAAGGCCCAGAGCCTTTTCAAACACCAAGGTCGTGTATACCTGACCAATTATTTTTTTCCCAGTGGGAAATCATTCGATGTGATATTGGTTAATGAACTACAATCAATGCGTATTATAACTGTGAGTAAAGCAGTATTTATGACTGAAGGTCATGCCGTCTCCGCAAACCGTAAAAAACATAAGTAAAAAGAATATTTTAACCAATGAAAAACAAAAAGCATGACAATGGTAAACAACGAATAAAAGAATCTGACACATATCTTAACAGTATGTTCACATTGAGCTTCCTTCTACCCCCTTTGGTACAGAGCGATGTTTCGAATCTCTAGAATTGAACGGAAGTATAACCTGTTGACTTCTCCTTTTATATAAAAGTGTAACTTTATGTTTTAGGATAAGATTTCCTATTACGAAGATAATCACTTGGAGTCAAAAGGAGGCTAAGACCATGTAAAGAAAGTAAAAATCTTGAACGCCTATGCACAATAATGGACTGTTCTACACAACAAAAGAACATATTTCAGTGACATTTGTGGGTTAACGACTGAGACATTGACAGTATGTGTTTTCAATGAATCGTAATCTTAATAAATTTAATGAAAGTTGGCTTATGTTAGGTTTTTTTCTAATAGGCAATGAATAGCAATGAATAACACTGATCACCTATGTATGGATATGGGGGTCAATCACTACTGGGTCATGGTACAATTTGTTTAAAACTTTTCGCGATTTACTATGGAACATAGAAAGTCGTATTAAACGACGTCTAACCTCTATATTACATACTTATTTATTGGTGTTTATCCCCTTACACTGCTGCAGAAAGTAAAGGGAAGTAGCTCAAACCAGCTTTTGAAACAGCATGTAGATATTTCGGATACTTGCGATTTTCGGAGGATGTATGTCGAGTTGAAAAGAAAGAGTGAACCCTCATAAAATACTTTTCACAGAGGGTTACCATGGGGACTAAAGCAATGTTTATTAAAGAGAAAGTGAAACTTATTTGTAACCATAAATGCGTTTAAGCAGATCAGTATAAGTAATTCTTTATGTTTAGTACTTACCGATATGCCGTACCGCAAACCTTTGGTTTAGTCACTTTCCGACTATTTTTAAGAAGTTGAAATCATCCTCCTCTTGAATAATTAAGATTTTAAGAGTAAAACACTACGATTCTTACTAAGAAACATCCGAGGGTGTTGTGAGCGAAAACGAAAGTAGGAAATACCTACCAAAATTTATATACGAGTTATTTCCCTTCGATATACATATAACTAGAGTTGACCAGTTTTATGTTTACATGTACCTTTCACGAAATTAACAAATTACTTTGAGATCGTCATATTTAAAAAGGAAATACTAGATTAGCGTTGAATAAATAATTAGAAAATAAAGAAAACTTTACGATGTTTTATTTCATTTATTTTACAACAATAAAGCATACCCTGTTACAACAAGAAAGGTGAAAGTATATGAAATCGTTCGCTTGGTTAAAAATCGTGCATAATGTATTCGCAACCAATTACATTTTATTTGTAAACGTGGTCGCCTGTTTCAAAATACAAGCTTAATCATTGTACAGATGAGTTGTGTCTATGTACACTAATAAAAATTATAACGTCAGAATTAACATAAGTAATAACAAATATGTAATTGGCTAATTTCCTCAATTAATTTGTGGATTTCACAAGGTTTTTGAAAAAGATAACAACCACCAGCACCAATATACCAACTAGAGAGATAATTTGCTGGAAGCTCTTCATATTTCTACATTTATAAGACAGGATACCCGTATTCGATAAGCCTGCGATAACAATATATACATATTATTTGGTCTATTGGAATACTCGTATGTGTACCATTCTAGTACAGTGTTTGAAAATCCCAAAACGGGAGTGCAAGTAAATTGAATAGTAACACTGTTTTGTAATGTATATAAGTGTCACAGAGAGAAGCATCACTTCTGTTATTTATTTGTGTGATTGACAATCACGCAATCTTTGCCTACATAACTGTATAAAAACTTCAACTACATCTAGGTGTATCCATTTGTAACCCAGACCATAACGATAACGTAAATCTTTCACAGATGACCACCCGTCTAATCCTGCGACATTGCCAGGTTTCTTTAACACAATTTCCACTATATCTGTGTGGGGACATGCATAAAGGATTCTGTTTGTTTTACTCGAGTACCATAACCTAGTTATCCGTCCTTGGTTAACCTGGTCGGAGTTAAATGGGGGCGGGGGGGTATTCTATTTGTTTTACTCGAGTACCATAACCTAGTTATCTGTCCTTGGTTAACATGGTAGCAGTTAATTTTATTTTATTATTTATTTATTTATTTATTTTGCATGACATAAACGGCATTCAATATGTCAGCAGAGAGAGAGAGAGAGAGAGAGAGAGAGAGAGAGAGAGAGAGAGAGAGAGAGAGAAAGACAGAGGGAGGGAGGGAGGGAGGGGGAGAGAGAACTAGAGAAAGAGAGATACCGAAATTTTGATGTTGTTTTGCATACCAAAACCCTTGTTTTAACATTCACTGCTAAACGTTGTTTGTATTATGTCGGACTAGTTGTGGATACAGTGGGTTGAATCACACGTCGCTTTTCAAAGCGTCATACGACCTATGACTTCTATTTAAGATTCAATGATATTATTTATAAAACAAAGAAGTGCATAAATTGGGGTTTCCTGAACCTAGGTTAAGTCCCTTTCCAAATCACGCGTTATGTCCCTTAATTTGGAATTTCCAATTCCGGGGAAGCCACTTGCAGACAATAATATCGGCTATAATGAGGAGACCTAATGACCTAAGTAAACAAATTAAAAATCTACCTACGCAGTCATGGTCATCAAGTATCAAGGGGAAGAAAGGTTAGTTAGTTTTGAGAGCAAAAAGACATTAAAATTGGGGGTACACTGACGATGTTAGCTACGTGAGCCAGACGATGTGGACCGCTTCTACAACACGATGCGATCCCGAGCAAGAGACGACAAAATCACAATTAAAATCTTGCGAATAAAAATTGTCGTTTCTTTTTGATATTACATGACTGCACTAATTTCTTAGCATGGGCAGACTGCACTAATCATCACAACTTCTACAGAAACAAATTTAATAGACGGATGTGTAAAATGTCTTCGACATTAAAGTTTTTAAAAAAAAAATATTTGGCTGTTCCTATTATTGTTACTATGTATAAGTGCCTGAGAACTTAAACATACAATACAAAAATGTGCTAACAGTTCCCGATTGGTACACAAGCTAATTCAATATTGCACTGAAGTCGATTTTTTTCTATCTATTTTAAATGTCCAGACTTTTCTCGGTCAGACGGTGCTACTGTAAAATGTGCCAAATATGAATTTGCGGATATATACCTAATTCAATTCAATTTCCGACTGAATTTGATGTGATATGTTTAACAAAGGGACACATTTAATATGGTTTTACATATGTCTACATTTAGTGATCAGTAATTACAACGTAAATGGGCCTTGCAGTACATACTTGGAGCTATACGTACAAAGTAAATAAGTATATATGTGAAACAATAACGGTACGAATTAACACTGAAATGACAGGCATTCACCAAGAGTTCGGGAAGATTTCCTTAGTATAACAGGGTAAATTTTTGTGTATTGAGAACATTTTTATGGATATTTAATTTTGATGATGATTTATTTAGTTAAACTGGATCAGTATATGTACTAAATGAGTTGTTCTGTTAATTACTAATGAAAATGTTGGTCCGAGGTATAGGATTTTTGGTCATAAACATGTGATGATAAAGGCTCATATATGCAACTGCATTGCGAAAACATTTTCTTTTGTTGAAAGATCTGTTTACATTTTATTTTTACATTATATTTAGATGACTTCAATGCTCTGCATCAACGTTTTCTTGTTTAAGTATTTTATACCATTATCACAAATATAACATAAATGAAAATGTGCGGTTAGAAATAAAGCCTTTTAGATTCTTAATTTCCTTTACTGAAAGCGTTCATAGCAAATACAACATTTAACTAATATTGACTATCGTTTATTATTGTTAAACTATGTAAGATTGTGCGATTATAAGATGTGTTTTAGCTTTCACAATTTAACTGTGCTTTGACATTTAGAACGATATTTTACGGTTCATAACGGGACGTGATTGTAGTAAAGTACACAGGTCGTGATTGTAGTAAAAGTACAGATATTTTTTCATCTGTGCGTATGTCTGGTAATGTTTATATCTTGAAACAATATGTTTAAAATATTATATACGATTTAGTTCTAATTTAAATTTTATATATGCACTTAAAGGAATAATGATTGCGCCATATATGTCTAGCAATTAAGGATATAACTTAAACTTACACAATAAACTTGATTTTTCTGTGTCACGGATAGGTCCAAATAACAAACTAGCAGCATACATGTAAAGTGTAAAGTAAAATAATGATTGAAGAGGGATGGATGGTGATAACAAAACACGCATTTGTAGCCAGATACCGTCTAACGTCTGCAAATGGGATTTTATTGCCCTAATCGTCGGGTTAAAAAACACCTACACGGGTGGTCCAGGCTAATTACGGGATTAACTGGTCCGAGGGATGTCAATTTACCGGACAGAACTGTTATTCCATCATGGGCCTAAGTCAAAGGGAATAAACTCTGCTCTGTTTTGTTCTTCTGTTCAGTTATGTCAATTTATCCGATATTTAGGACATAAGATTCTGAATTACCTTCATTGTACAAGAACGTAGATAAAAGTCTACTTATGCTTTTGCTTTGTGTAACAATTAATGTCAAAATGACAGGTTTCTATTTATCTAAATGTATTTTATAAGACAATAAACTTGTGCTATTCATTTTTAGAACTTATCAGTCAATAAAATGGTTTAAATTTAAGGTGCAAACGACGATGCTGTGATTAAATGGCGAGAAAATTAGTTGAATTCTCTGTGTTCAATGTACAACATAAATTTGTAATGAATAAGATTCGATAATCGACAAAGGACGATGCCACAATGCTTGAAAAGTAACAAATGTTGATTACTCTGTTGTCAGTGTATACCGTTAAAAGCATGCAACTGCAAAACAACTAATGTCAACTTCGGATACCAAAAGCCAACGATTGTTTTTATGAATAATTCAGATACTTCAATTTCATAATATTTAGACTCGGTACTAACATGAACGTTTACATGATAAATTTACACTGATTGCATGCAAACACAGCGAGGCCATATAGTGCAAATGTGTGTATTTTTAAATTTCCGGAAGTTAGTTATATTCATCTAGAGCTTATCGAGCATGCGCAGTACACTAATGCGGAAATAATTTTAAGGGACGTAACCTAGTTTCGGAAAAGGTTTATAGTGTAATAGTGTAAACTCTTAGACTGCACTGCACGAATTGTGTTATGTGGTCAGAACATGCTCTGTTTGCTACTGAATTTCTAGCAACTTGTCGTGTTACTGCAGAAATCTAATATTTTGTATTGGTTATTGGTAATTTTAATTCTAACACTTTGCACTGTTTAACTCATTTAGCAAAGACGCATATTGCCGTGAAGCAATTTACGGTATAACACACCGTATCTTCTTGTTTTACTTTAACTCCTTTCTCACACATAATTTTATTTTGAAAGCTCTTTTAACATGAACGATTATCCATTAATAGCAACACGCACTATTAGAGCACCATGAGGTCTATCCTTTTTCAAAACACAAATACATTTAGAAAATGTGGCAAACGGTAGTTTTTTTAAAATACCCTTCATTCACAAATGGATCTGTTCACATATAATGTATGTTTGATTGCTAACGTACACTAACACTAATATGCAAAAATAAACAAAACGTTTTTGGAGAAAAACCATGTAAATTAAAAGTCCCACATACATGTTTATCCCTCTTTTAATTGTGATGTCAACTTTGATGATGTAATTATTCTTTGTAAATATGTTAACACTGCGGACAGAGTTGTAAAGCCTTGTCAATATTTCTGCGGCTGTGTTATGCCAGTGTTTTATTGGAAAGTTTACTTGGATGAAATAGAACTACCAAGACCTTAGTCAAATATTAAAATATACAATATATACATTTATTACCCTTTAATTATGTTTTATTTTATTTGTTAAACCGATATAGGTCTTGCTCGAATATGTACATGGCGAAATTTTGAAATTTTTGATATTGTTTTTTGGTTAATATTGATACGTCATGGTATTCTCATCAATTATCACATTTTATTATAATCATTATATCTCCGGAAAGGCAGTGTAATTTTGATATAACCTTTCAAATCAAGAAGTATATGGCCCAAAACAACAACGATTTTTCCTGTTGTTTAAATTTAAATGTTAGTATTGTGCCTGTCGCAATGTATAATGAAAGCTCTTCAAGCGGTAAGTTATTCACTGTTTCGGGAAAATAGTTGCATTTTGAAATAATGGAAACTGTTGTAAATCAACTTTGTTAACACACGGTTAATGCCAGAGATATTGTGGTGTTACGATAGTATTGTTAAGTTAACGGTGGTGGTATTGCAATAGATATCCACATAGACCGGATCTGTGGATAATATCGAACAATTCAACAGCCACAGGGGTCTCACACACGATATTTTCAAACAGTCGAATTGAGTAATAATGTTTTGAAAGGGTGCATTTCTTCCCCTGCGATGCTAAATGGTAAATCCACGTTCATCGTGCGACCTTAGGTATTTGCAATTATAATAAAAAATAGAGATTATGTTAGTTTCTTATTTAATAGTAAATGATGTAGTTTAACTTTAAATACAATGCATTCATGTAAAATGTTAGAACACGATTGTCGGAAACTTTTTTGTTTTGTACAAAATCGACTTTGACCACATTTTCCGTTATCAGATAAAATGATAAAATAACGGTATATGCATAAACAACTGTAAGTATAATCAGTTCTTAGTCTTGACACCAACATGGACCTAAATATGTCTTTTTTTATTCCTGTAAGAAATGCAAATATAACAATAGTTCCCGATATGCATAGGTATAACACAATCACCATTATTAAAGTTATCAACATACTTGTTGTTTCTTTATTTACATTGGGGTTTCCCATGGGAAACCTTAGTTTGTAAGGGACTCAAGTTCAGCAACATTTCCTTGTTGTGTAAAACCACTACGCTTTATTAACTTTTAATCGCTTATTCAGACAGTTTTTGTTAAACTCAAGACATAAAACCACAGTGCTACTTCCTTTTTGTTAATTCTTCATCAGTAACAAATATTGATACCGTTTTTCTTCATTTAGCGGATTACACTTTTATCTCCCGTAAAATATTCATGCAGAAACGTTCATACAGCGACTGTTGTTTGGTCAAAACTGTATGGATGTTTATTTCATCATTATTCTGTAAGTTAAGTTTCTGTTGTACTGTTTAGTAAGCACCTTTAATAAATTTAACAGCTCTTAGCTGGTAAAATATCAAAAGCTCTCTGAACCTTTTGTTTTGACTTTAAATCCGTAAGAAAAATGTCCTCTTAATCTGGCAGCAGGTGTTCGATTATGACAAAAAAAACTGAATTTTGTTACCAATCGTTCTATAAGGAATGCTTCGTTTGTATTGTTAAGAAATAATCTAAAAGTTTTGAGTGTATTTTGTGTACATTCTTACTCCGTAAGAAACATAAACTTTGCTACAGTCTTCTGGTTGGTTACTTCATCAACACCTTCGGCTATTAACTCCGTACCACCGAATATGAGAGAGACAACAACGCCTTTAGACATCGGCCGCAGCTCCACCTCCAACTGACCTAGTGGTGCACAACCAGGGTCTGTGACGTACTTAGGGTTTTTTGTCTGCGATGTGTAGAAATCGAACATAAGCGACGTTTGTTCTCGCTCCAGCCTTCTATATCGCCGTGATGACTGCACTTCACCCTCTCTAAGTTCTAGACCTTTTTCCACATGAACGGCAAATACGTCTTTGCATTTCGTCTTGGTTCCAAAGACTGCCAGTTTGTCACGTGAGTGTTGACCTGGTATAAAATCTCTGTAGACGCGTATACCATATGAATGTTTGGCCACCCTAGAAACGATGGTCGTAGGGAAGTGTCCATAAATCACTGCTCCCTTCAGAACAGCAAGACCAGCACTTTCGGGTACAACCACTCTTTTGTTGTGGAATTGTTCTTCAATTGTATTATGAATCAGCGGAGACTCGGCACAACCACCAACCAGAAGAATGGTCTCAACATCTGGCACATTTTCTACAACTCGTTTGATGGCGTTTATTGTGTCGTTAACGGACTGATGGAAGAAAGTTGTAAATAAACAAGAATCAACCTTTAATTTGTCACCGCTCCAAGTGATCCTTCCTTTCAATGTACTGTCTCTTTCGATTTCTTTTTCGATGTTCCTTGTCGGGTGCATCTTTTTCATCAATCGTAAGAGAGAATTTGGAACAGTCATTCTCATTGTCTTCGATTTCTTGCTAAACGCTCGCTTTTTTACTTCAAAATCCCTGTATAATCCTATCAAATCCTCGTGTTCTTCAATTGCAAACGCTTTGAAAACATCATCACCTAAAAAGAGAAAGTAACATGAAAAACACCCTGACATTAATAAGTAAACACTGTGTTTGTTTGAATATATTGTATTTAAGAAATAAAGGGACATCAAAATCAATAGGAAAGAGTACAACAGGATTTAGATTTAATATATTTTATTAGAACCAATTATTTAAACAAAGTATCAAATTAAAGCTTTTCCGAATTATCTTTAGCGGTTTTAATGATTTGTATTAAGGTTAGTCATTTCACATCAGATGTTTTAGACAGCGGCGGCCCACAGGCAGAGAGCGTGTTTAGTTATCTTAAAAAGAACGAACCACATACATATGGCATGTTTAGAAAACCAAACCGATCGACCGATACGTTTAGCCAACTAAAAATAACGACGCACATAATTATCTATGGTGTTTTGAGCCAACCAAAAATCGCGATCCATGTAACAACTATGTGTTTAGTTAACCAATGAAAAGCAGTTTCGTACCAACGATGTGTTACGACAACCAACAAACGATTCAAATATCAACAGTGTGTTGAGCAGAGCAAAAGGGGTGGTCACAATACCAACGGTGTGTTGAGTTAACACAAAACAAGCGTGCCACATATCTACGATGCGTTTATCTAATTCAAAAAGCGCGATCCACATATCCAAAGTAAATTGAGTTAACTAACAAAAGCAACCCACATATATAAGGAAATGTAAAACCAACCCCAAAAGAACGATCCGCATATCTATGAAGTGTAAAGCCAAACCCAAAAGGGCGATCCACATATTTACGAAGCGCAAAGCCAACCACGAGAGAGCGATCTACATATTTACGAAGTATATAGCCCATCCCAAAAGAGCAATCCGCATGCGAACAATAGTGTTAGTCAATTCAAAACAAGCGGCCCACGTATCTCAGAATCGTTTAGTAAATAACATAAACGATGCATTTAGACAACCAAAACAGTCGACCGAGGTAGTTACAATGCATTTGGCCAACACAAAATGAGCGACCAAAATACGTATAATGCATTAAGGCAACTAAAAATTGTGGCTAAGATATCAACATTGAATTGAAGATTCCAAAATGTGCGACATATGATGTGTTAAGCCATCTCCAAAATGCATTTCGGTAATCACAAAGAAACGACACTCATGTCTACGAGATGTGTACGTAATCTTAAATTGGCGAATACGATGTGTGTTTAGTCACCACAAAAGTTCGACCCATATAGCAAGAATGTGATAGGTGACACAAAAAGAGAGACCAATATACCAACAATTTGTTCAGGCAACACAAACAGAGCGATCCACAAACCAACGATGAGTTTAAGCAACACCAAAAAGAGCGACCCACAATAGGCAATGTGTTCAAGCAAGACATAAAACAAACCTCATACTTACGAGATGCCTTTACAAACCTCCCTACCCCAGCATCTTTCCCCCAAAGAACAATTACTACAAACAACGATTTACAAATAATGTGTGATTAAAGCAATCTTAAAGGAAGGGCCTACTCATCTTCTATGTATTTAAGAATTTTCTTTCCCCAACACCCCCGCCCAACCCCAAGAAAATCCGAGAAGAAACAGCAAACAAAAAAGAGCGAACTACATACCTACGATGCGTTTAAGCAAGCCAAAAAAGCTCTCGTCTACTGTTGTACCACCCCAGTGTCCACCGCAAGGTGGAGCCAGCTCACGAAGGGAAGTTTCATCCACAACTTGATGTAGCGTAATGTCGACGGTACCACCTAGAAAAAAAATCTTAAAACCTTTCGAAAATGACAAACTGCATAAACATTAATGTAATATGACTCAGTAGCACTGGGCGGTAGTGTATTTTGGAGCGCCGCCATATAAGCGGACATGATAGACACATAAGTTTTATACTATGTAAAAATATGTGACAAGCACTGTGTGCGACTCACCGCCCATATCAACGACGATGTATTTAGAACCATTTTGGAAACCTCTTTGAGCCTGAACCTCGTTAGTTGATTCATTAAACGTTTTCCAAGTGAGATGCATGCCGAGAATCGAGGCAGCTTCCGGTTCCAGGGCGATCATAAGTTGGTCGCTTTTGATACAAGCCTGAAATAAACAAATAAACAAACGGTGTACCGCACCTAGGGCTATCACTGGAGATTGTTATTATTCCTACTTTCGTGATATTTGACATTGGTTTCTACATTTCGGTACAAAATAACAAAGTGGTCCATACATAATCCCACTATCCATAGCGGGGGTATGACTATATTGTTGTTCTTTCTTAAGAATCGAGACTTCTAGAGTAACCCATAAAACACCACTTTAAATCGGATGAAACATGCACTTAAACGGAATGGAGGCAGTTCGTGTCGAATGCCCTTTTAATATTACACAAAAGCGAATCTTTGTGAAGTATTTATATCAATGCTGATTACTGCGAACACGAAGCGCATGTTCTTCAAAGAAAATATAATTGCGTTACAACGTGGAATGCCACATAAATATTTTACAGAAGAATGAAATTGTGAAAGACCAAATATAGGATTGGACAATATGGGTGTGGTGTAAATGGTATTTCTATTTCACTGACGACGCTGTTGGCTAGATGCCGACCTATGCACGTTACCATTGCATCATTAGGCGCATCCTATCAGGATTGTTGCGTGTGTTTTCCTTTGACATAGATTTTTGTGCTTCAAGTCCATTTACACATGAACAGGCTTGTACAATCACGTTAACTTCTCTTCTGTTAATTCTAATTATCTTGATTGTCGTTTTTGTAGCTGTTCTTATAAAAAATACTTCTGCCCTCAATCATTTTGAATCACGCCATCCCGTGAGTTCTTTTTAATTTATGATCTTATAACTTAATTTAAGTATATGTCAGCAGTTAGATAGTTTCGTTTGAAATAAAAAAAATCTCTGCATGTATTTTAGTAACCCCTCATAAAGTGAGAGGGTAAATCTCTGTTAACTGTATTTAAGAACCCCAGGCGGCCCCTTTTGCTGTTTCACTGCGGTAACTGTTGTGCTCGTTAAACTAAATGTATTGTCTTGATTTTATGTAACTTTGACATTTTACTAGCATGTTAATACCTATGTCTAGCGCAGCAAGCAGCTAGAAAATACTGTGTAGTTTACATTTTTTAATGTGTGCGTCGACGAATCACGACGAATCATTTAAATACCTTTTCGGCAGCCCTGCGCATGAATTGCTTTGCGCCGTCAGACCATATGGCGGGGACAGTAAGCACCCACTGGATGTCGTTTGGTGTTGTTTCATTTCCCCTGTTAATTGATAAAAGTGAGGCGGTAAATTTAACAGATCTTAAGCCATAACAACTGAAGTAAACTGCCAATTAAATAGTCTTACACTTGGGAAATCTAATTAAACGTTCCACTAAGGGAACCATCAATCCAAGCAGTAAAAAATCTGTTCAACATAAACATTGCCTGCTTATGACAAATTTATCAGGTCTAGGCAGATAGTTTTAATACTCGCTGGAGACAGTTTGACCCGAATCTGTGCTTCATGTCTTCGTTGCAAAGTATGTGCATAATAAATATAGTTACCTTTTCAAGTACCGAAGAGGTTATTAACAAGTGAAGCATGACAGATATATTAAGACAGATATATTAAGACAGATTTATTAAGACAGATATTTCAGGACAGATATATTAGGACAGATATATTGGGGCAGATATATTAAGACAGATATATTAAGACAGATATATTAACCCTTAGCATTCTAAGAGCTGGACTTGTTTCCGTAAGTTCTATTTAGCCTGACTATTAGTTTCATTAGAAGCTGCCAGGTCAAAATGACAGACGTAACTATATTTTGAAAAAGCGAGGATCTATACAAAAAATGTTCTCTTAATATATTTTTTTTCTTAAAAGTGATATCGGACAGTTTGAAATCGCAAATGTTTCCCATTTATTGTCCAACATTTTCAAATTTATAAATAAGCACGATGATGGACTTTGGCTAAATATACTCACCGACGTCAGAGCTAATTACCCGGATGATCATGTAGCGTGATTTCAGAAGTATATGGTCACGCGGTTTTCTTAGTTTAGAAAAATTCTAATCGTGCAATGGCTCGGACAGAAAATACATTTTTGTAATAATACGTTGGATGTTATGCTTTATTTTTCTCATGTATGTAGGGCACTAATTAACATCATTTTGCCGGACCTTTTTATGTAATAGTATTTTTTGTTGTTGTTGAATGAAGGAAAAAACAAATGTTCAAACAGATACCACTTTTAACAGTACTCATTTTTAAATAAACAAGATTGGTAAAAGTATTAATTAACCTCTTGTTGATAAGGTCCTCGGCGTTCTTCTTTAAATATTTAATCGACTCGCTAAACACAGTCAGTGCTTCCACCTCCTTGCCATTTTCGTCTTTGATCTTATAGTGTATGTTCATCATTGACTTTTGCTGAAAATTAAAAAAAAATCGTGCTGTAAGACGTTCATAGTGCTTTCATTCGTAATACAATAGAACACATCAAGCTTAACAATAATAAACAAAAGGTAACCTAAAAGCGATGATGATTTAATGTTTTGTGACAACAACAACAAATTCGTACATACCGTTGGTTAAATATGGAAAAAAAAGTTGAAAGTCGTACTATGGCCATTCACTCATGTGTCAAAATATATAGAATATATTCTGAAAGTTAGAACTCAATTGTGAATAGTCGAATGTGAAAGACAGTATTAATTATTATTGGTTAGATCCAGTAGAGGAGTCCTAGAGATGTTACGGCTCACCATGCATTCATAATTTTGTTTTTCAAACATCATTATCTAGATTAATTGAATCTTGACTCTTGCGATTGTTTAGAAACATTTTTTAAATTATCAAATCATTAATTAAAGGTGAGACACACAAATCACATCTGATGATATACAGAAAGAAACATATAGTTATTCAGATTTGTACATAATACACCATCTCAGTAGAAACTTAAAAAGATACAAAGTATGTATATTGATCACAATAGTGCAAGAAATAACAAGAAATAATATCTAAATATTAAAGAAATAGGATATTGGAAAGTATATTAATTTTAATAACAGATAATCTCAAATGAAAAAAATAATAATCTATTTCTAAATAATTTCTTTTTTTTCTAATGTAATATCATATGCAGGATAAATATAAAACAGTGAAACTCGTCGTCTATACCATGATAATAATAAAATAGACAAATTATATCTTCTCTTTTATATGATTTCTACAAAAACGGTCTGTCAAAGAAGGGCCTTAATCTTGTAGTATAATGTCAAATTATACTTCATACTGCAGATAAAATGTTTATTTTTTCTACATGTTTATAAAAATCTAAAATTATTAACTGCTTAAATGAACCACTCCTCAGTTATTGCGAAAACACATCAACAATACATTGTTTAAATAGTATAGAAAAGTGTTTTGTATTCACACTATCTTGACATTGAAACACATATAGAAACCCAGATCTGGATTACAAGGTTTTAATTTAAAATAATTTTACAACCATGTAAACTACCGTCCAGACATTGTTTATATAGACAAACAGTAAAGCTGTTGCTCGAATACAGAGAATAACATCAATATTTAATAAGTCCTACAAAAGGTGATATGTATAATAGATACAATTCTTATTCTCCGTATATTCCAGCGTCACTGGTGGACATCCTGAAAAATACATTGATGAAATTAGAATTTTAAATATGAATGTTCTAGAGCTTGGTAATTTTGGAACCCCACAGTTCACAAGCAGAGCTTACAGTTGAAGTAACGAAGAAATTAGAAAATTGGCATAATGATCGTTGAATCAGTGGTGATTTCTTATTTTTTTGCAATAAAATAGTTCAGCTTTAACACCTTCTCCTTTTAAATTATTTACATTACCTCGATATGAACCCGTGATGGATAAACCATTACCAATGTGATACAAATGACTTTACCACCTCAAAATCATGTCCAATACATGACCATTTCTCATTGTTGGTTATATTCCGGCTTTTTCTAAATTCTGTTAATTTTGTTTTTGCAATGTTTACTTTTTAACCCTCATATTTACAGTACTCATTTTACACAATAAAAACAATGTCTATGATAGTAATATTGGAGGATTAATTACGTTTTAAATATTCACCTGTGCTATGTAAAAGCAGCGACACTAGTATAGGGATTAGCATTGTCTTAGTCTAACAAAGGCAGAAAAGAAATCTGAGCAAATTTGCAAACAGTCATACAAGATAAAATTCGGTCATACATGTTTTAAGCAGCCTTAATGGTGGTATCCGACTGTTTGGACCAGTAATCTTTCCTCAATTGACCATATTATTCTTTGTTACGGGAAAAAGGTCCTGCTGATATTTGCTGCAGTGATAGCTATTTCCAGACAAGGAAAAATATGGACTTTCTTTTGAGATCACGATATATTGTCATCCTTATAGTCCGCCCCGACTTCAACATATGTTTTCAGCAGGGACCGCTATCGTGATTTTTTTTATAGATTTGGAAAGAATTAACACTGATAATAAGTGTTCCCGATTTGTACTGTCTAACAATATAGATAATGTTCAAACCCGTCTTTACTTGTACTAATGTATGAGTTAATGCAGAAATGATGTCCCTAAATACCCAAAGCAGTGGTAAGATAGTGTTACATGTATTTGATATAGGTAAACTGACGGATACCACCTTTTACATATTTCCTTTAATGCCAAGTCATGTAACAAAGTGCACTTCTGTTTATGCCGTCAAAAGACTTACTTTAGTCAATCTTTCCAGCATTTTCCAGCATATAACCAATTATAACTATAAAATAGATAATGTAATTAACTGTTGAATTCACCGCAGAAAATGCATATATAGTGGATTTTGTTCTAAACTCATACTTATTGTCATGAATGCACGACATTAGTCTGAGTCCTTTCAAATAACAAACACGTAAAATGTTTACTAAAACACTCAGTAAGGTATTGCCACGACATTCATTAATTGTTGTTATCACCCTTTTATTTTCCATAACTTCCTCTGATCCATTCTTCTAGAAAACAAACAGTTCAAGAATAGCATTGCGTATGTCGCAAATATAAATATGATGATTAAAGTTCACGTCGTCTCCACAAACAGTATTAATAAACAACGTTTTACCCCCCAATGAAGTAAAACAAGCATAACAATGGTAACTAGCAAACAGAAGTGACTGACATACACGTAAACAATGTCTTTTCTGTTAATTGCGTAGAGGGCACTGTTTCTTGTTACTTAAAGACAACAAATACATTATCGCAGCCTAGTATTATTTATTCAAGTTTACTACAGTTTACAATGCTTCGATGATTAAAGGGAAGTAACTCAAACTAGTTTTTGTGTACATATTTCTCTACAGATGTCATTGCCGTTAATTAAATCTCTGCTTTCAGTGAAGTATTCATTGATATTATAATCAAATAACTTACGACTGATGTGTGTAATGACATTTTGAACCGTCTCAAAAAGTAATAATCCTCATGCTCCTCTTCATCCACTAGCTGTAAATATTTCTCCTCCGCCTCGAAGCCAAATTCAACTAACTGTTTATGTTTATCCAGAAGAACAACTGTAGGTGTCTTTAGGGATTGAAGACCACTTGTAGATGAATTCCACGTTTCAGATGTTTTAATTGTTAAAGGGTCTTTGTTGAATTCGTCCTTAAAGGAAAAAGCATATCCGGAGTAGGTGGTCCCGAAGTCAATGGCCGCCACTATAATCCGTTTGCTACGCGACCTTTTCGTCGTACCTCTGGTCGCCATTCTAGATCTCCTGTGTGTGAAGACAATTAGTACTGTATTATATATGAAATGAAATAACAAGAACAATTGAGTTTCGTCGTGTGTTTAATAGTATAATAGCGGCATTAATAATGCAAACTACATGCATGTCAGTAATTGCTGCGTAAATGGTAAAAATTCTGCCTACGGAGAGGATTCAGAAAGAATATGAAACTACAGTTACCGGTAATTACTTATATGTAGTCATAAATTTTGATAAAATAGATTGACTTAGACTTCGTATTTGAAATCGCATTATATAAGTAATGTTATAATCAACAGTTTAAGGCTAAAGTCATTTTACTGACGAACAGCTCATTTGATCAATCATGCGATAGTATTATTATCAACAAAATTGTAACCAAACATGTAGAAATGTTTTCATTTGTAAGTAACTTGGGAATGTTTCATTTTATTTATCGAGTGCTTTAACTGTGAGATCACTGTCCTTGTTTCGCAAGGGAACGATTGATCTATCGGTGACCATTAGTACACGACTTTTCTAGTAGGAACAGGTACGTATTTCTTACAAACTCCAAATTATGGATACAGGGTGTATAAACATATCGGAACCCTCTTCACCGCTCCGGTTCACTCTTAGTGAAAGATGTGGATCTTGTCAGGGTCACACACAGACAGCGGTAGTTTTAAAATAAAGTGAATGCATGTTAATAAAGGAAACATGCACCCCGGAACACTGTTGTATTTTAGATGTGCCTGTATACCTGTGATCTTTCTTAAACAAACCATTCTAAATGAAGCTGCACAGTTGAGTGATATTGCTCAAAAGCAGACATTAACATATTAATAAGAAAATAACAATGCCAAACAGAAATGTATCAAGAAACTTGCATGCTGATTATATTCTTTAAAACATATGATCATAAAAAGTAAGTTGGTTTATCAACTTTTGCAAAATTGTTTTGAACGAGAGGGTACCTGGGTTGTTGGGTGGCGGAGGTGGGGTGGGTGCGGGGCATTCGAAAAAAGTCAAAACATTAGCTTGTTTTGCACAATCATATATTGTGTACAATGAAAATGGATACCTGAAACAATAATATTGCTAAATGCTACATTGTATTTTAAGAGTGATATAGTTTGATAAACCATGACAACTTTCAATTGCACTCAATACATTAGAAGTTGTGCAGTTTTGTTTACAACGATCTGTAGAAGAAATGACAAAATAAGTGTACTCATGAAAATCTATCATAATTATATTGTAGCGTTCCATGGAACATATTTCATAAATTAGCATTCATTTCATCAGTTTTTTAAACTACGAGTATTGCGTTATTAGGCAATGGTAAAATTCATGTACTTCATTCATAGGTACTAGTTGCTTTGAAGATCGTACCGTAATGCTAATACACCGTGAAATATCAAAGTTAATTATTTCCTGTAGGTACGATCAGTAGGAACAAAATGTGAATTTTCATTTTAATATATGCACTAGTTATTGTGGAACATAAGCTTGACAGGACTTGCAGGCAACTATGGCGCTAAAGCACACAACATTTTATCCATGGCATTACGGGACGCAACGTCTTATGCCAGGCATGTCGGCGCGCAACATTTTATCTATGACATTACGGCATGGCAACATTTTATCCACAGCATTTTGGCGACACAAGTGCCGCATTTTTGGGGATGCACATGCCTGACTGAACATGAGTCAGATCTGAATCCCTATGCAAAATACAGTAATACAATAAAACGATCATCTTTTAAAAGATGCGATGATCTTTTCGATCAACACATGAGTACATGACGTCAGAAGTCGTGACCAAATTCATTTTCTGCAGGTTCTCCGTATCATATGTTAAATGTGCAATTTGCATCTCTTTTTAATCAATCAATAAAACCATTGATTAAATGAATGAAACTACCTGCGGATGTATACTGGCCGCTGGCTTTGTGACAAAAATCTATCTTAAATAAGAAGGCTTAATGGCAGATAGCTCGTGTCACTAATATAAATAGTTTCTTAAAGTTTGTACCATTGCTTGACTTGAATAAATAGAGGTCACGAACCTATGTGAAAGTATAATTCCAACATTTAACATAAAAAGGAGCAAAGGCGGCAGTGGAGAGTGTCACTGTAACAGCCACCAGAGCCTACAAGTACGATCCGCATCTGCTTGGTAAGCCAACTTAGCCAATTAACTAGCTCCTGCCTCCATTATTATTAGACGTTGTTAGCGTCACGTGATCAAGACGCTTGGGATTCTTCAATAAACATTTAGTAAAAGCGTGTTTAGGACCATGACTCTGCATCTTCATGTTTGTGTAAACAAAGAGAAACATGTCGCCTGGGGCAGGCAAAGTCATAGGCAAAGCAACGGCGATTAACATAGTTATTTGTTGTTGTTGTTGTTTGTCAAGTCCGAGCGCGAAAACGGGTAGCGAAAGTAGCACGTGTAACTATTGTAGTAAAAGACAAACACCGACGGCTTCCGAAAGTAAAACAACAATCGAAATCAAGCTACGAAAATATTGTTTCACGGGATTTCTGTAAGAACTGGTCGTGTATTGTAAGTATTCGCCTTAATTGTATTTATTTTATTTATTATTTTATATTTCTATGTAAAGGCAAAAAGGTCGCACGTAGAAAATCATTTTTTGTTCTGTTTAACATTAAATAAGGCCACGTAACTGAAAAATGAAATATTTAAACTTACACATAATAATTATATATACCTCATGCTGCATAAAGACAGTACTTGCTTAGCATGCCGACATAAAAACGACGAAATAAAAAATTTCACGAATGAAAAAGTGTATATGCCTCCTTATGTGTATTCATTTTATATATAGGACCGAAATCTTGATTTTATTGCACCTATCTAATTAGATACTTTTCATTTGTCATTCGGACATTTACAAGTCCCTCTATAAATGAAGTACATATACTTAATTATGCTCCAGTCAACATTATAGAACAATTATAATTTTAGAAGAATTTTAATTTTAGAAGAAGATCACTTAAAACTAAAGCGATGCCAATTAAAGAAACAGTGTCGAACATATGTAACTGGCGAGTTGTTTAAGTTACATTCCCAAATTTAATTTTTTTATATTTCATATACTTTATTTCTATTTTAGTTAAGTTTATATTGTAAAACTGTACTTAGAAGTTTGTGGACGGAACATAGTCATGCTGGTGTGTCCATATTGCAAATGTATTCTGAACGAGTGCACATTATTCAAACGACATTTAAAATTTTGCATTATAGTGTCTACGTCTACATCGATGGATAAAAGTAACCTAACCACTGGACCATCGAATCTATGCTGTTTTTTTCATTAAAACACGTGTATATTGCTTGTTTATCCTAAGTTCATCGAAATTCTTTGATCATTCTTTGCACAAAGAGAGTTTAAATAATTTGCCTTTTAACTTTATTCGATTGTAACAGATATTACAACACTGAATAAGTATATATCAAACAATGCGAAACCACTGCTGTGGAAGTTAAATAAGTACAGCATTCGTAAAATTTGACTAAACCTAATGTAATAGTAACAGTAATTAATACTTCTGTTCAACATTCTATGATTTGAGCAATTCGTCTCATGTTTGGACAAGACTTCTATAAAAGAACAAGAAACATCAATGTCGTGTTCACCTGAACGATAAATATTTTGACCCTGTGAGGGATCATTCGGTTTTATATGAATAAATATAGTGCATTCCTGGCATACTATAACTCTGAGAGAATCCCTTTATGATTAAATTTCACGTCGTCTCCACAAAGAGTATTAATAAACAACGTTTTACCCCCCAATGAAGTAACACAAGCATAACAATGGTAACTAGCAAACAGAAGTGACTGTGTACAATGCTTCGGTGATTAAAGGGAAGTAACTCAAACTAGTTTTTGTGTAAATATTTCTCTACAGATGTCATTAATAATATTTCGGTAAATATGCTTCTTACATCTGTTTAGATAGATCTTATCATGTGTGCATGTATTTGAGCTAGTATTACATTGATTGATTGATTACTTTGCTGGCTGATTAATAAGTGATTGTTTGACATACAGAATACTGCTTGTTTTGTATTGTATCTCTGGATAGTTTTATTGCAGAAAATCGTCATGTGATAGAAGGCAACGTGACGAATAAAGATGTAAGCACAGAATCCACGCATTCTTGATTTTGATCATAAGGAGGTTTCTGCAAATTCTTTATAACTATTTGGTTAAATAAAAAAAGGTCCTAGTATAAGACTCACCTAGATATTTAAATCTAAACAACCTCTAGACAAAGGCAAACAGGAAAAACGTGACAAAAAGGCAATTAGTACTTACCAGTATGGTGTGGCTCAAACTGTTCATCATCTCCGTTCGGTTCAGTTGAGATTTTAAGAGTAAAACACTACGATTTACTCCAAGAAACAACTGGGGGAGTTATGAGCCAAAACGAAAGTAGGAAATACCCACCAATCTTTAGTTATTTCCCTTCTGTTTGCATGTAACGGAGGTTAGTATGTATTTAACACCCCGCCGCCGCCGCCACCAGCACCGCAATCGTCACAAGAAAAAAGTATTAGAAACATGGTGTATTTACATCCTATTACCATAATAATTTCAGGTCCTACAGGTATTATTATTCTTGGATTTTTTTCATCATTAAATTCTACACTTTTTCTTACATTTCAAACATAATTTCTTTTTTTTTCCTTTAAAAGGCCATTATTGTGTATTTTTTACAGATTTTTATTCTTTTTTTAGTAATTTTAAACTGTGAGAAGTAGTAGTTTTCATAGATTTTTTCCCTAATATTTGTAATTAAATTTTTAAAACATGTTTTTCTCTAAAAAGAACAATTCATTTTCAAATACATATAATAAAAATCCGTTAAATGTCTCAGCTTGTGAAAAGACAACAATTGTAAAACAATTGTTTCAAAATAACAGAGATACCATGACTTAAACTTACATAACAAACTTGATTTTTCTGTGTCACGGATAGGTCCAAAAAACAAACTAGCAGCATACATGTAAAGTGTAAAGTAAAGTAATGATTGAAGAGGGATGGATGGTGATAATAAAACACGCATTTGTAGCCAGATACCGTCTGATGTCTGCAAATGGGATTTTATTGCCCTAATCGTCGGGTTATAAAAACACCTACACGGGCGGTCCAGGCTAATTACCGAGGTCCGAGGGATGTCAATTTAACGGACAGAACTGTTATTTCATCATGGGCCTAAGTCAAAGGGAATAAACTCTTCTCTGTTCTGTCCTTCTGTTCAGTTAGGTCAATTTATCCGATATTTAGGACATAAGATTCTGAATTACATTCCTTGTACAAGAACGTAGATTAAAGTCTACTAATGAATTTGCATTGGGTAACAATTAATGTCAAAATGACAGGTTTGTATTTATCTAAATGTATTTTATAAGACAATAAACTTGTGCTATTCATTTTTAGAACTTATAAATCAATAAAATGGTTTAAATTTAATGTGCAAACGACGATGCTATGATTAAATGGCGAGAAAATTAGTTGAATTCTCTGTGTTCAATGTACAACATAAATTTTAATTAATAAGATTAGATAATCGACAAAGGACGATGCCACAATGCTTGAAAAGAAACAAATGTTGATTACACTATTGTCAGTGTATACCGTTAAAAGCACGCAACTGCAAAAACAACTAATGTCAACTTCGGATACCAAAAAGCCAACGATTGTTTTTATGAATAATTCAGATACTTTAATTTCATAATATTAAGACTCGGTATTAACATGATAAATTTACACTGATTGCATGCAAATACAGCGAGGCCATATAGTGCAAATGTGTGTATTTTTAAAGTTAGTTATATTCATTTAGAGCTTATCGAACATGCGCAGTACACTAATGCGGAAATAATTTTAAGGGACGTAACCTAGTTTCGGGAAAGTTTTGGAGAGAAACCATATAAATTAAAAGTCCCACATACATGTTTATCCCTCTTTTAATTGTGATGTCAACTTTGATGATGTAATTATTCTTTGTAAATATGTTAACACTGAGGACAGAGTTGTAAAGCCTTGTCAATATTTCTGCGGCTGTGTTATGCCAGTGTTTTATTGGAAAGTTTACTTGGATGAAATAGAACTACCAAGACCTTAGTCAAATATTAAAATATACAATATATACATTTATTACCCTTAAATTATGTTTTATTTTATTTGTTAAACCGATATAGGTCTTGCTCGAATATGTACAAGACGAAATTTTGAAAATTTTTATATTATTTTTGGTTAATATTGATACGTCATGGTATTCTCATCAATTATCACATTTTATTATAATCATTATATCTCCGGAAAGGCAGTGTAATTTTGATATAACCTTTCAAATCAAGAAGTATATGGCCCAAAACAACAACGATTTTTCCTGTTGTTTAAATTTAAATGTTAGTATTGTGCCTGTCGCAATGTATAATGAAAGCTCTTCAAGCGGTAAGTTATTCACTGTTTCGGGAAAATAGTTGCATTTTGAAATAATGGAAACTGTTGTATATCAACTTAGTTAACACACGGTTAATGCCAGAGATATAGTGGTTTTACGATAGTATTGCTAAGTTAACGGTGGTGGTATTGCAATAGATATCCACATAGACCGGATCTGTGGATAATATCGAACAATTCAACAGCCACAGGGGTCTCACACACGATATTTTCAAACAGTCGAATTGAGTAATAATGTTTTGAAAGGGTGCATTTCTTCCCCTGCGATGCTTAATGGTAAATCCACGTTCATCGTGCGACCTTAGGTATTTGCAAATATAATAAAAAATAGAGATTATGTTAGTTTCTTTTTTAATAGTAAATGATGTAGTTTAACTTTAAATACAATGCATTCATGTAAAATGTTAGAACACGATTGTCGGAAACTTTTTTGTTTTGTACAAAATCGACTTTGACCACATTTTCCGTTATCAGATAAAATGATAAAATAACGGTATATGCATAAACAACTGTAAATATAATCAGTTCTTAGTCTTGACACCAACATGTACCTAATTATGTCTTTTTTATTCCTGTAAGTAATGCAAATATAACAATAGTTCCCGATATGCATAGGTATAACACAATCACCATTATTAAAGTCATCAACATACTTGTTGTTTCTTTATTTACATTGGGGTTTCCCATGGGAAACCTTAGTTTGTAAGGGACTCAAGTTTAGCAACAGTTCCTTGTTGTGTAAAACCACTACGCTTTATTAACTTTTAATCGCTTATTCAGACAGTTTTTGTTAAACTCAAGACATAAAACCACAGTGCTACTTCCTTTTTGTTAATTCTTCATCAGTAACAAATATTGATACCGTTTTTCTTCATTTAGCAGATTACACTTTTATCACCCGTAAAATATTCATGTAAAAACGTTCATACAGCGACTGTTGTTTGGTCACACATCAATACTGTATGGATGTTTATTTCATCATTATTTTATAAGTTAAGTTTCTTTTGTACTGTTTAGTAAGCACCTTTAATTAATTTAACAGCTCTTAGCTGGTAAAATATCAAAAGCTCTCTGAACATTTTGTTTTGACTTTAAATCCGTACTTTAAATCCGTAACACAAATGTCCTCTTAATCTGGCAGCAGGTGTTCGATTATGACAAAAAACACCTGGACTTTGTTACCAATCGTTCTATACGGAATGTTTCCTTTGTGTAGGTAAGAAAGAATCTAAAAGTTTTGAGTGTATTTTGTGTAAATTCTTACTCCGTAAGAAACATAAATTTTGCTACAGTCTTTTTGTTGGTTACTTCATCAACACCTTCGGCTAATAACTCTGTACCACCGAATATGAGAGAGACAACAACGCCTTTAGACCTCGGCTGCAGATACACCTCTAGCCGACCTAGTGGTGCACAACCAGGGTCTGTGACGTACTTAGGGTTCTTTCTCTCCGATGTGTAGAAATCGAAGATAAGCGACGTTTGTTGTCGCTCCAGCCTTGTATATCGCCGTGATGACTGCACTTCACCCTCTCTAAGTTCTTGACCTTTTTCCACATGAACGGCAAATACGTCTTTGCATTTCGTCTTGGTTCCAACGTGTGCCAGTTTGTCTTGTGGGTGTTGACCTGGTATAAAATCTTTGTAGACGCTTATACCATACGAATGTTTGGCCACCCTAGAAACGATGGTCGTAGGGAAGTGTCCGTAAATCACTGCTCCCTTCAGAACAGCAAGACCAGCACTTTCGGGTACAACCACTTTTTTGTTGCGGAATTGTTCTTCAATTGTATTATGAATTAGCGGGGACTCGGCACAACCACCAACTAGAAGAATGGTCTCAACATCTGGCACATTTTCTACAACTCGTTTGATGGCATTTATTGTGTCGTTAATGGACTTATCGAAGAAAGTTGTAAATAAACAAGAATCAACCTTTAATTTGTCACTGCTCCAAGTGATCTTTCCTTTCATTGTACTGTCTCTTTCAATTTCTTCTTCAGTGTTCCTTGACGGGTGCATCTTTTTCATCAATCGTAAGAGAGAAGTTGGAACGGTCATTCTCATTGTCTTCGATTTCTTGCTAAACGTTCGCTTTTTTACTTCAAAATCCCTGTACAATCCTATCAAATCCTCGTGTTCTTCAATTGCAAACGCGTTAAAAACATCATCACCTAAAAAAGAGAAAGTAACACGAAAAGCACCTTGACATTAATAAGTAAACACTGTGTTTGTTTGAATATATTGTATTTAAGAAATAAAGGGACATCAAAATCAATAGGAAAAAGTACAATAGGATTTGGATTTAATATATTAAATAAGGACCAATTATTGAAACAAAGTATCAAATTAAAGCTTTTCCGAATTATCTTTAGCAGATTTAATGATTTGCATTAAGGTTAGTCATTTCACAGCAGATGTTTTAGAGAGCGGCGGCCCACAGGCAGACAGCGTGTTTAGTTATAGCGAACCACATATATATGGCATGTGTAGAAAACCAAAACGATCGACCGTCTACGATACATTTAGCCAACTAAAAATAGCGACGCACATATCTACGGTGTTCTGAGCCAACCAAAAATCGCGATCCACGTAACAACTATGTGTTTAGTTAACCAACGAAAAGCAGTTTCGTACCAACGATGTGTTACGACAACTAACAAACGATTCAAATATCTACAGTGTGTTGAGCAAAGCAAAAGGGGTGGTCACAATACCAACGGTGTGTTGAGTTAACACAAAACAAGCGTGCCACATATCTACGATGCGTCTATCTAATTCAAAAAGCAAGCACGATCCACATATCCAAAGTAAATTGAGTTAACTAACAAAAGCAATCCACATATATACGGAATGTAAAACCAACTCCAAAAGAACGATCCGCATATCTATGAAGTGTAAAGCCAAACCCAAAAATTGTGACTAAGATATCAACTTTGAATCGAAGATCCCAGAATGTGCTACCAATGATGTGTTAAGCCATCTCCAAAACGCATTTCGGTAATCACAAAGAAACGACACTCATGTCTACGAGATGTGTACGTACCCTTAAATGGGCGAATACCTACGATGTGTGTTTAGCTACTACAAAAGTTTGACCCATATACCAAGAATGTGATAGGCAACACAAACAGAGCGATCCACAAACCAGCGATGAGTTTAAGCAACACCAAAAAGAGCGACCCACAAAAGGCAATGCGTTCAGGCAAGGCAAAAAAACAAACCTCATACTTAAATACGAGATGCCTTTACAAACCTCCCTACCCCAGCATCTTTCCCCCAAATAACAATTACTACAAACAACGATTTACATACAATGTGTGATTTAAGCAATCTTAAAGGAAGGACCTACTCATCTTCTATACATTTAAGAATTTTCTTTCCCCAACACGCCCGCCCGACCCCAAGAAAACCCGAGAAGAAACAGCAAACAAAAAAGAGCGAACTACATACCTACGATGCGTTTAAGCAAGCCCAAAAAGCTTTCGTCTACTGTTGTACCACCCCAATGTCCACCGCAAGGTGGAGCCAGCTCACGAAGGGAAGTTTCATCCACAACTTGATGTAGCGTAATGTCGACGGTACCACCTAGAAGAAAAATCTTAAAACCGTTGGAAAAATGACAAACTGCATAAATATTGATGTAATATGACTCAGTAGCGCTGGGCGGTAGTGTATTTGGAGCGCCGCCATATAAGCGGACATGTATAGACAAATAAGTTTTATACTATGTAAAAATATGTGACAAGCACTGTGTGCGACTCACCGCCCATATCAACGACGATGTATTTAGAACCATTTTGGAAACCTCTTTGAGCCTGAACGTCGTTGGTTGATTCATTGAACGTTTTCCATGTGAGATGCATGCCGAGGATCGAGGCAGCTTCCGGTTCCAGGGCGATCATTAGTTGGCCGCTTTTGATACAAGCCTGAAATAGCAAATAAAGAAACAGTGTACCGCACCTAGAGCTATCACTGAAGATTGTCATTATTCCAACTTTCTGATATTTGAAATTGATTTACTACATTTCGGTACAAAATGACAAAGTGGCCCATATATAGCCCCACTATCCACAGCGGGGGTATGCCTATATTGTTGTTCTGTCTTAAGAATTGAGACTTCTAGAGTAACCCATAAAACACCACTTTAAATCGGATGAAACGTGCATTTAAACGGAATGGAGGCAGTTCGTGTAGACTGCCCTTTTAATATTACACAAAAAGCGAATCTTTGAAGTATTCATATAAATGCTGATTACTGCGAACACGAAGCGCATGTTCTTCAACGAAAATATAATTGGGTTACAACATGGAATGTCACAGCAATATTTTATAGAAGAATGAAAATGTGAAAGACCAAATATAGGTTTTGACAATATGAGTGTGCTGTTAATGGTATTTCTATTTCACTGACGACGCTGTTGGATAGATGCCGACCTACGCACATTACCATTGCATCATTAGGCCCATCCTATCAGGATTGTTGCGTGTATTTTCCTTTGACATAGACTTTGGTGCTTCAACTCCATTTACACATGAACAGGCTTGTACAATCACGTTAACTTCTCCTCTGTTACTTTTTATCCTTGATTTAAAAATAATTCTAATTACCTTGATTATCCTTTTTGTAGCTGTTCTTACAAAAATACTTTTGTCCTTAATCATTTTGAATCACGCCACTCCGTGTGTTTTTTTTAATTTTATGATCTTTTAACTTAATTTAAGTATATGTCAGCACGTAGATAGTTTCGTTTGAAATAAAAAAAAATCTTTGCATGTATTTTAGTAACCCTTCATAAAGTGAGAGGGTAAATCTCTGTTAACTGTATTTAAGAACCCCAGGCGGCCCCTTTTGCTGTTTCACTGCGGTAACTGTTGTGCTCGCTAAACTATATGTATTGTCTTGATTTTATGTAACTTTGACATTTCAATGACATGTAAATACCTATGTTTAGCGCAGCAAGCAGCTAGAAAATACTGTGTAGTTTATTTTTCTTTTTTAATGTGTGCGTCGACGAATCACGAAGAATCATTTAAATACCTTTTCGGCAGCCTTGCGCATGAATTGCTTTGCGCCGTCAGACCATATGGCGGGGACGGTAAGCACCCACTGGATGTCGTCTGGTGTTGTTTCATTTCCCCTGTTAATAGATTAAAGTGAGGCGGTAAAAGTTAACAGACCTTAAGCCATAACAACTGAAGTAAACTGCCAATTAAATAATCTTACACTTAAATCTAACTAAACGTTCCACTAAGAGAACCATCAATCCAAGCAGTAATGAAAGGTCTGTTTAACATTAACATGGCCTGCTTATGACAAATTTATCAGGTTTAGGCAGATAGTTTTAATACTCGCTGGAGACAGTTTGATCAGAATTTGTGCTTCATGTCTTCGTTGCAAAGTGTGTGCATAATAAATATAGTTACCTTTTCAAGTATCGAAGAGGTTATTAACAAGTGAAGCATGACAGATATATTAAGACAGATTTATAAAGACAGATATTTTAAGACAGATATATTAGGACAGATATATTGGGACAGATATATTAAGACAGATATATTAACCCTTAGCATTCTAAGAGCTGGACTTGTTTCCGTAAGTTCTATTAAGCCTGACTATTAGTTTCATTAGAAGTTGCCAGGTCAAAATGACAGACGTAACTATATTTTAAAAAAAGCGAGGTTCTATACAAAAAATGTTCTCTTAATATATTTTTTTTCTTAAAGGTGGTATCGAAGAGTTTGAAATCGTAAATGTTTCCCATTTATTGTCCAATATTTTCAGATTTATAAATAAGCACGATGATGGACTTTGGCTAAATATACTCACCGACGTCAGAGCTAATTACCCGGATGATCATGTAGCGTGATTTCAGAAGTATATGGTCACGCGGTCGTCTTAGTTTAGGAAAAATTCTAATCGTGCAGGCTCGGAAATACATTTTTGTAATAATACGTGGGACGTTATGCTTTATTTTTCTCATGTATGTAGCGCACCAATAAACATTATTTTTCCGAACGTTTTTATGTAATAGTAATTTATTTTGTTAAATGATGGAAAAAACAAATGTTCAAACTGCCAGATACCACCTTTAACATTACTCATTTTTAAATAAACAAGGTTGGCAAAAGTATTAATGTACCTCTTGTTGATAAGGTCCTCGGCGTTCTTCTTTAAATATTTAATCGACTCGCTAAACACAGTCAGTGCTTCCACCTCCTTGCCATTTTCGTCTTTGATCTTATAGTGTATGTTCATCATTGACTTTTGCTGAAAATTTAAAAAAAAATCGTGCTGTAAGACTTTCATGGTGCTTTCATTTGTAATACAAGAGAACACATCAAGCTTAACAATAATAAACAAAAAGTAACCAAAAGGCGATTATTTTTTATGGTTTGTGACAACAACAACAAATTCGTACATACCGTAGGTTAAATATGGAAAAAAAAAGTTGAAAGTCGTACTATGGCCATTCACTCATGTGGTAAAATATATAGAATATATTCTGAAAGTTAGAACTCAATTGTGAATAGTCGAATGTGAAAGACAGTATTAATTATTATTGGTTAGATCCAGTAGAGGAGTCCTGGAGATGTTACGGCTCACCATGCATTCATAATTTTGTTTTTCAAACATCATTATCTAGATTAATTGAATCTTGAAACTGGCGATTTTTTAGAAACATTTTTTAAATTATCAAATCATTAATTAAAGGTGAGACACACAAATCACATCTGATGGTATACAGAAAGAAACATATAGTTATTCAGATTTGTACATAATACACCATATCAGTAGAAACTTAAAAAGATACAAAGTAAATATATTGATCACAATAGTGCAAGAAATAACAAGAAATAATATTTAATATTAAAGAAATAGGATATAGGAAAGTATATTCATTTTAATAACAGATAATCTCAAATGAAAAATTTAATAAATCTATTTTTTCTATTTTTTTCTAATGTAATCTAATACAGTGTACAGGCTAAATACAAATAAAGTGAAACTCGTCGTCTATTCCATGATAATCATAAAATAGACAAATTATATCTTCTTTTTTATATGATTTCTACAAAAACGATCTGTCAAAAAAGGGCCTCAATCTGGTAGTATAATGTCAAATTATGCTTTATACTGCAGATAAAATGTTTATTTTTTTCTACATGTTTATAAAAATCTAAAATTATTGACTGATTAAATGAACCACTCAGTTATTGCGAAAACACATCAACAATATATTGTTTAAATAGTATAGAAAAGTGTTTTGTATTCACACTATCTTGACATCGGAACACATATAGAAACCCATATCTGAATTACAAGGTTGTAATATAAAATAATTTTTACAACCATATAAACTACCATTCAGACATTGTTTATATAGACAAACAGTAATGATGTTGTTCGAATACATAGAATAACATAAAAATTTAAGTCCCACAAAAGGTGATATGTATAATAGATATAATTCTTATTCTCCGTATATTCCAGCGTCACTAGTGGACATCCTACTCTGAAAAATACATTGATGAAATTAAAAATTTAAATATAAATGTTCTAGAGCTTGGTAATTTTGGGACCCCACAGACCACAAGCAAGCTTACAGTTGAAGCAACGAAGAAATAAGAAAATTGGCATAATGATCGTGGAATCAGTTGTGATTTCCTTTTTTTGTGCAATAAAATAGTTCAGCTTTAACACCTTCTCCTTTTAAATTATTTACATTACCTCGATATGAACCCGTGATGGATAAACCATTACCAATGTGATTCAAATGACTTTACCACCTCAAAATCATGCCCAATATATGAATATTTCTCATTATTGGTTATATTCCGTCTTTTTCTAAATTCTGTTAACTTTGTTTTTGCAATGTTTACTTCTAAACCCTAATATTTACAGTACTCATTTTAAATGTACTTTAGCTTGGGAATCTAGAGGCTACTCATCTATTACAACCCTCGCATCAGAGACTAGGGCCACAATAAAAACAATGTCTATGATAGTAATAATGGAGGATGAATAACATTTTAAATATTCACCTGTGCCATTTAAGAGTAGCGACACTAGAATAGGGATTAGCGTTGTCTTAGTCCAACCAAGGCAGAATGAAAATCTGAGCAGTTTTGCAAACAGTAATACAAGATTAAATTCGGTCATACATGTTTTAAGCAGCCTTAATGGTGGTATCCGACTGTTTGGACCAGTAATCTTTCCTCAATTGACCATATTATTCTTTGTTACGGGAAAAAGGTCCTGCTAATAAATGCTGTAGTGATAGCTATTTCCAGACAAGGAAAACCATGGACTTTCTTTTGAGATCACGATATATTGTCATCCGGATAGTCCGCCCCGACTTCAACATATGTTTTCAGCAGGAACCATAATCGTGATTTTTTTTATAGATTTGGAAAGAATTAATACTGATAATGAGTGTTCCCGATATGTACTGTCTCACAATATAGATTATGTTCAAACCCGTCTTTTCTTGTACTTAAGTATGAGTTTATGCAGAAATGATGTCCCTAATTCCCCACAGCAGTGGTAAGATAGTGTTACATGTATTTGATATAGGAAAACTGACGGATACCACCTTTTACATATTTCCTTTAATGCCAAGTCATGTAACAAAGTGCACTTCTGTTTATGCCGTCAAAAGACTTACTTTAGTCAATCTTTCCAGCATTTTCTAGCATATTACCAATTATAACTATAAAATAATTGTTGTTATCACCCTTTTATTTTCCATAACTACCTCTGATCCATTCTTCTAGAAAACAAACAGTTCAAGAATAGCATTGCGTATGTCGCAAATATAAATATGATGATTAAAGTTCACGTCGTCTCCACAAACAGTATTACCCAATGAAGTAAAACCAGCTTAACGATGGTAACTAGCAAACAGAAGTGACTGACATACACGTAAACAATGTCTTTTCTGTTAATTGCGTAGAGGGCACTGTTTCTTGTTACTTAAAGACAACAAATACATTATCGCAGCCTAGTATTATTTATTCAAGTTTACTACAGTTTACAATGCTTCGATGATTAAAGGGAAGTAACTCAAACTAGTTTTTGTGTACATATTTCTCTACAGATGTCATTGCCGTTAATTAAATCTCTGCTTTCAGTGAAGTATTCATTGATATTATAATCAAATAACTTACGACTGATGTGTGTAATGACATTTTGAACCGTCTGAAAAAGTAATAATCCTCATGCTCCTCTTCATACACTAGCTGTAAATATTTCTCCTCCGCCTCGAAGCCAAATTCAACTAACTGTTTACGTTTATCCAGAAGAACAACTGTAGGTGTCTTTAGGGATTGAAGACCACTTGTAGATGAATTCCACGTTTCAGATGTTTTAATTGTTAAAGGGTCTTTGTTGAATTCGTCCTTAAAGGAAAAAGCATATCCGGAGTAGGTGGTCCCGAAGTCAATGGCCGCCACTATAATCCGTTTGCTACTCGACCTTTTGGTCGTACCTCTGGTCGCCATTCTAGATCTCCTGTGTGTGAAGACAATTAGTACTGTATTATATATGAAATGAAATAACAAGAACAATTGAGTTTCGTCGTGTGTTTAATAGTATAATAGCGACATTAATAATGCAAACTACATGCATGTCAGTAGTTGCTGCGTAAATGGTAAAAATTCTGCCTACGGAGAGGATACAGAAATAATATGAAACTACAGTTACCGGTAATTACTTATAATTATGTAGTCATAAATTTTGATAAAATAGATTGACTTAGACTTCGTATTTGAAATCGCATTATATAAGTAATGTTATAATCAACAGTTTAAGGCTAAAGTCATTTTACTGACGAACAGCTCATTTGATCAATCATGCGATAGTATTATTATCAACAAAATTGTAACCAAACATGTAGAAATGTTGTCATTTGTAAGTAACTTGGGAATGTTTCATTTTATTTATCGAGTGCTTTAACTGTGAGATCACTGTCCTTGTTTCGCAAGGGAACGATTGATCTATCGGTGACCATTAGTACACGACTTTTCTAGTAGGAACAGGTACGTATTTCTTACAAACTCCAAATTATGGATACAGGGTGTATAAACATATCGGAACCCTCTTCACCGCTCCGGTTCACTCTTAGTGAAAGATGTGGATCTTGTCAGGGTCACACACAGACAGCGGTAGTTTTAAAATAAAGTGAATGCATGTTAATAAAGGAAACATGCACCCCGGAACACTGTTGTATTTTAGATGTGCCTGTATACCTGTGATCTTTCTTAAACAAACCATTCTAAATGAAGCTGCACAGTTGAGTGATATTGCTCAAAAGCAGACATTAACATATTAATAAGAAAATAACAATGCCAAACAGAAATGTATCAAGAAACCTGCATGCTGATTATATTCTTTAAAACAAATGATCATAAAAAGTAAGTTGGTTTATCAACTTTTGCAAAATTGTTTTGAACGAGAGGGTACCTGGGTTGTTGGGTGGCGGAGGTGGGGTGGGTGCGGGGCATTCGAAAAAGTCAAAACATTAGCTTGTTTTGCACAATCATATATTATTTACAATGAAAATGGATACCTGAAATAATATTGCTAAATGCTACATTGTATTTTAAGAGTGATATAGTTTGATAAACCATGACAACTTTCAATTGCACTCAATACATTAGAAGTTGTGCAGTTTTGTTTACAACGATCTGTAGAAGAAATGACAAAATAAGATAAAATCTATCATAATTATATTGTAGCGTTCCGTGGAACATATTTCATAAATTAGCATTCATTTCATCAGTTTTTTAAACTACGACAGTAACGAGTATTGCGTTATTAGGCAATGGTAAAATTCATGTACTTCATTCATAGGTACTAGTTGCTTTGAAGATCGTACCGTAATGCTAATACACCGTGAAATATCAAAGTTAATTATTTCCTGTAGGTACGATCAGTAGGAAAAAAATGTGAATTTTCATTTTAATATATGCACTAGTTATTGTGGAACATAAGCTTGACAGGACTTGCAGGCAACTATGGCGCTAAAGCACACAACATTTTATCCATGGCATTACGGGACGCAACGTCTTATGCCAGGCATGTCGGCGCGCAACATTTTATCTATGACATTACGGCATGGCAACATTTTATCCACAGCATTTTGGCGACACAAGTGTCGCATTTTTGGGGATGCACATGCCTGACTGAACATGAGTCAGATCTGAATCCCTATGCAAAATACAGTAATACAATAAAACGATCATCTTTTAAAAGATGCGATGATCTTTTCGATCAACACATGAGTACATGACGTCAGAAGTCGTGACCAAATTCATTTTCTGCAGGTTCTCCGCATCATATGTTAAATGTGCAATTTGCATCTCTTTTTAATCAATCAATAAAACCATTGATTAAATGAATGAAACTACCTGCGGATGTATACTGGCCGCTGGCTTTGTGACAAAAATCTATCTTAAATAAGAAGGCTTAATGGCAGATAGCTCGTGTCACTAATATAAATAGTTTCTTAAAGTTTGTACCATTGCTTGACTTGAATAAATAGAGGTCACGAACCTATGTGAAAGTATAATTCCAACATTTAACATAAAAAGGAGCAAAGGCGGCAGTGGAGAGTGTCACTGTAACAGCCACCAGAGCCTACAAGTACGATCCGCATCTGCTTGGTAAGCCAACTTAGTAACTAGCTCCTGCCTCCATTATTATTAGACGTTGTTAGCGTCACGTGATCAAGACGCTTGGAATTCTTCAATAAACATTTAGTAAAAGCGTGTTTAGGACCATGACTCTGCATCTTCATGTTTGTGTAAACAAAGAGAAACATGTCGCCTGGGGCAGGCAAAGTCATAGGCAAAGCAACGGCGATTAACATAGTTATTTGTTGTTGTTGTTGTTTGTCAAGTCCGAGCGCGAAAACGGGTAGCGAAAGTAGCACGTGTAACTATTGTAGTAAAAGACAAACACCGACGGCTTCCGAAAGTAAAACAACAATCGAAATCAAGCTACGAAAATATTGTTTCACGGGATTTCTGTAAGAACTGGTCGTGTATTGTAAGTATTCGCCTTAATTGTATTTATTTTATTTATTATTTTATATTTCTATGTAAAGGCAAAAAGGTCGCACGTAGAAAATCATTTTTTGTTCTGTTTAACATTAAATAAGGCCACGTAACTGAAAAATGAAATATTTAAACTTACACATAATAATTATATATACCTCATGCTGCATAAAGACAGTACTTGCTTAGCATGCCGACATAAAAACGACGAAATAAAAAATTTCACGAATGAAAAAGTGTATATGCCTCCTTATGTGTATTCATTTTATATATAGGACCGAAATCTTGATTTTATTGCACCTATCTAATTAGATACTTTTCATTTGTCATTCGGACATTTACAAGTCCCTCTATAAATGAAGTACATATACTAAATTATGCTCCAGTCAACATTATAGAACAATTTTAATTTTAGAAGAATTTTAATTTTAGAAGAAGATCACTTAAAACTAAAGCGATGCCAATTAAAGAAACAGTGTCGAACATATGTAACTGGCGAGTTGTTTAAGTTACATTCCCAAATTTAATTTTTTATATTTCATATACTTTATTTCTATTTTAGTTAAGTTTATATTGTAAAACTGTACTTAGAAGTTTGTGGACGGAACATAGTCATGCTGGTGTGTCCATATTGCAAATGTATTCTGAACGAGTGCACATTATTCAAACGACATTTAAAATTTTGCATTATAGTGTCTACGTCTACATCGATGGATAAAAGTAACCTAACCACTGGACCATCGAATCTATGCTGTTTTTTCATTAAAACACGTGTATATTGCTTGTTTATCCTAAGTTCATCGAAATTCTTTGATCATTCTTTGCACAAAGAGAGTTTAAATAATTTGCCTTTTAACTTTATTCGATTGTAACAGATATTACAACACTGAATAAGTATATATCAAACAATGCGAAACCACTGCTGTGGAAGTTAAATAAGTACAGCATTCGTAAACTTTGACTAAACCTAATGTAATAGTAACAGTAATTAATACTTCTGTTCAACATTCTATGATTTGAGCAATTCGTCTCATGTTTGGACAAGACTTCTATAAAAGAACAAGAAACATCAATGTCGTGTTCACCCAATCTCATTAAAATCAGCTCCAGTATTACGCGTAATAGGATCTGATGACTTCCCATTACGGTTCACCTCAAATTGACCTTTTCAGTAGCCAATGAAATTCTCGGCAACAAAATCTTGTGGTATACTGCGAGCAACGTTCTACACGCTATAAAATTTTAATGGTAAAGGGTCGCGTTTAACTCGTGATTGCATGCAATCTACACACATTCTTAAACTTAACTTTACATATTTCAAAAGAGACATATATAACCTCTACAAATATGTATAAACCATCCAACAAAAAGAAGTTTTGAACTAGAAATCCTTATTTTAGTAACACTGGTAAATATATTCACAACTCGCTCGCTGCAATTGTCATGGCGGATAACGAAAGCGTTTTCGCAGTGGGTTGCGTTGAAAATCCTTTCGTATTCTACTTAAAAATGGAATTATGAAATGTTATGGTAGATCACACATGTGAACTCTCCCACTTTTGGGGGGAGACCCGCACTTTCAAGGTTTGAAATTACTTGAAAATGAGGGGTGTTTTACACATTTTCAGAAATCTCCCTTCTTGAGAACAGATATCTTCCTTCTTTGTTTATATAAAAATAACAAATCTCCCACTTTGCAAGTGAAAATCTCCCACTTTAGCCTCAGAAAAAGTTCACATGTATGGTAGATACCGATAGATAAATTGTTGATTGAACAAAATGTGTAAAAATTAATGCATGCCAATAGAAAGGATGGCTGATTCAGCGGTTTAAAAAGTGGTATGTGTTGACTGCTGTATCGGGAAGGATTCTATAGTAGTTTTGAAAGGAGCGATTGCATTGGTCGAAATACGGGCACTTGTCTATGCATATTCAATTACACAAAGGTCATTTTGACACGACCTCTTATGCGATGTAGTCAGATCCTAATCACGGACAGTAGATGAGGGAAATTAGGATATAATTTTAATGAGATTGGTGTTCACCTGAACGATAAATATTTTGACCCTGTGAGGGATCATTCGGTTTTATATGAATAAATATAGTGCATTCCTGGCATACTATAACTCTGAGAGAATCCCTTTATGATTAAATTTCACGTCGTCTCCACAAAGAGTATTAATAAACAACGTTTTACCTCCAATGAAGTAACACAAGCATAACAATGGTAACTAGCAAACAGAAGTGACTGTGTACAATGCTTCGGTGATTAAAGGGAAGTAACTCAAACTAGTTTTTGTGTAAATATTTCTCTACAGATGTCATTGATAATATTTCGGTAAATATGCTTCTTACATCTGTTTAGATAGATCTTATCATGTGTGCATGTATTTGAGCTAGTATTACATTGATTGATTGATTACTTTGCTGGCTGATTAATAAGTGATTGTTTGACATACAGAATACTGCTTGTTTTGTATTGTATCTCTGGATAGTTTTATTGCAGAAAATCGTCATGTGATAGAAGGCAACGTGCCGAATAAAGATGTAAGCACAGAATCCACGCATTCTTGATTTTGATCATAAGGAGGTTTCTGCAAATTCTTTATAACTATTTGGTTAAATAAAAAAAGGTCCTAGTATAAGACTCACCTAGATATTTAAATCTAAACAACCTCTAGACAAAGGCAAACAGGAAAAACGTGACAAAAAGGCAATTAGTACTTACCAGTATGGTGCGGCTCAAACTGTTCATCATCTCCGTTCGGTCCAGTTGAGATTTTAAGAGTAAAACACTACAATTTACTCCAAGAAACAACTGGGGGAGTTATGAGCCAAAACGAAAGTAGGAAATACCCACCAATCTTTAGTTATTTCCCTTCTGTTTGCATGTAACGGAGGTTAGTATGTATTTAACACCCCGCCGCCGCCGCCACCAGCACCGCAATCGTCACAAGAAAAAAGTATTAGAAACATGGTGTATTTACATCCTATTACCATAATAATTTCAGGTCCTACAGGTATTATTTTTCTTGGATTTTTTTTCATCATTAAATTCTACATTTTTTCTTACATTTCAAACTTAATTTCTTTTTTTTTCTTTTAAAAGGCCATTATTGTGTATTTTTTACAGATTTTTATTCTTTTTTTAGTAATTTTAAACTGTGAGAAGTAGCAGTTTTCATAGATTTTTTCCCTAATATTTGTAATTAAATTTTTAAAACATGTTTTTCTCTAAAAAGAACAATTCATTTTCAAATACATATAATAAAATTCCGTTTAATGTTTCAGCTTGTGAAAAGACAACAATTGTAAAACAATTGTTTCAAAATAACAGAGATACCATTCGGCCCGGCATTCAGAGAATAGAATGGCTGTACAAACGATGGCAACCATTGTACAGTGTGGTTCAGAATTAAGTAGTGCCGAAAGTGAAATTCATACAAGGCATTCCAATTGACTTAGACGATGATGATTTAATTGATCCAAGAATCAACAATTTAATGATTTTAGACGATTTATACCCTGAAGCTGGCAAATATAAACGTATAACAGTATTACAGAAGGTTCCCACCATCGATCATTTCGTGCAAGAAAGGTACAGTCGTTGATGCCGGAAAACGACTTCAAATACTTTCCAACACAGAACGAAACTAAGGCGTCAACATCATTGAGAGCTATCTTAACTATCAAACAGAAACTATACCGTTACTTTTCGCACAAGGAGGATTATACCTATCTTCCTATTCTACAGAACATAGCCTACAATTACAACCATACGTATCACAGAATCATTAGAATGAGACCTTCGGATGTAAAAGACACTAATCAAGAGGAAGTACGATTGTCCACGTACTTCGCTCAAAACCCGAAAACGGACAGAGAGAATATTAAACTCAGACCATTTAAATTCAAAATAGGCGATTATGTACGGATCAGTCATCTTCGAAACGCATTCACTCACGCGTACGATGAGACTTATTTGGGCGAGGTGTTTAAAATACATAAACGATATCACAGATTAATACTACCGATCCAATCGTACCTACTCGGCGATCTCCGGCAAGCTTCGGAGATAATGCCTCGGATGTAATTGTATGAATACACCAGTTGGTGATTTGCCCCGGCGAATAACTTTGCATTATGTAAACAAAGATGGCTGACTTTTCAAAGTGCATGCAGTACGCTTTAGATACAATGGAGGTTCAATACTCCTTGAAAGAAGAGCAGATTGCTTCGTTAAAGAATATTTTTAACTTAGTTGATACTGTATGTATATTACCAACAGGATTTGGTAAAAGTGTAACATGCCAGTTATTACCCTGCATGCACTCGGATCACGCTTAGGTGATTTCGAAGCTTGCCGGAGATCGCCGTTTAGGTACGATTGCCATTTTGAAAGTAGTTCGTCAATATGGCGGCGACAGCATTATTTCCGAGGTGATTACGTAGAGGACGGAATTACCCGAGGAGTTCCGAGTGACTACCGATCTACATACTACGGGACTTAAATGACGAAGATATCACGGGAACATTTTATCAAAGCGAACTATAGAAAGTAGACATTGATCCTGACCAGACGTTGAAAGTGGACAAAGTATCAAAGACCAGACGAAAAGGGGAAAACACACAGTACTTTGTACGATGGAAATACTATCCTAAAAAGTTTAACAGTTGGATTAAGGCTAGTGACTTTTAGTAATGTGTGCGTAGAGGTTTCAATGAACATTGACATACGGATAAAATGTTTATTAAAACGTTTTCATAGAATTTAATTGATTGTTTTCTTCATTAAAATCTATATAAATATTTTGATAATCAATAGTGTATATACTTATGCGAACTGCTGTGCATACATGTAAATAAAGTATATATAAAACGTTAAACCCTCGTCATAACTTGTTTTAAACTGTTGTTATAACTAAATTACCTGTATGAGGTTGCATTCCTCAACGCCAGGTCATCAAAGGTCTTAGATATGATTTACACCTAGTAACAATAGAAGTAGGCCGAGTGCTTTCATTTGTACCAGTAAATAACATGAAACGTATATATTATAATCAGATATGTTAATATGTTATTATCTTCTTAATTACTCTATTACTTCATACAGTTTTCAATAAAGGGTAGCGAGAGAGAATTTCTAAGTAGCGTATAAAATGATTGTCACAGGTTGTTTAAGAAAAGACGGATATAATATTTCGCCATTCAGGGTTTAAATAGAGAACTTGTTATCCAAGATATAAATAGACCTCAAAAATTGATTCCACAATCCAAGATGGCGGATTTATATAGAATATATAAGCTTGTAATACCCTGCAGCAGTTTAGTCAGGCAGTTTGTCAGATTGAACATATCTCACCATACATGTAAGCAATATGCATTTTTTTTATTTCTTGATCTTTGTTTTCTAATCTTTATTTCAGTTAATTAGGTTCAAATTTTTTTTATCTTGTTCAGTTCTTCTAACTTTTTTTGGAGCTTGATGCGTAAATGTCTTGGTCCCCATTAGGGGTTTGACATTATTGGAAGATAGATAGATGTATTGAACGACGATGGCAATGGAATTGAACTGAAAGCAGACAGATCCTGCGTAAAAAATATCAGGTAGACGCTGCGTGTACAAGCATTATTAGGAATTTTAAGTATAGCGTTTAAGGTCACGCTTGTCAGGTTAAGGGGTTGTTTATTGTATTAGTCCTGAGGTATTTCGCATGACGTAGCATTCGCGTAACTGCTAGAAAGAAAAGGATCACGCTAGAAAATTCATTTGTTTATTTACTATAAAGGAAGTTTGGATATAAAGTTTGGACAAAAAGTTTTGGACATACAGTTTGGAAATACTTGCAGCTTCTATATTAAACCTTTCTGTGTTGGAACTTACGTGGACTTATTATATTCTACAGTGATAAAAATATTAAAGTTTTGGATTTGAAATTATATTAATTACATTCGTGTATTGTTCTGTCTTTGGATTTTTTCAACTGTGCGTATCTACGAGGACATTCTACCGAAAACTCGTCAGGATTATTCGACGTTGGATTGTTAATTGGACTGTTAAAGGAACACATCCTAAATATGTCTGATATATTTGTTATTATTTTGTTACGCTAAAGATTTAATTGTTTATTAAAATAAAACATTATTGTACTAGTTTGTTGCTGGCTTGTTCTTTCTGTTACACCATTTCGTGCCATTTTATTAATAAATCTTAAAAAGCGACACCGGACGTAACAATATATATATATATTGTTACGTCCGGTGTCGCTTTTTAAGATTTATGATATATATATATATATATATATATATATATATATATATATATATATATATATATATATATATATATATATATATATATATATATATATATATATTGATTTGAACTGATTCAGGCATAGATAGTTTGTATTGTCTCATTTTAGGACTGCATTTGTGTTAACTAGAACATTTATCAACATATTCATTATAATAGAATTATATAAGTACAAAAAAATATTTACCATAAATTAAAAATATACCGTGTAATATATGTAATGATGTTTACACATGGCCCCTGGTAGAGGGGTTGAGTCTCTGACTCATGCTGCCTTTAACCGTATAGGTTCAAGTCCTTGTCAGGATAAATAATATGTAAGGTATTCCAACTGACCTACCCAGCCATGTGCTGTGGATACTCCTGGGGTCTTCCTCAATAAAAAAGCTGGATATCACCATAATTACATTAGAGAGAGTTAAACAAACATATGACATGATATTTTAACTATATATGTCCCAAGTCTATTTGTATGAAAATGTGTAAAATCACATAACAAAATCTCTTATTCCTGCAATCATTTAATGCAATTTTCTGTCTTGGTCCATTCTGTTATTGTCATAAAATGTGGTTCTCTTCAGCTGCAGGATCCCACATGATAACTAAACACTATTCGAAGCCTATGCTGGATTATCATTTTACTTCGACACCAGTGTGTGAGATGTTTTTATTGTCAAATGCAACTGAATTACATGAAATGAGGTAATTATATATTTTTTTGTAATTAAAACTTTGAAATATCTAACCTTGTTCTATTGACATGATGATCTGTATAATACTTTTGTTACTTGCAAAGTATTGTATTTAGAATCCCACTATCATGAATTCAGTAACCTGCAGAAAGTTTCCACTTAAACCAGACATGTATGACCTTCATTGTTCTTTTTATTCTCAACACTGACACCAGGATGTCCAGCATGTTAATACAGTGAATGCAGCACTATCTCCTTTAAATGGACACTGTCTCTTCTCAAGTGAAAGATTGTTAATGGGGCGATCCACACGTCCAAACATCCGGACTAGCTTCCTGTGAAGATGGTGCTGTCTTCAATGTGAAAACATGACATAATACTACACCTAGTTTCATTTCATGTATCCTTACACCAGGTCAACAAGTGAATTTCTCTTACAAGCTAAGATTAGACTATGGTGCTTTATTCATACCATCTTTATAACTGTTTAATTGTTGGCTTGGTTTTTATCCTATGCTGCAAGTACCTTAAGTCATTGTCCACAAAATACCCTGTCAGCGAAAATATTTTTATTGTTACATGTTATACAACTTAGACACCTCATTTCAGTGACATCAGTGTGTTTATGTCTGGAGCTGAAAAGTGACAATGGTCAGACAAAATTCCATCAAAGTAAGTTGAGCACAGTATTTAAGTCAATTTTAAAACTTAATATATGTTCATACACTCAACTTGGAAAATCATAACTATATATCCCCACCTGTGTGACAAAAATTAAATTGTGAGTTAGCAAAACCAACATCTCTATTTTGTTGTATGTAAATTGTCTTAAATTTTGTGTAAAAATATGTTTGATTAGTTGATCACCCACTTACTTGTCAGTTATTCCAGACTTGAGGCATATAGTTTTACCTTCATTGGGAAATGCATGAAATGAACTCCATAACATGATAGCACACCCAGTCATAATATACTTACTCCATGCCAATCATTCATGGAAACACTCATATTGGATTGAGGCTTAGCCAGGTAACCATACCTCTACCTGTTTTAATGAATTTGATATTTTGTACCTTGATGTAAACACAGAACCTCAGAGCTCCTAAACCCAGTGATCGATTGCATCTTTAAATCTGGTTAAAGTTCTAAGGTTTTTTATAGATTGAAAATTTAAGAGCATAAGCTTCATTTTATGTTGGTAAAAGTAGTGCAGCGTTAAGATATTTTTGTTACACACACAGTTATAGTCATTTTGGCAACGTCCTGCTTATTTTTAGAGGAGGAAAGCCCAATCTTATGTTTAGGTAGAACCACTGGTGCATTGCAGGTAAGCCGAAAAACCTCTCCGTGAAAGTTCTTATCCATCTAGCACTAGGAACTCATGCCGTGAGGGGTTGAAGAGATAAAGTCATCCACTAACTGCTTGGCCACTGTTGTGAAGGTTTATTGTTCACAGAAAATAAACAAATTCACAAGAAAGCTTATTGTCTGCAGCATATGCAAAGAAGATTTATGTAATTACAAGTATATTACTTATGAAATCGAAATATATTGTTAAATAATTTGAACTTCCAGAAACTCAACCTACATGTCAATGAGGTGATTCATCAACAAGAGAGAAAAAGAAAGCAACACTGTCATTTGGATCTTTTTCAGTATGTATTCATGCTTTTTAATAATACCATAGTATTAAGTATTTACATGGACAGGACTTTACACTTATGTTTGTATGTCTTGTTAACCATTTTATATACTGTGAGTCAGGACTACAGGTATGCATGTTACATAGATTTTTATGATTACTGGTACATACAGACAGTACATGGCTGGCAAACCCGGGGTTCTTCATCAAAGACTTGATCGAACACTATTTTATTTTCCCTTTTCCCTCATTTTTATTAAAGTTCCGGTTCTTGTGAAGAGGCAGGCTAGTTGGTTAACAACGTTGAGGTATTGCAACGTTTACTTAACTCGGTCAGATTGTTTGCCTGCTTGTAATACTGGATGAGTCCAAAACTGGATCACATGGAATCAAGAATTTGGTCACTAGGTCAGATCGGCGCACATTTATATATTCCCATTTGCATCCCTGTTAATTGAGGGACTGAAGTTCACCAACAATTCCTTGTTGGGTATTGCCATCATAATATCACACTTTACTTACTTCAAAATGTGCATTTAAAGACAGTTCTTGATTAACATAATGCAACAAACACACTTTAGTTTGTTTTTGTTTAGCCTAAATATTGCAACAGTTTTTCTTTATTTAGCGGATTACAAACTTTTGTCATATGTTAAATGTTCTGGTCGAAACGTTCATAAAGTTCTTTGTTATATCACGGAATCAACACCTCTGTATTTTGTTACATCAGTATTCTGTAAGGATAGTTTTTTCTCTGTTTTTTCTCTGCTCTTTATTGAAGAATTCAAAATTAATTTAAACTGCTCTTTGTTTGATCACAAAATCTTAAGCTCTCTGAATATTTTCTTTAACTCTCCGAGCAGGATTTCCTCTTAATCTGGCAGCACGTTGCTCGATAATGACGTAAAACACTCTGGATTTTGTATATAGTTGTTCCTTTACGGAAATTATCATTTGCGTTGTTTAATAAGAATCCATATTTTTTACCGTTTGATAACGACATTGTACAATTCTGTGAGCGTTTTGTTACATCATTACTCCGTAAGAAATTTAAAGTTTGCGACAGTCTTTTGCTTAGTCACTTCATCAAAGCCCTCGGCCATTAGCTCTGTACCTCCGAATATTAGCGAGACAACAATACCCCTGGACCACGGCTGCAGTTCCACCTCCAGCTGACCTAGTGATGCACAACCTAGGTCTGTGACGTACGCAGGATTCTTTGTCTCCGACGTAAAGAAGTCAAACACAAGCGACGTCTGTTCTCGCTGAAGTCTTGTATATCGATGTGATGACTGTTTTTCTCCAAATTTAAGTTCTTGGCCTTTCTCAACATGAACGGCAAATATGTCTTTACATTTTTCCTTCGTTCCAAAGGCCACGCGTTTGTCCTGTGAGTGACGACCTGGTACAAAGTCTTTGAAGACGCACATACCGTACGAGAGTTTAGCCACCCTGGAAACCATGGTGGTTGGGAAGTGTCCATAAATTACTGCTCCTTTCAGAACTGCGAGACTAGCATCTTCTGGTACAATCACCTTTTTGTTAGGGAATTGTTCTTCAATTGTTTTATAAATCAGCGGGGACTCGGCACAACCACCAACCAGAAGAATGGTCTGAACATCTGGCACATTTCCTACAACTCGTTTGATGTCGTTTATTGTGTCGTTGACGGACTGATGGAAGAATCTTGTATATATACTAGAATCAACCTTTAAGATATCACTGCTCCAAATGACCTTACCTTTCAGTGTACTATCTTTTTCAATTTCTTCTTCGACTTTTCTTGTCGGATACATCTTGTTCATAAATTGTAAGAGAGAAGTTGGAACGGAAATTCTCATTGTCTTGGCTTTACCGTCATACGTTCGCTTGGTTGCTTCAAAGTTTCTGTACAGATCCTTCAAATCCTCATGTTCATCCTTTGCAAACTGTTGAAAAACATCACTTCCTAAACAAAAATGCACATCATTGTTACAAATAGTGAACAGACATTGGTTTTGTGTAAATATATCTTATTCAAGTAAGCGTCGTTTAAATTAAAAGAATTGTAAAGCTTTCAAATGTTCAATTGTATGTCCAAATGAAAAGATAGGCGAACCACTACAGGTATTTGAGATATGACCTATATAAGAACTAATAAAAAAACATAATTATGATGAATTTAAAGCACCTCACACAAAAGCGACCCACGTACCTACGATACTTTTAAGCAGCCCTAAAAAGTTCTCGTCTACTTTAGTGCCACCCCAATGTCCACTGCTTGGTGGTGCAAGCTCCCAAAGAGAATTTTCACTCACGACCTGATGTAACGTTATGTTGACGATACCGCCTAGATTAAACACAACTTCATTATAAACATAATCATCATCATCAAAATCATCATTATCATCATCTTCATCATCATTATCACAAACATCATGATCATCATCATCATACCGGACCTGGTAGCGCAATCGGTAGAGCGTCGGCTCCAGGTACGGGAGGCCCCGGGTTCGATCCCGGGCCGCGACATACCAAAGTCGTTAAAAATGGTAGTGGCATAGCTCCCTTGCTAACGCTCAAGCAAATATAAGGGTAGTTCCACGACTGGTTGGCCCGGTGTCAGGATAATGTGACTGGGTGTGGTATCATGCCAGGTGTTCACGGCATGCTATACACAGTGAAGGCAGCACTATATCTGCTTCAAGTGGACACCGTCTCCAGATAACTGAAATACTGTTGGTGGGACGATAAACCCAATAAACAAACATCATCATCATCAAAAACATCATTATTATCTTCGTCACCATTATCATCACTATCGTTTTCACTCTCTTAGCAATTTTTTTATAAAACCCATCGATTGGTATCTTAAATAGATTTTGACAACTCTCTTAAAATACTTCTTTAGTAGTGATATGTATGTTAGGTCTATGCTTACTTCCTTAAAACCACGAAAAACTGCACACACACATTCATGTAATATGACTCAGTGGCGCAGGTCGGTAGTGCATTGGAGTGCCGCCATAAGGGGGCATTTATTGACAAGGAAGTTAGGTACAATGTAAAAATATGTAACAAACGCTGTGTGCGACTCACCGCCCATATCAACGACGATGTATTTAGAGCCATCTTGGAAACCTCTTTGAGCGTTAACCTCGTTAGTTGATTTATTGAACGTTTTCCAAGTGAGATGCATGCCGAGAATCGAGGCAGCTTCCGGTTCCAGGGCGGTTATTAGTTGGTCGCTTTTGATACAAGCCTGAAATAGCAAACAAACAAACGGTGTACCGCACCTAGGGCTATCGCTGAAAGTGATTATTATTCTTTCCTGATTGATATAATACATTCTGTACAAAAAAGCAAAGTGGTCTATATATAGGCCCACTTTAATATTGAGGGTATGATTAATTTGTCTAATCATACATAAAATAACCCATTACATGAAACGTACAATAAAACAAAATGGACACAGTTGGTGTCGATTGTTGTATATTTAATAAATATTTATATCAAGGCTGATTACTGCGAACAAATGGCGCATATTTTAAACGAAAATATAACTGGGCCACAACAAGGAATGTCACTCAATATTTTAGGGACAAAAGCAAAGATGAAAGACCAGATATAGGATTGGACAAAATGGGTGTATACGGTATTTCTGTTTCACTGACGCGTTGCTGGCTTGATCCGACCTATGCATGCAATATATGTTGTTATTTAATGCATCCTAGCAGAATTTTTTCGTGTATTTTTCTTTCACATTGACTTCTGTTCTTCAACTCCATTCACACATGAAAAGGATGCCACAATCATTTTCTCACCGTCTTTGGGTTTTTATTGTCCTTGATTCAAATATTTTTTTTCAACTATGTATAAGTTGTTGTGCTGTTTTTATAAAATAAATACTTCGACCATATACAGTGCAGACATGATTCCTTTTAATTACGTGACTCTTTTGTTTAGTTTTTTTTTTAATTTTATGACGTCATAACTTAGATATATATTGATTTCCCCTGTTATATAAATATATATATACGCTATCTCTAGATTGTTTTGTTTTAAATAGATTCGTCACAAGTAACATGGTTACTGTTAATACACTGCACACATGTAGGTGTTTTATTTTAAAAGTAAGTTTATAAATCATGGATAAGTGTGCTTATGTAGTTATGCAAATTTGCAACTGAACCTTATTAAAATGTGGTGGGTGATTCTACATCTTCAGGTTTCAACTGTTCTTTTCCAAAGCATGGTAAAATAGTGTGACAATGTTGTCATTGTTTAATCTCATCTAACTTATGACATACTGTTTACCACGTCAATTATTATTCTTAAAATCCTTTTTGAATTACCTAACTGTTATAAAACATTCCAAATACTACGTGTTTCCCAAAAATGTTAACATTAAATTGTTGTTTTTGTTGTTGTTTTGTTTTGCACGCTTATCATTAAATTATTTAACATCACACACTCTAGGCTTCAGGGTGATAATAGTAATGGGGCTGGTTACATGCTGTCAGATTCATGTTGTAGCAAGTATGCTCCTGTATTAATTAATAATTACAAGTAAGCTACTTGATAAGATTATGCAATCTGCCCTATGTCCCTATAAATGGGAAAAGTGTAAGTATTTTTTTACGCTCAGTCCAGTCGTTACTGTCTATATAAACCGTTTGTTTGTATACCTTTCCATTCTTAGTGTACATGTATATTTGATTTATCACATGCACACATTTGTTGTGTTTGATTGCTCATAAACGATAAGCTTTTATGCTCAAGTATTAATAAAATTCTATTCTGTTTTATTTTCACTGCATGTATTTTGGGAGCCATTCAGAAAGTGTGAGGTTAGAGCTATATAAAACGGTTAAAACATTACAGTCCGCTCCTTTTGTCGACTGAACATTTGTGGCAGTTGTGTTAACTATATTTTATGTAATGTGTCCTCTCAGTTATTTTGTAGCATTTACATTTGACTGGTATGGGGACGCCTTTGTCTAGCCCAGCAGAAAATAATGAGTGCTTCAACGAATCCTGTAAATACCTGTTCGGCAGCCCTGCGCATGAATTGCTTTGCGCTGACTGGCCATATGGCGGGGACGGTAAGCACCCACTGGATGTCGTCTGGGGTTGTTTGATTTCCCCTGTTAATTGATTAAACAATAAAAACATGGATGCAAAGCATCAAAGAGACGCAAAAGTAGGTATTGTACCAGTAAGAGAAATATGGCAAAAAAGGGAACACAAGATTCCCATCACAGTAATCTCCCTTGCTTGACAAAATAAAATTCGAAAATAATATAAATAATATAAAAAATAATAAACGAAATAAACAATCGAAATTGAACATATTTTTGACTATCATCTGACGCCAGTTTTTTATTGTGACAATCACGACAGTTTATGATGTGACATTGGATTTTCAAGACACTTTTGTTAGAGTATTGCTTGATGATGAACCGTATTTCTGATTACCGCTTAGATCCTATCAGTAAACATCCTGGTCACATGACTCTCCAGTGGCAATTAGCAAACGTGATCACAGTAGACTCCGCGCTTCAGCGCGTCGTCAATAAGTGAATGGTAAAATCTAACGGACCTAATGCCATAATCAAAATCATGAAAAGCGCTGTTTGGGCGGTGTACGTTTTAAAGTTAAGCAAATAATGGTCACGTTAAACATTTGCGTTTGAAAATCACTTGCACAACGAAATGGAAATCTAGGCAAGTCTTCAGCTCCAAAGCAACCGACTCTTCTAAATATAGATTATACATTAGGGCAAAAGCTACAACACATTTACTAACGTCCGACAATTGAAACTATTATATTAAACATACGATACTTTGCATATGATTGTATTTAAAGTTTTAAAACAAAATTAGGTCTGAAAACTGTGCTACCGGACGCAACCAAGAATACACTGAGTTTAACATGAACTCTCAGTTATTAGTTGGTCCATCTGTAGTAAACGGCTCCGTGACAATCGATTTTATCTATGTTGTCAACACTTCACCAATGTGATCTAAATCTTAAATCCTATTACAAACCTGTAATAGAGCAGAAAAATAGATTGCGCATATCCCGGTCTAGTATACAATGCATAGCCGGTGGAAAAGACATTTTAATACCAGTATTCTCCCTACGTTTGCCTCTTTACTCAGTATGTAAACTTCCAACCCCGCTTTGTTCATTTATCAATCTGCATTTCATGTGTCTCTGCATTTAATAATATAATTACTTGAACTTGTAATGAAACCATATTACAATGTAATTATAAAACATGCTTGGACACCATAAATAAGAACGATTGGGATTCCTGCTAAAAAAAGACACCGAACGTCAAGGTGGATGACACAAGCGGTCACGTGGTTTTCTTGGTATTAAAATAGCTAACTGTGCAGCGTTGCTCAGATAGTAAATTAATGTTTGTATTGACGATTGTGGCGTTATGGTTCACTTTGACACCACTTAAAAACTTAACTGTCTGGTAAATACTTTTACTCTCAAAATGCTTATTAAACGTCCTACTAAGCACACAAAGTCAGGTCTGTTTTACTTAAGCACACATATGAAGCCTGCTAAAGACAAACTTATCAGGTTTAAACAATAGTGTTGATTCCCGCTGTTTGGTCAAAAATTGTACTTCATGTGTATATTTATATAATACATTTAGTTACCTTTACAAATAAGAGATAGGGAAGTATCAAAATTTTTGTTCCGGTTATTATCAAGTGAAGATATTAAACCTTAGCATACTAAGAGCTGGAGTTGTTTCCGTAAATTGTATTCAGTTTGACATATATATATATATAAATTTCAGTTGACAAATTATATTGGCGAATTGCAGACGTGATAATTTCTTTAAGAAGCAAGGTTCTATACAAAGAAATTGGCTCTTAAGATATTATTTTTCTTGAAGGTTGTATCCGAAAGTTTGCTTATATGTTCATGCAACAATATCTAACCCCTGTTCTTTAGAACTGAGTTTGTGCATACTCTCTGAATAAACATATACTTCATGTTCATGGCTGTTTATAACGTAATATCATTTGTTCCTAGAAATTAGCATTGGGTGGAGGGATGGTTTCGGCTAAAATTCACACCAAAGTCAAAGCTGATTACCCGGATGATCATGTAACGTGATGTCAAAAGTATGTGGTAACGCTTTTATCTTTGTGTAAAACTATGTAGATGTGCAGCATGGCTAGGATTGGAAATTCATTTTTGCAATGACAATTGGAAGTTAATCATAAATGTAGGGCACCAATCAATAGCATTTCACGGGATTCTCCCAGGTAAAGAATAATTTATTTGGTTGTATGAGAGAGAGAGAGAGAGAAAGGATCACACTGTCAAATACAACCTTTTAGAGTACTCAACTACAAGTAAACAAGATAGGCAAAGTGTTCATTTTAGTGTTGTTCTTTTGTATTTCGAATTTAAACTTTATTTATTTACCTTTTATTGATAAGATCCTCTGCGTGCTTCTTGAAATATTTGATCGATTCGCTAAACACAATCAACGCTTCAACCTCCTTGCCATTTTGGTCCTTGATCTTATAGTGTATGTCCATTAATGATTTTCCCTGAAAATTAAAGAAAAAACATCATGATTTAAGAATTTCATAACGCTTTATTTATAAAATAAAAGGCAATATACTGCTAAAACAGTAGTAATTCTAAACCAAAAATGACTGAAAAGCGATCATAATTTACGGTATTGTGACAACAAGTGCTTACAAACCGTTGGTTTATTGGGTTAAAAGTTAAAAGTCGTCCTATTGCAGTTCGAATATGTGGTAAAAGATATAGTTTTGGAACTTAGTTGGCAATAGTTGATTGTGAAACACATCTCGATGATATTATTATTGGGCTGATCCAGTATTCAGGTATTTAGCGTAGAAAGCCGAACAAAAGACTTTCATCCTGTCCTAAAGATGTAATGGCTCACTATGCACTCATTTTTTTATTATAATCCTAAATGTATCATGCAAGTTGTGCTTGCTGTGTAACAATTTAAACTTATCAAACCATTAATCACAAGTGAGAATAACAAATCACAGTTAATGAAAATACAGAAACTATCATATATTTATTAAGATTTGCACATAGTATATCATCTTGGTACAAATGAACAAGATAGAAAGTAAGATAATTGTTTTGTTTTTAAATTGTCTGTTTGCTGTCGAATGAATATATTTAAATTCTCATTTTGTTAAAGAAAGAGCCTAAATCTGGTGGTACAATGACAAGATATACTTTATAATGTGGATAAAAATTAAAATAAAGTCTAAAACCACAAAATTGCTCAATGAACCAATGTTGTTTAAATATCATAGTTTCTGTATCTTCACTTTGAAAACCCATATCTGTCATATCAAGGTTTTAATATAAATTAATTTTATAACAATTTAAACTACTCTTGACATTGTTTAGATATGAACCGTTGTTGGTCAAAATAGTACCAATGTAATTAAAAGAATTAACCACCTCTAAATCAGACCCAATACATGACCATTTCTCATTGTTTTTATAATTCCTCATTTTTAATACTATTTCTTTTGTGTTGTTTTTGTGCAATATTTACTTTTTAACTTAAAGGTTTATTACACATAAAGGGCACTGATGCAATGCAGCAATGGTCACCGTCGAAGTACTGTAAAACACTGAAACAATTTTGCCTATCAACAACCCGACCAAGAATAAACAAAAAGAAAAATATTTAAAATGCAGTCAAATCTTCGACAAGACTTGTCTTTGGACGCATGGTAAAAAAGGTCCGAGTACAAACAGTAGAACAGAGCATAACATTTGACTTGACCATGGTGCAACGTCGTAACAAGTGCAATTTAAACAAATCATAAATTGACCATTTCAAGCGTCAGGTAATGATGTAGTAACATTTTAAAACACAATCTAATTTAATTCTGATATTCACCATAGTTGTATAATAACCGAAATTCAATGTATGAAAGCGTCGTGATTAAATTGTTATAGAACAACATGGCGCCATCCATAGGATTTTTACCGGTTGAACGCCACTAAATGATAATAAATGTTCTATATTCTATAGTGAATCGTGAAAAGTTATAAACAAATTGCACCGTGACCCAGTTATTATAGTCCGCCATAACCAGGCATAGACGAGAAGAACTTTATCTTGTCTATCAGAAAGATCCAGAAATAAGTCAAATTTTGTAACTTGTAAGAAGGTTCTGCTTCATAGAATGCACATACCGCACAACCCCCAAATGTCAATGAAATATGTACTTCCGAATCAGTCAATAACTGTGCATATGTGTTAAAGATTTTTGTTTCCTTTTAACAATACATGGTGTTAGCTTCCTTTTGACACCAGAAGATGGAGATTACCTGATTGTTGTCAAAGATAAAAAGTCCATGTTACAGGTTCTACTTCCGGTCGATATTTAGTGTAACAACCCCTTCCAGGAACGACTACATATAGACGCTGCGCGCATGCGCGATGACATTTAAACATGTAAATCAAAAGGCGATTTACCCAATATAACACTCTCATTCGAGGACAGGGACGCATTAAAACAATATCTTTTATAGTTATATTGGAGAATGAATATTTTTAAAATATTCTTAAATGTCTTCTAAGAACAAAGACACTAGAATATGGATTAAAATTGTCTTCGCCAGAAAGGAAGTCTAAGTAGTTTTGCTCACCGTAATACAAATTTTAACTAGGACATACATGTTTTAAGCAGCCTTAAATATGGTATCCATATGGTTGGCACCAATTTTGTTTTTCTCAATAAACAATATTAGTAATTGTTACGTGAAAAGGTCGAGCAAAATGCTGTTCCTTGATGCTCTATATCAGTGTGAACAGTGAAACATAAATCCAGTCATCACTGCAAACAGGTACATGTATTTCCTATCTGAGACACGGTTCAGAGATTTCTATTTTTAAACTAGAAAAAAATAACGTATCAAGAATAGCATTAATTGTCGCATATATGGCCTCTAATTATTCTGAGCTTTGCTTGCAGTGAAGTACTGATTGATAACACAACAACTTACGACTGATGTGTGAAATGACATGGTGAAATGTCGGAAGTAGTAATAATCCCCATTCTTCTTTTCATTCAATAGACATTCATAGCGATCCTCAGCCTCGAAGCCAAATTTAACTAACTGTTTACGTTTGTCCAGGAGGACAACTGTAGGTGTCTTAAGGGACTGAAGACCACCGGTACTTGCATCCCACGTGTCAGATGTTTTAATTGTTAAAGGGTCTTTGTTGAATTCGTCCTTAAAGGAAAAAGCATATCCGGAGTAGGTGGTCCCGAAGTCAATGGCCGCCACAATACTCCGTTTGCTACTCGACTGTTTGGTCGTACCTCTGGTCGCCATTATAGATCTCCTGTGTGTAAAGACAATTAATACTATATTATATGTGGACTGAAATAACAATAACAATTGAGTTTCGTCGTGTGTTTGAAAGTATAATAGCGACGTTAATGTAAACTACATGTATGTCAAAAAATTCTGCGTAAATGGTAAAAAACTGCCTAAGTAGAAGGTGCAGAAAGAATATGAAAACTACAAATGCCCGTAGTTACTTATATGTAGACATAAATTCATATAAAATAGACTGACTTAGACTTCGACTTAGAGCAAGATATAAGTTATCATAATCAACAGTTCAAGTCCTTCTACGGACGAACAGCTCAATTGATGAAACATGAAATCATTACCATTTTCAACAAATCACGCGCACTTTAAACCAATTTCATTATATTTACTATTTGATCTGTTTACTTTAGTCACTAGCCTACGTGATCAACATTTATGGGAAAAGGAAATGGTATAAATGCGAAGAAAACTGTTTTTAAAAAACCTAAACAACAAACAACAATAACTGGTATTCGAACCAGCGGCCTCAGGTATTGGAATCAAGTAACCACTAGGCCATCAAATGTTTGCTGTTCTTGTATTCTTGAGCAATTCGTCCCGCTTTCGGGTGGAATTTTTAAAAATCACAGCACACTTCACTGTCTTGTATATATGAACAATAAATATTTTGACCCTCTTGGGAATATGTGGATTAATACAATGATGACGTGCATTAACTGTGAGTGAAGAAAAATATAATTTTAGTTACGCCGTCTCCACAAACGGTATAAATATGTAAGTAAAATTAGTGTTTAAACGAATAGAATAAAACTAGCATGGCATTAATAACTAACAAGTAAAGGTAGCTGATACACATGGAAACGTTTTGTTCAGTTTCCTTTCCATCCATCAATTGAGTAGAAGGTGCTGTTTTGAGTCCTGGAATAAGTTCATCGTTACTAAAGGCAACACACACTTCATCACAGTGAACATATTTCGGATTTCGATCTTCGGATGTTATGTCGATTTGCATATAAGGATAAACTCTCACGTTGAATATTGTCTCAGCTATGGCTTATCGTCTTTTAAAATCTTGATCTTCCAGTTGTAAACGCATGTTGGTGTTTCTTATTTACAAAAGAGGGTTACCGTCATGGAGATTACTTACAACAGTGTATAGAAACTAGAAAGTAAAATTATTTTCAGTATTTGCTTTAAGGACGCTCTTTTGTACGTTACATATGTGAAATTTCAGACAAAGCAAAAGATATAAAAGATATAAAAGACGGAATAGTCAACGCCCCTTACAGTCAAATATATGATAATAAACATTAGCTACTGCTTTATAACTATGTTTGACTTACCAATATGCCGTGGCACGAGCTATTGGTTTAGTCACTTTCCGAGCCCTTTTTACGAAGTTGGAATCCTCTCCCGTTTGGACAAATGGGATTTTAAGAGTAAAACACTACAACTTTCTCCAAGAAAAGGCTGAAGGATTTATGAGCGAAAACGAAAGTGGGTAAAACCCGCCGATCTTTATACATGAGTTATCTCCCTTTGGTAGTACTAGATTTTACCAGTTTGATATGCACCTTTGACGTAATCTGCATGTAATTTAACATAAAATCTTAAAGATAACTTGAATTAATTAACTAATTAACTTGGCTGCATTTGCAATTATATTGTTGGAGATCCGTGATCAAGTGGTTAGAGTCTCAGCCTCTCACCTCGTGGACTCGATACCTATTCTCGTAAGATAGTCTCTGCTTAATAGTATACATGTCATGTGAGATGTTGGTCGAGCTGAACCGCGCCTGTCTGGTGGTTCTACACATATATATCTTCATCGATAGAAGCTGGCCTTTCCACATTTCATGAGCTTTGTGTGTTCACTATTATATACAAGAAAAATCGTTGATGCGACGCATTTGATGCTTTTTTGGTGTGTTGAACGTTTCTCCTATGCAAGTGAATTAAACATCCGAATCTTTAATAAGATCCTTTTAAAAACTTGTGACGAGGCTAGGGGTTGAATTTGAAACCCCCCGATCCAGCGTCTAAAAGCATAATCTCCACAATCACTTCAGACATGCTATAAAAGCATGCCTGTACGCTGGAAATGCTATTTTTCAGATTTGCGGGACCTTACAGAAATCGTTAATGTATCTTAAAAATTTTAAATGTTGCATTATCATATAATCTAAAGTCGGAGTTTACCATACATACTTAATAGACCGTTCAGAACATTTTTCTGGCTATGGACTGTTTCGTTGCTAATAGGTAATCTCAATGTTTTAACATGCAGTCCGAACATCGAAGATTGTACCGAAGAGCATTCCTATCTACTTTCATAAGTAAGGGCGAACAGAGTCTCCATGTACATTTACGTTAAAGGTTTATCCCTTTAATATATAAAAAAATCAACTAAAAACTCTTGTTTTTACCTTCATAATAGTTACAGACGTACAAAAATAAATAAATTAAAAATAGAACGCCGTTTACCGAATTAGGCCCCGTATTTTAAGGTAGATACATTTTTGTGACTGTATTTGCTATAATTAATATAACCTAATACAATTTGGTGCAAAATAAATCTGAAACATTGTGGAATTATGAATATGCAAAATAACAGCCTAAGCTCAGTAATGGACTGATCCATTTAGACTGGTTCGAATCATTTCAATGAAAATGTGCTATGCTACGCAAGATTTACGGTGTATATTTTCAGGAATAGATAAACGTGTTCGCGACACATAACATTTCTTCGCAGAGGCCCTGTTATTAGATAATACATTTGTCTTCTCACAATATATAGTTTTGGGGTCCCTAAAGAAACGGGTTGCTGTTAAATTGCTTCTCAAAAGTTGTGACATTTACTATAGAGTAAAAAATAAATTCATTTAGTGTCGTGTAACATAGGAAGTCACCAAAATAAACTTTCCCCACGTGCAAATTTCAGTAAGCATTCCGTTTCTGCGCGTCGCCAATAAATAAGAACTGACACAAGTAACTTATTCGAAGAAAAATAAAACGTTTAAATCATCGCTTATTGTTATCGTTATGTAGTATAATTTTCGTCATTAATATGCCGATTATATTTGATACAAATGTTGTGCTCATCAACTAGATCTATTGAAAAATAAGCGATACCGCGACAGTATTTTTTGCTGTAGCTCTGAAATATCCCATATTCTGATGAATTGTATTTAACAATGGACCGAGACCTTCATTACAAGACTAATCGCTAGATTAAATTCCTACAATTACGTTCAGCTGGTTTCTTAAATGTTATATAAAACTTACATTTTAACGAAAAAGAGAAAACGTTATCATGAAATTCTTATAACACTAAGTATATGCCGCTTATTTTCAGAATGCCTAAAGATTTGTTTATATTTTGTATGATAAATTTTATTGCACAATTTTAAATCATTTTAATTACTAATTAGAAACAGCCATGATCTAAGTCATAAATTCTTGTCATCATGTTGACAAACAACAATTACCCTAACCCCTGAGGCACACTAACGGTGTTGTCGGGAATTGTTTATATACAACATTAATTGATGTTTGAAATATCTTGAAACTTGTTGTATAGGGACTTCGCCTATAGATCTAACTAGCATTATATATATATATATATATATATATATATATATATATATATATATATATATATATATATATATATATATATATATATATATATATATATATATATATATATATATATATATATATATATATATATATACGTCAGTTTGTTTCTATAAATACGGTAATTTGCAAGAAAATGTGTTTGAAGTTACCGATGCCAATTCTACTGTTCTGAAGTCCCGAGTAGGGAAAATTTAATCTTGGGACGTTTTCATGTTTCCGGAGAGTGATGTGGAGTTTAAAATTGCACATGGCATAAAACAGATTTGCCTTCACTGTGTCGCTCTTTTAAGCTTCAGTTGCATTGAAAAGTTGATATTTAGTTAACATGAATGAATCAATTACTTTAGACCAATGTACATTTTTACCTATATTCTGTCCCTTTTTATTATGATTTCTATAACCTTTCTTCTTTTATTCAGCTTTAATTTAAAAATTAAACTCATCTTTTTATGCATGAGTCCATTGGGCATTGTATTATAAACGTTCTGGTTGTATTTACATGAACAGTCGTGTATAGTAACTATTTGCCCTTATTTATTAAATAACATATCTATGTGAATGCAAAACAGATCGGGTTAAGAAAAACATTGGACAGAATGTTGTTTAAAATTAAATAATTTATAACTGAAATAAGAAATATTTGAACTTATTTTTATTATTATAGATACCCCATGCTACATAAGGAAGGTAAGGTTGAGCATATCGACATTTCAGAGAAACAAGGAAAAAATACTAAAAGAAAATTAGATGTGTCTTCTTATGTGTATTCATTTTACATAAAAGACAGAAATACTGATTTTATTATACTTCTCTAAGAAGATATGTTTAGAAATTGTGGCTTTCTTCTGACTTGAACATCGGAGAAATTTGTCATTTTGAAATTTGCAAGTCTCTCTATAAATGAAGTACATAAACTGAATTATGCTCGAGCCAACATTCCAGTTACAACTTTAATTGAATAAGATCACATAAAACTATAGCGATGATAACCAAGGAAACAGTGTCAAAAACATGTGACTGGCGAGTTGTTTAACTTACATTCTTATATTTTAACTTTTATATTTATTATAATTTATTGTATTTTAGATAAGTTTACATTGTAAAACCGTGCATGGAAGTTTGTCAACGGAACAAAATTAATTCATGTTGACATGTTCAAATTGCAAATGTATTTAAACCGCATTTCAATCTTTGCATTACATTATCTACATCGACATCATCGGATTCAAGTAACCTTACCATTAGACCACCAAATCTTCGGTGAATTGAGCAACGCTGAAAAAATAACATACTACGTGAAACTGGAGCTGTGGAAAATGCAACAATTCCAGTGAATAATACTTCTTGTCAACTTTCTATGATTTGAACAATTCGTCTCATTTTTGGACAGGACTTCTATAAAAGGAAAAAAAAACATCAATGTCGTGTTCACCTGAACGATAAATATTTTAACCCAGTGAGGGATCATTCGGTTTGATGTAAATTAATGTAATGCATTCCCGGCATACTATAACTCTGAGACAATCCCTTTATGATTAAAGTTCACGTCGTCTCCACAAAGAGTATTAATATATAAGTAAAAACAATGTCTTACCCAATGAAATAAAAATAACAAAACAATGGTAACTAATAGCCAAAGGTAACTGACACACATGGAAAGAGGTATTCAAATTATTTTCCGTCCATTGTGTAGAGGGCGCTGTTTCTAGTTACTTAAGAACAACAAACACATTATCCCAGCCTGGTATTATTCATTCAACTTACAGTTTACAACGCTTCGGAAAGTAAAGGGAAAGTAACTTAAACCAGCTTTTGTGTAAAACATTTCGGATGATCGCGATTTTTTAGATATAGTGTCCATTTTAAAATATAGATTGAAATCTCACGTTAAAATATATTGCAGCTGCACATGTCGCTTATTGTTTGTGTTTGGGTTTTTTTTTTTAAATCGTTTTCTTGGACGCTTTATTTAAAAAAGAGGGTCGCCATGGAGATGACAATAGTGTTAAGAAAAGAGAAGGTGAAACTATTCGTTCGATATTTGCGTTTAAGTACACTTTTTTCTATGCTATATAAGAAAAGTCCAGATAGTGCCATTAGACATATAGAGGATCTGACACTCGTTGTCATTTAATACAAACATTTATTAAACGAGTTCAGGAAAAGTAGTAGTAAGCGAGCCAACGGCTAGCTTTCATTCTTTTTACCGGAACGAGTTTAATAAATGTTTGTACTAAATGACAACGAGTGTAAGGTTCTTTTTATCACATGATTTTAATCGCAAATATACGTTTTTACGATCTTTTAACTATACTATGTGAAATAGTGGTATGAGACGATCTGCATTATAATTTGCGTCGATGACGTCATCAATCAAAAAGCTATATAACACTTGTGTAATATAAGTTATAACAAAATATGTAATACGTGTATTGAATAGAAAACACAGGAAATCGTGTAATAAAATGACTGCACAGTCCTTAACCGTCGAATAGAAGACAGGAAACATCAGCTACTTCGGTAATTCTGTAAAAACATTAATTGGTTCTTGATTTTACGTGCCCCTAATATTAAAAACAATTAAAGTTTCAAATGCATTTATAAGTTGTGTTATTAACCGTCAGTATGAGGGACGTACCGTAAGCAGGCGGTGCGCTTCAATGACGTTATTTTTTTAATGGCGTGCTTATGGTGCTGCCGCCCTGCGTTCGTCGTAATGTCATATCCGCCGGTACAGAGTTGGTTTGTTGGAAAATAACCATTTTCAAAATGGTTGAAATTATGAAACGCTTTTATGGGGAAAGAACAAAATATTCAGAATTATTTTTGTTATTTACATAATTAAAAAAAAACAGTTCATATATTTGTACTAAACGATAATAATACATTTAATACAGATACACGCCTATTTACATTGGAGAAAAGTATAAAAAGACAATATTGTTCTCTACAGATGCCAGGGTGAATATTCTGGTAAACATGCTAATTATATCTGTTAATATATACCTTAACCTGCGTGCATGTATTTTAACTTGTATTTCATTGATTGATTGGTTGGTTAATCTGTTGACTAATTAATAAATAATTGTTTGACATAAAAAAATATTGATTGTATTGTATCTCTGTATAGATACGCTAAGAGAGATATGCTACAAAAAATAGATATATAGAAATTTTAGCTTAATACAATATGAAAATGAATATCACTTTTTACTTATATGTCAAAATCATTCAGATTTAAGAAATACCGAAAACGTTATTACTATATTTGGCCAACAAAACAAAAAAATGATAAATTTAATGGACCGGCCGCAATAGCTCAGATGGAAGAGCGTCGGCTTGCGGATCGGGAGGTCGTGGGTTCGAACCCCGGCCGGGTCAAACCAAAGACTTTAAAGTTGGTAGTAGTGGCTTCCCTCCTAACGCTCGGGGCTAAGGGGACAGCATTACGCTTGACTCTTCGGTGTCAGTATAATGGACCGGCCGGGTTCAGTCCCTGGGCACCTCATAAGTGCCCCTGTGCTATAATGATAGAAATGTCGCTGCGCAGTATCGGCAAAAAAATGTCGGCTAATCCAATCTAAATTTAATGACATGTACCTATGTCACTGTTACAAATGCCCTTAGCAAGTTTGCTTATTGGAAATGATAACAATCATCAGCAGCTTTATACCAACTAGAGAGATAACTTGCTGGTAACTCTTCATGGTTCATTCATAAATAATACAGGATATCCGTATTCGACAAACCTAATATGTAATGCGTGATTACAAAATATACATATAAGTTGGTTTTCTGGAAGACTAACTTAAAATGTAATGCATAATTGCAGAATATACATATTCTTTCGTCTACTGAAAGATAAACGAAATATGTAATACATGATTACAATATATAAATATATTCTTTTATCTCTTGGAAGATTACCCTAATATGTATTGCATGATTACATAATATACATATTCTTTGGTCTATTGGAATATAAACCTAATATGTGATACATGATTACAATACATATAAATACTCTTTTGGTCTATTGGAATATTAACCTTATATGTGATACATGATTACAATACAGATACATATTCTTTGATCTACTGGAAGATAAACCAAATATGCAGTGCGTTATTATAAAAATATAGATATTCTTTTATCTATAAGAAGATAAACCTAATATCTGATGCATGATTACAAAATATACATATACATTTAATGGACGGCATATTTAATACAAAGAGATGTCAACGATTACTCGGGTACTCGAGCGGAAGATTATACTCGAATAATAAAATCACTATTCGAGTACTCCGTGAAGTTGGTAAGAAGATTTAAATTGGCGAAAAGAAACTGAAAATTTAAAAACAAATAATACAATAAAGTAAATAATTGAAAAGCCATGTTCTCGGTAAATTGGACCCTGGCCAATTACTGCCAATCACTGGACCCAGTTGCTGCCTACCCTCTGATTGCAATAAAGATTCGGATGTTCAATATCCTGTTTGAATAGGCAGTCCATTGTCTGTTAGTTAATAAAATCCACGTCTGCTCTCAACAAAGTCGCTGTCAAGTTAGTACTCACCATTTCTCTTCAAAGTTATTATTATTATTATTATTATTATATACCAAACTTCTTAAGCACTTTTTTCATGTACAATTAACACGTTCAAAAGTACTGTACAGTGTAACCACATAGATAATACAATATTTAAAAACAGATTAAAACATAGATATTGCTTAAGTCATACATAAAAATAAAAAAGATAAATAAAATACAGGTAAGACTTAAGAATTTGTTAGAAAGCGACTCTGGTTCAAAAATAATCAGTCCAGATAAAACTTCTTAAATAAGTGAGTTTTAAGTGCTCCCTTAAACACTGTTAGAGTTTCACAGCTTTTAAGTGATTTAGGTAGGGCATTCCAGAGTTTAGGGGCTGCCGTCATAAACGCGCGATCACCGTAAGTCACAGTCCTACTACGCGGTACAACCAGCGTTAAACAATCATTCTGGGACCTAAGTTGTCTGGATGGGATATAAATGTCTAGCATGTTTTGTATGTAGGTAGGTGTCTGTCCGTGCAGCGCCTTAAACACATATGTGAGGAGTTTGTACTCGACTCTGATGTGTACAGGAAGCCAATGTAGTTCCTTTAATACAGGGGTTATGTGGCAGTTACGTGGTGTCCTGGTTACCACGCGAGCAGCCGTATTTTGAACATTTTGGAGCTTGTTGAGAACGTACTTAGGAGATCCATATAGCAGCGAATTACAGTAATCTAGTCTTGATGTCACTAACGAGTTTATCAGGGTTCTGGTTGAATCTACGGTCAGGTATTTACGAATTTGACCTATTTGTCGAATTTGCATGAAGCATGAACGAGAAACTGAGTTCACATGTTGTTCCATGTCTAAATGAGAATCCAGTATGGCACCAAGGTTTCTAACTGTTGTTGATGGTTTTATTACAGAATCGCCTACCCTTACAGTAAGATCTTCAACGTTACTTCGTTTTGGTACAAAGACAATCACCTCTGTTTTGTCTGCATTTAGTTTGAGAAAGTTATTATTCATCCATAGCATGATGTCATTCAGGCATGCCTCAATCCTTCGCAAGGTCTCATTGCGTGAAATGGTTTCTTTTGGTTTAAACGCCATGTACAATTGCGAGTCGTCAGCGTAGAAATGATGTTGAAGATTATGCTTCCGACAGATCGCGCCCACAGGTTTAGTGTACATGATGTAGTTTTTCGGGCCAAGAACAGACCCTTGTGGCACAGAAAATGTCATACGTACAGGTTTTGACAGTTCTCCATTGACGCAGACAGTTTGATGGCGCTCACATAGATACGATTTCATCCATTGTAAAGGTTTGCCTACTATGCCGAAGTGTTGTTCAAGTCGGCAAAGGAGGGTACTATGGTCGATCGTATCAAAAGCAGCGGATAAGTCCAACATGACTAGCACCGTAGCTTCATTCTGATCAAGAGAACGGAGAATGTCATTTTTTACACATAATAAAGCAGATTCTGTTGAATGTAACTGCTTATAAGCAGACTGACGCTCTTCGTGAAGTTTATGTGCAGATAGGTGTCTTTCAAGTTGGGAATCGACAGCTTTCTCGAGAATCTTTGAGACAAACGGTAAATTAGATACAGGCCGGTAGTTTTTCATAACCTCTTGATCTAACCCCGTCTTTTTGATTAAAGGCCTTACTCTAGCACTTTTAAAAGCTGGTGGTACATAGGCCTTCTCAAGTGAAGTGTTAATGATTTTGGTGATCAATGGTAATAGTTCATTTAAACAATCTTTCAGCAGCCATGTTGGAATGGGGTCAAGTTCACAGGATTTGTTGGGAGAATTGTGAATAAGTTTTGAAATTTCCATATCGGAGGCTAGTGAAAAGTTTGAAAAATGCTCCCCATTGAAAGGTGCTTCAGGGACAACACTGTCTGTTTGTTGGTGAGACATGGTCCTGGCTATATCACTTCGTATGCCTTCAACCTTATCGACAAAGAAGTCACTAAAGTCTTGTGCAAGAACGTTTGCAGGTTTACCAGATGGCAGCACAACATCTGTGGTTTCTCCCATCAAATGCCGGGTCACTTTGATAAGGTCTTTCATGTCACGACCACATAGCTGTACCTTCTCAGTGTAGTATTTGACTTTGGACATATTAAGAAGCTTATTAGTAACAGCGCATTGGTTTCTGTAAATTGCGTGATCAATTGTCAATCCAGTCAATCGCCACTTTCGCTCTAACTGGCGTCTTAAATGTTAAGCATCATGAAGTTCTTGGGAATACCACGGATTCATTGGTCTTAGTACAATGCTCTTGGACTTGAGAGGTGCGTGTTTGTCAAGGAGAAAAGAAAGACCATTGTTGTAGGCATCAACTAGTTCATCAACATTTGAGCTTTCTTTTACACTATTTAAAATATCTGATGTCAAAATATGTTTTAAACTCATTAACATCTATCGATTTTAATTTTCTGTAAGTCACAGTTTTTCGTACTGGTGGTGGTTTTGACACACTAGCATTAAATACAACAGCGAAGTGATCGCGAGACGTATTACCGTTATTGACTGGGAGTCCAGGGTCAGATATTTCTACATTTGATACCGTTGTGTCTGTATCTCTGGTAATAAGCACATCTAGTATGTGACCTGATACATGAGTTGGTTCAGTGACGTGTTGTCGCATGCCACACGCCTCCAAAACACTTTTGAATTTTGACGTGTTAGGGTTTGACATATTGTCTAAGTGAAAATTAACATCTCCCACCACAATAATATCGTTTTCAGCAGTCGTAAAGTTTGCAAGAAATGTCGGCCATTCGTCATCAAGAAATGTACTAGTCTTAAGGCCATTTTGTTTGTTTGGAGGCGGTCTATATACCACAGCCAATCGTAGAGAAATGTTTTTTACAGTGATGATGCAGTCCATATATTCAAAAGACGTAACATTAGTATTGCGACTAGATGCAAGCATAGTGAGTTTTAGAGGTGCCTTGTAAATAACCGCTACTCCACCACCACGGCCTTGGCGAGGAACATGGGCAATTTTGTATCAATTAGGCACTAATTCGGCGATACACGCTTCGTCACCCGAACCACCAAGCCACGTTTCTGTCACAGCGATAATGTCAAAATCGTTGGATATGATGTAATCAGAAAGGGCTAAAGTCTTGTTAATCACTGATCTGTAACAACAGATTTTAATCTTAGTTTGCCCTTTACAAACAGACAGTGGTTCAAATGAGATCTTTCTCAAGTTGTCAGGATTAGCACTATTTTTTGGAGGATTTTGTCTATGTTCAATATTTGTTATTCTCGTTGATATATTCTGAGGTAAGGTTCGAATATTATGAAGGTGAACTCCACCATTTGTGTCCCATATTCGTCTTTCAATTAATTACACGACCCCCTCTAGTACCCCTATATTGCTGAAGTATGTCTAGCTGTTTCAATGTTTCTAGTACACATGGATCAGGTTTTGCTGGTGATAATTGCCTTATATTGTGTAGGCTACACCTATTATATTGGATAATCCCTGGTAAACACTGATCAGCTAAATCCTCCTTAGGCAAGATACACATTTTTGAAATTTCAATTGAAATATCAGTTATGTTCATATATTTCAAATTTCTCAAAAACTGCAAACTTATTCTACACAAAAAGTATATATATCCAATCATGACACATTCATAGACACTCATGACAGATTTCACATTAATCCTTCGAGTTTTTCTGTTGAAATAATTATAAGTTCACAGAGCACATCTTTGCAGCCTACACAAATAAAAGTTTAAAAAGTCAAGCTTAGTTAACTAAAATTACGAATAGATAAAAAATCGCTTCGCAAATAAATAAAAGAAATAAAAGTTGACAAGTCAGAATGGTAGCCAACACTGAATTCATGCGCTGACACTTTTATGTTTGAGATGGTCAGAAAAGCAAGCGCTGATATTTTCTTGTTTATATGGTCAGAAAAAAACAAACAGTCGAACTAAAATTGTTTATTTTCGAGAAACTACCTAACTACTTATTTTGAAATTTAACTACACTCTTGCACGCACATTCATACACACCTATGTCAATTGCTAACTTAATCAAAGCAATATATAACATACAAAAGAAATATAGTTTGTGAGCATAAAAAAAAAAAAAAGTGTGTTACATGTTTGGATATCACTGAATTTTCATATCGCTCTCCATTAGTTTTCTATTCTATGCACACAGATTGATATAAATTGCAACAAAAGTAATCAAACGTACGTAAAATACAGTGTAATAGAGACAATCTCGCACAATTTACACATTTATAAAGTGAATCAAAATAATCATTCGAAGATATTACTTGCTATTTGACCAATAATGAAACAGATATCAACAATAATAAAGTATAAATTCAATCTTAACTTTAATACATAACATTTCAATAACCTGCTTTGGTAGGAAAAACACGTCAAAAAGGAAACTGTAAACAAAACCTAATTCTCCATGGTTCTATAATAAATGTCAAGAAGCAAAAAACACATTGCTAAATACTAAGAGAAGCAGCTTAGTAAAAGAAGCAAAATAGTGTTTTTAGAAAAAAAAAGTAAACACACAAAAATTAAAAAAAACAAGCAAAACAGAAATATGGACAAATTAAAAAAACAACAGATAAGAACATTTAAGGAAACACTTTCCTAGACAATTTTGGGTGTATATAAATAAATACAAAAGAAACAATAATAATAATATTTTGGATGTTGATGTAGAAAAACTTTTTGAACATTTCTCTAAAATTGATAAAAAGTCCGAATCTCAGTTTTTGCAAATTCAATACGAAGGCACCTCTCGAGAGGAAACACTATATGTTGACGAGCTTGATATTCCATTTACTGTCACTGAAATGAATCGATAACATGAAACAATTAAAATGGTTGAGGATTTTAATTACCTTGGCATAAAATTTAAATATACTGGCACATTATCAATTGCTATCAAGTCACTTAAAGATCAAGCATTGAGAGCCTTTAAAAGTATGCTGTATATATTTGATAAATTAAACTTTGACATCAAAACCAAGTTAAATTAGTTGATACTATGATTGCACCAATTCTCTTATATAACTCAGAAGTATGGGAAGTTTACTGTTGCAAAGAAGCAGACTCACTACATCTTCGCTTTTGTAAATACGTACTTGGAGTAAAAACAATAATGCCTCTGTTATTTATGGTGAACTCAGGTGTTTTCACATGTTTTATTGGGCAAAAAGAAATGTTGTGAAAACATATCCCCTATATATTATATATACAAGATTCTAAATGCATGCTTTTTAAATTAATAATTTTCTCAATAAAGTTTAGGTACATTGTTGTCAGTTCAAAATGATTTCAACAATACAGTTCCAGTGATTAATCACATGGCGTGTTTCGTTTAGCGTCTAGTAATACCCTGTCATTAATAACTGTTCCTATTGCAATTTCTTTTCTTTAATATCTGTTCTTTGTTATATGTTTTGTTCTTGTAAATGCTTCTTTTCCATGATCCCTACTTTGTAAATGAACAAAGGCTTACTTTTCGATTTGCCAATAAATTATGTATTAATATCTGTATGTTAATTACAAGTTGACTGGCATGCCAAAGTACCGCCTAAAAATTGTTCTGATTAACTCATTAATAGCTATCCAACTACTGTTTGGTCGTTATTTTAAGCTTTAATCTGAAACGATATGCAATCGGCAACACCTGATAGGCATATAACGTAAGGTCGATCGGCAACTGTTATTTCATAAGCATTTTACGGTTACAAGTCAAATTATTCTAATCTGTCTAATCCGCAAAAACAATGCCGCTTAACAAGTCAATCCCTTTGATGCATTTCAAGTCAGTAAAATGTACAATATGCGGGTCAATATTAAACTATAAGGTGGGACATATTACATGCTTAACCATATTTTCGTTTTAGTAATAAATGCAATAAAATTCTCATACTATTTACATAACAAAATCAACGTTTTATATCTCCGAATCCTTTTTTCTATTTCTACCAGCAGCCCACTATTTTTTCGATTACTGCAACTCCAACTCCTTCATCGAGTTTCTGAATTTTTATGACTTAAACAACAACAAAAAAAAATTACTCCTGAAGTTGTGTCGTTCCATAAATAGACCACATATACTTCTGGACAGAAACATTACCGGTAACATTTTTTTCGTGGCTGTAGAAGTTACGAAAAATGGCAAAGTTATAGTTAGTACATACGAACGTTTAACACGTATTCAAAAAAATATTTCAATTTTCAAATGCATTTTAAACAATACAGTACCGAGTACTGATTTTCGTTGATATCCCTACTATATAATGCATGCTTACATAATATACATATTCTTTGGTATATTAGAATACCGTTTTATCTACCTTTCCAATTTCTAGTATAGGCTTTGAGTAGTACAAAAGTAAGTGCCGGTAAATCGTTTTTGCAATAATAAAACATGTGAACTGTGTGCCTACGTCTAGTTTTTGTTGTCATAAAATATTTATATCTACCTTTTTACAAACCATAGCAACAGTTCTATTATTAGCACAATAATATATGCAGAGTGGCTTTCTACCACATTCATCTTTCGAAATAAACTTCGGTTAAGTTTACTCGAGTACCAGACCGCATTTATTTGTCCTCGGTTACCCTGGTGGGAGTTAAATTTTTTAGCCTATGATATATGGATACATTTACAGCGTAGGAAGTGCAGCAGGGCATAGACCGCATCCAATATGTCAGTAGAGAGAGATACAGAAACTGACATGTTGTTTTGCATGTCTGAACCTGCGTTTGATCATACACTCAGTCCCTGTTCGTATCATCGGGTCGGACAAGTAATGGATACAGTGGGTTGAATCACCGGTCCCTTTTTAGAGCGTCATAAGATCTATGACCTTTTTGACGTTTTACTGTTATTATCAGACCCTCCCCTATTTGCTTCTAAATCTCTAGCAATTTGTCTTGTAAGTGCAGAAAGCTACTATTTTATATTGGTAATGTGAGTTCTTTTTGCACTGATTACAAAGTTTTGTCATCCGTAAAATATTCAAAGGAAAAAGGTTCATACTGTTGTTTGTTTCTTTGATCACACATCAATACTGTATGGATGTTTATTTCAACATTATTCTGCAAGGTAAGTTTATGCTCTATTGTTTAGTAAGAACCTTTATTAATTTAAACAGTTCTTTGCTTGGACAACAATCACAACCTCTCTAAAATTTTGTTTTCATTTCAACTCCGTAAGAAAGAGGACCTCTTAATCTAGCAGCAGTTTTTCGATAATGACATAAAGGCCGTGAATTCTGTTACCAATGGTTCCATACGGAAAGTTTCCTTTGCATTGTAAATCAAGAATCCATCATTTACGACGGTTTGATAACGATATCGGACCATTCTGAGAATGTTTTGTATACATTCTTACTCCGTAAGAAACTTAAATTTTGCTACAGTCTTCTGGTTGGTCACTTCATCAACACCTTCGGCTACCAGCTCTGTACCTCCGAATATGAGAGAGACAACAATGCCTTTAGATCTCGGCTGCAGCTCCACCTCTAGTTGACCTAGTGGTGCACAACCAGGGTCGGTGACGTACTTAGGTCTGTTTGTCTCCGATGTGTAGAAATCGAAGATAAGCGACGTTTGTTCTTGCTCCAGCCTTGTATATCGTTCTATCGACTGCTTTTCACCCACTCTCAGTTCTTGACCTTTCTCTACATGAACGGCAAATATGTCTCTACATTTTATCTTCGTGCCAATGACCTCCAGTTTGTCTTCTGGGTGTTGACCTGGTACAAAGTCTCTGAAGACGCGTATTCCGTACGTATGTTTGGCCACTCTGGAAACGATTGTGGTAGGAGAGTGTCCGTAAATTACTGCTCCGGTCAGAACAGCGACACCAGCATCTTTGGGGACGATGACTCGTTTGTTGTGGAATTGTTTTGTTATTCTTTCTTGAATCAACGGGGACTCGGCAAATCCACCAACCAACAGAATTGTCCGAACATCGGGAGAATTCTCTAAAACACGGTTGATTTGGTCAATTGTCTTTGTAATGGACGTTTTAAAGAAGCTGGCAAACAGATTAAGATTAACCCTCAATTTATCTTCTCTCCAAGCGATATTTCCTGCCAACTCACTATCTCCGTTTATTATTTCTGCAACGTTCCTTTCCGGATGCATCTTCTTCATCAACCGTAAGATACAAGTCGGTACGGAAATTCTCACCGTTTCCCGTGTAGGATCAGCATCAAATGGCCGCTTTTTCACTTCGAAATCTCTGTACAAATCCAACAAATCCTCTTGTTCTTCACGTTCAAAACGTTTGAAAACATCATCACCTGGGGAAAAAAAACAGTTGTCGCAGTCACAATGTTTGCCTTCGGGCTAGCAGGCAGGGCGAGAACTTAGAAAAAATCGTGAAAGAAAATGATTTAAGAAAAGATTCGTCCAAAAAACACTTTTGTTTTAGTAAAATATGCATAAACACATACATATACCACGCTTCCGGTGATTATATTTGCTTTAAACCCATTCTTGGAGGTATTGAAAAAGTTTATTACAATTCTGGTTGTGTTACAAATGTGGTTCCCACTGCGTAATTACAAAAATGGTTGCTACACAGCCCGTGTGCCTGGTGGAGACAGAGTGTAAGTAAGTTTACGGGGCCTTAATCTCTAAAAGTAGAACTTAGCTTGTGTTTTTGTTTTATAATATTTACATGGTATATTTATATAATGTGCAAAATATGACGAATTAACGCAGTAACGTTAGTAATAATTATAGTGTTCATTATTGCTGTTTTGGAAAATGGTACTAGGGTACTAGTTAATTTTAGAACTGTTTTAGTGTACGCTGTAACAAAATGCGCGGTTTGCTGAATATAATTAAACATTTGTGATTATTGTTAAAACTATTCCAATGTCATTGTTTGATAATTATTTGTTGTTGTTTTTTGCTGTCCTTCCGGACGGCTATAATACCCTTAGTCTCTAACGACCATAATGGATCTTTCCAAAAGCCTTTACGTGTCAGTGAAGCCTGTTTACATAAACCGGCTTATACAATCAGTGTAAGTATAAACCACGATGTGAGTGGATGGTCTACTTTATATAAAAGTACATGTGTGTTTTGTTTGTGATATTGTTTGTGAGCATAGGTAGGTATGGTGAGATAACAGCACAAAGTACACTAGATGGGTGAGTTGTGCACTAATCGTTGAACGGTGCCTTGTGATATTGTTTATTGTGTTAAAATGATCTTTTAATAAACTTTATTTATGTAACCTTTCAACTTGGTATTGAATTCATCCCAGCGAGTAATATTCTGTTTAGTCATAACTGGGTGAATACTGTCTGGTCATAACAGGATGAATACTGTCTGGTCATAACCGGGTGAATACTGTCTGGTCATAACCGGGTGAATACTGTCTGGTCATAACCGGGCGAATACTGTCTGGTCATAACCGGGCGAATACTGTCTGGTCATAACCGGGTGAATACTGTCTGATCATAACTGGGTGAATACTGTCTGATCATAACTGGGTAAATACTGTCTGGTCATAACCGGGTGAATACTGTCTGGTCATAACCGGGCGAATACTGTCTGGTCATAACAGGGTGAATACTGTCTGATCATAACTGGGTGAATACTGTCTGGTCATAACTGGGTGAATAATGTCTGATCATAACCGGGTGAATACTGTCTGGTCATAACCGGGTGAATACTGTCTGGTCATAACTGGGTGAATAATGTCTGATCATAACCGGGTGAATACTGTCTGGTCATAACCGGATGAATACTGTCTGGTCATAACTGGGTGAATACTGTCTGGTCATAACTGGGTGAATAATGTCTGATCATAACTGGGTGAATACTGTCTGGTCATAACTGGGTGAATAATGTCTGATCATAACCGGGTGAATACTGTCTGGTCATAACCGGGTGAATACTGTCTGGTCATAAGCGGTCGAATATTGTCTGGTCATACTTGGCTGTATACTGTCTGGTCATAACCGGGTGAATACTGTCTTGTCATAAGCGGTCGAATATTGTCTGGTCATAACTGGCTGTATACTGTCTGGTCAAAACCGGGTGAATAGTGTCTTGTCATAACCGGGTGAATACTGTCTGGTCATAACTGAGTGTATTCTGTCTGGTCATAACTGGGTGTATAATGTCTGGTCATTACTGGGTGTATTCTGTCTGGTCATAACTGTGTGTATAATGTCTGGTCATAACTGGGTGTATATTTTCTGGTCATAACCGGGTGTATACTGTCTGGTCATAACTGGGTGTATATTGTCTGGTCATAACTGGGTGTATATTGTCTGGTCATAACTGGGTGTTTTCTGTCTGGTCATATCTGGGTGTATAATGTCTGGTCATAACTGGGTGTATACTGTCTGGTCATAACCGGGTGTATATTGTCTGGTCATAACCGGATGAATACTGTCTGGTCATAACCGGGTGTATTCTGTTTAGTTATGACGGGTGTATATTGTCTGGTCATAACTGGGTGTATAATGTCTAGTTATAACTGGGTGTATATTGTCTAGTCGTAGACAGGTGTATACTGTCTAGTTATAACTGGGTGTATACTGTCTTGTTATAACTGGGTTTATACTGTCTAGTTATAACTAGGTGTATACTGTTTAGTTTTAACTGAATGTATACTGTCTAGTTATAACGTGTGTATAATGTCTAGTTATAACTGGGTGTATTATGTCTAGTTAAAACTGGGTGTATAATGTCTAGTTAAAACTGGGTGTATACTGTCTAGTTTTAACTGAATGTATACTGTCTAGTTATAACGTGTGTATAATGTCTAGTTAAAACTGGGTGTATACTGTCTAGTTATAACTGGGTGTATACTGTCTAGTTATAACTGGGTGTATTATGTCTAGTTAAAACTGGGTGTATAATGTCTAGTTAAAACTGGGTGTATACTGTCTAGTTTTAACTGAATGTATACTGTCTAGTTATAACGTGTGTATAATGTCTAGTTAAAACTGGGTGTATACTGTCTAGTTATAACTGGGTGTATACTGTCTAGTTATAACTGGGTGTATACTGTCTAGTTATAACTGGGTGTATACTGTCTAGTTATAACTGGGTTTATACTGTCTAGTTATAACTGGGTGTATTATGTCTAGTTAAAACTGGGTGTATAATGTCTAGTTAAAACTGGGTGTATACTGTCTAGTTATAACTGGGTGTATACTGTCTAGTTATAACTGGGTGTATACTGTCTAGTTATAACTGGGTGTATTATGTCTAGTTAAAACTGGGTGTATAATGTCTAGTTAAAACTGGGTGTATACTGTCTAGTTTTAACTGAATGTATACTGTCTAGTTATAACGTGTGTATAATGTCTAGTTAAAACTGGGTGTATACTGTCTAGTTATAACTGGGTGTATACTGTATAGTTATAACTGGGTGTATACTGTCTAGTTATAACTGGGTGTATACTGTCTAGTTATAACTGGGTGTATAATGTTTAGTTATCAACAGGTGTATAATGTCTAGTCATAACTGGGTGTATAATGTCTAGTTATAACTGGGTGTATATTGTCTAGTCGTAGACAGGTGTATAATGTCTAGTCATCAAAAGGTGTATACTGTCTACGCATAACAGGGTGTCAAAGCGATTTGTATTCTGTCTAGACATGCCTGGTTGTATTATGTCTAGCCATACTTGGTGTATTCTGTCTAGTCATAACAGGGTGTATTCTGTCTAGTTATAACCAGGTGTATTCTGACTAGTTATAACCAGGTGTATTCTGACTACTCATAACCATATATAGCTATGTGTATTCTGTCTAATCATAACTGGGTTTTTTTATGTCTAGTTATAACCGGGTGTATTCTGTCTAGTAATAACTGGTGTATTATGTCTAATCATATTTGGTGTATTCTACCTAGTAATAACTGGTGTATTATGTCTAATCATAACCGGGTTATTATGTCTAGTAATAGGTGTATTATGTCTAATCATAACCGGGTGTATTATGTCTAATCATACCTGGTGTATTCTGTCTAGTCATTACCGGGTGTATACAGACTGATCAAACCCGATTATATAGTCTTAGTCATAACAGGAGGAATGCTGTCTACTCATAACAGGTGTATACTGTCTAGTCATAGACAGGTGTATACTATCTACTCATAACTGAGTATATGCTGTCTAGTCATACCCGGGAGGAAACTGTCTAGCCACAACCCGGTGTATAATGTCTAGTCATATACATGTGAATACTGTCTAGTCATAGAAATGTATATACTATCTTCTCATAACCGAGTGTAAACTGTCTATTCATAACAGGGTGTACACTGTCTTGTCATAACTGTGTGTATACTGTCTAGTCATAACTGGTTTTAAACTGTCTAGTTATAAATGGGTGTTTACTGTTTAGTTATAAATGGGTGTATATTGTCTAGTATAACCAGGTGTACTCTGTCTAGTCACAACAGGGTGTATTCTGTCTAACCATAACTGCGTGTATATTGTCTAGTCACAACCAGGTGTATTCTGTCTAGTAATAACGGGGTGTGTTCAGTCTAGTCATAACCAGGTGTTTTCAATCTAGACAAGATCAGGTGTATTCTATCTAGTTCATGCGATGTGTATTCTGTCTAGACATGCCTGTGTGTATTATGTTTAGCCACACCAGGTGTATTCTGACTAGTTATAACCAGGTGTATTCTGACTACTCATAACCATATATAACTATGTGTATTCTGTCTAGTCATAACTAGGTATATTATGTCTAGTTATGACCGGTGTATAATGTCTAGTAATAACTGGTGTATTATGTCTAATCATAACCGGATGTATTATGTCTAATCGTACCTGTTGTATTTTTTGTAGTCGTAACCGGGTGTATTCTGTCTAATCACGACCATTTTTGTCTTTTGACAATAGACGTAGGTCAAGATTGTGACCCAGAATACATTTTATTCAAGAATACCATCCTCTTTAACTTGTAATTCCGATAAAATATTTGTTTTATAGAAACATAATGGGACTCTTATGAACATTCCATAATTGTATACATAATATAAAGACATAATTGGTTCTGTTATTTCAACGCGGCCGACTTGCTGAAGTAAGATGTAATTTGTACTGCTACAAATAGGGACCGTTTAATTAATTAATGTGTAATGATGCTGATTGTCATGTTTTTATATCGATTTATTTTTGCTAACTCTAAATGGCAAACCCAAAAAGCGACCTGCATACCTACGATGCGTTCAAGTGTTCGATAAAAGTTATCATCTACAGTTGTACCACCCCAATGTCCCCCGCATGGCGACACCAGCTCACGAATGGAAGCGTCATCTACCACTTGATGTAAAGTAATGTCGACGGTACCTCCTAGAAAGCAAAATATCTAACATCATCCAATGGGTGGATACAAAATATTTTGGTGGTGGTGGTGGGGGGGGGGGGGGGTGTTGAATCAAGATCCATTCAACCTTATCGCTGTAAATTCTAGATATACACACAGTAAGGAACCCTAACTTTGACCTAAGCAGTCAGCTGACAAAATTTACATTAAAGCTTAGTATGTGTTAAGCTTACATGTATTAGTTATCACGATTCAACTCTTTTACCTGATTGGTAGAGGGGGTGGGTGCATCCCCCTCCCCCTCCCCTTGATCCATCTCTTTATGATCATCCTCCTCATTTTCAAAAACAACATCATCAACATCCTTATCATCAACACAATTGCCACTATCACCATCAATTTTGCACATTTATCATTTTTCGGCATTATTTCTTTAATAACTATCGCTTAATTGTCTTTAAATTTTGACACAGTGCTTAGTATATTGCTATAGGTAATATTGTGTTTGTTTCAATGCCAGGCATGTTTTGACTCACCTCCCATATCAACTACCAGATATTTGGAACCGTCTTTGAAACTGTCATTCTCTTCCCCTTTGTTCCAAGACAGGTGCATGCAGAGGATTGACGCAGCTTCAGGTTCCAGAGCAATCATTAGTTGGTCGCCATTGATCCCAGCCTAAAACGGAGCCAATTCAAACAAATGAACGGTGTACTGCATCTAGAAAATGAATCTTAACACGCTTTCAATATGCACTACAGGAAACGAAAAATGATTCAAAATCCTGGGAGATAGAATGTATATTTTTCATGTTAATTAGAGGGCAAATTGGATTAGTTACACGAACTATATTCTGTTATATACGTGTCTCACCTAATGTATACTGAATTTCTGAAGAGCGTGATGTTGTTTATCGTTGTGTTTTATGTTCGCACCAACATCCCCCACCCCACCCTCTTAAGTTATTTGACGAGTTTACCTTTTAAATAAGGTAAGAGGTCGTAAGGCATGAACGGTACGACAACGGGCTGGATTATTTCGTCACAGTACCTTTGTGCGGTTAGATTGCCAGTCACTATAACAAGATCAGTTTTTCCATCATGGTATATGCAAGCCCAAACCATGACACTGCCACCATCGTAACGGTCATGTTGGATGACGTAATCCGTGTCCAACATTTTGACTTGTCTCCTCCAAATGCGTACCCCGCCGTCAGCAAATGAAACCAAAATTCGTCGGTAAACAAAACGTCATTCCATTGTCTACGTGCCCAGCGGCGATGGACTCGAGCCCATCGAACCCTTGCCTGACGGTGTCTAGGCGTCAATGGAATACAACGTATGGTCGGCATGTTTTGAGTCGAGCGGCACGCAGCCTGTTTCTGACCGTTCAGCCATAATTGAGAACGTTCCAGTAGCTTTCCTGAGAAGATGGGCTAACTTTCTGCTATATACATGAATCTGCTACATCGTGAAGACGTCGTTATAAAACGGTCTTTTCGCGGCGTAGTTTTACGAGGCCTTCCTGTTCTAAGCCTGTCAGCAACGTTACATGTTTGCTGTAGTCTATGCCTTAGGCGACTGATTGTCGATTCATGTCGATTAAAGAGCCTAACGACTTCTCTTGCTAACAAAACAGCCAACAGCATTCCGACTGCTCCCAGACGTTCTTCAAAAGACATTCCAGTGCGACGTCCCATCAACGATTTTCAAAACTTTATTGAAAGCTTTTTGCTTTTCAGTAAAAGCGCAGTACACTAGCGTGTTTTTCAGCAACCTAAATGATACTAAACTAGCTGTGCATGCACCGCACGTGAACTTTGTTAATTTCGCCATACTCTGTTTTACAAACAAGTTTATGTACACAAACCCATCGGTTTATGATGACCAGTGACCAACTCGGTTAAACATAACAAAAACGTAATAATAAATGAAAATATTAAATGTGTAACCAACTTGCTAAACCTTTTACCATTAGTATATTATGTTTAATGTCTTGTTATACGTTTATATTCATTAGAATTGTCCATGCTAACTGCTTGACATATTCTCATTAGCTTAGTTTCCGTTAAAATGAAGAAACATTCTAACTGCTTAAACTACAGGAAGATCTGTGCAACAGGCAATAAAATGTAGTCTTTTATAAAATAATGAGTGTGTAAATGAATTATCATATAAATAGATAGTTTCCATGTGATGTCAAAGTCACTGATTAGACAGTTTAAGGCAGCCATCTTTGACGGCAGAAGCTAATTGAGGCCGAAATATGGAAATAGGAGCTGCATTAAACTCACCACTCTTTTTTTATTTTTCAGTCAATTTTACTGAAATTTATATCAAATTTACAGTTTTTATGAAGTATTTTAAATTTTAAAACTATATTTTGATAGTTTAAAAGGTAAAAAATACAACCAAAAAAAGATGCACTATTCATTTTTTAAGAATGGGTCAATAATTTTATTTATTTATGTGTATTTAGTCTTAGTGAATTTATGAATTTTAACAATATTGTAATTTGAAAATATGAATTTCAAGAGCTTTTCAATGGTGTATAGATTTTAATTTTTAGACTAAAAATGAAGGAATTACAAGAAAATAAATCTTACGCTTCTATACACTTTATCTGAAAATCCCTATAAGTTGTCATCAAAGAAGGCTGCCAATCTTCACTGATAATGAAACTATCTATACCTGTTCGGCAGCCCTTCGCATGAATTGCTTCGCGCCATCTGTCCATATGGCGGGAACGGTAAGCACCCACTGGATGTCGTCTGGTGTTATTATATGTCCCCTAGTTATAGATAAAAATAAATACTGATTATACATATATTTTGACTCAACAATTTCTCTATCAATATGGCTACTTTACCTTGGTGTGTTACACAGAGTAATCACTAAGTCTCAGTCTGTACTTCAGGACTTCTTAAATGAAAAAAAATATAGAAACCCTACGAGAAGCAATAATATATACTAGTATGCGAGATTATTACGTAAGAATCTCCATCATATGGTTTTAAGTTTTAATTATGTGACGGTCACATTCTATAATTATACTGCTGATGTCATTCAGCAAAACGTCACTCTTTGATCTAATGGGCTAGGTCACGTGATATTGATTTATAGACGCTCCGGCACATTCTGAAATGTTTCGTTATGTGATGCAGCTAGTAACTTCTCAAACAGATCTAGTAGTGGCTATTATTATAAATGAAGTTGTGCTTATGCTAAAAACCAGAGGAGCATAGAGTCGCCGCTTCGTCCGTCCGTCTGTCCGTCCGTCGCGCTTTTGTCCGAGCTATATCTCGGCAACCACTGAGATGAACTCAATGAAACGTTATGGGAAGTTTCACCAAGAAATAGGACCATTCGTGTCTGGGTTATTTCTCAGCAAATGCCATTTGGAATTCAATGATACTTTATGGGATTCTTCGCAAATAACTACAGATGTGCATATTATCAGCACATTCTGGTTTAATGATTTTTTACAGAAATTGGTCTTTTAATTTTTTATGTATAGTGTAATACGGTCTGTCTGTCCAACCTCTTTTGTCCGAGCTTTATCTCAGCAACCACTGGTTTGAATTTAATGAAACATTCTGGTTCGATGATTTTTACAGAGTTATTGGCCTTTAAATTCTCTCTATAGTATTATAAGGACCATTAATATCTTTGCTATGCCTCATCAACCACCAGCTGGAATTCACTGAAACTCTTTTTTTGAAACGCCACTAACATTAAGAGATTTTTTCAGCATTTTTTCGGCTTTTAAAGAGTTATTGTCCTCTATGTAGCTTGATGTTGGATCATTTTTGTTCGGGCTATTTCTCTGCAACCAGGAATAGGAATTCATTAACACTTTTTGGAGAGCGTCACTAACAGGAGTAGATGTGCATTATTTTCAGCATATTCCAACAAAGCCGGTTATGATGGTCCTGTGAAATACTGTATGAAATGATATAGGGCTATTGTATGTGTGTGGGCTTTTTCGCGTCCGGGCTACTTCTCAGCAACCACCAGTATTTTTCAGTGTGGTGCTTGTATCATCCTATCTTTTGCAGTTAATGAACTTTGGTCATGCTCATACAGCATATTGTTGTCCAATTTCTTGCACTATTTTTAGACACCAATTTCTACATTCAACAAAACTATGTAAGGAGCCAGGCGCGTTTCTGCCATTACGCACTTTACGCACGTGCGTAACCTCCGTTCGAAAAATCGAAAATCTAAAATTACCAGAAAAATTAGGAAAGTCGATGCCTGACCCGGGTTAGGAATGATATCTTTTATTTCCGTAGTTTCTATGTTATAAAATCTTATTACCACACCAATCGAGTTGAAAAGGTTTTATGTGATTAAACTTATACACGTCAGGATTTTAGCCGTTTATATATTGCATTAAGTTCCTCCCGTGTCTGCATTTTACCTGTTATTCATTAGAAAAGAACCGACTATATTCAAAAGTATTACTACAAAGGTTATTTCCCTTGTAATTGTGCGTAACTTCAAAAACGTCCCAGATACGCGCCTGTAAGGAGCATAACCTGTCAGTGGAGATTAACCTAATATAAGCAAAGCAACAAGTGACAGATTGTGTATTTGACTTAACTACATATATTTCCCTGTGTCCCCATAATACTCCCGGAAGCATCAATCGGTTCCATCGATATCTTGTTTAATCATTGTTTACCGTTACACCAGAGTAAGAACGTCAAGCCCTTAAAGACCAACCGTGAAGACAACAGGTGTTTTAAAATAACAGCAGTCTGGGAATTTAGATTTTGGATTATAACTAGTGTATATTTTGGATTTGTAGTGAAATATATCTCCATCTTCTGACATTTGTGGATTGTTGGGGATTGTTGGGGATTGATAAAAGGTTATGAATGTTTTATTTATTTAGGACTTTGATATACATAACTTTATGTTCTGTTTGTTTAATATATGTATTGTTATAATTTGTTATTTGTTTGTTTAATTTTTTGTTGTTGTTGAAGAACTTGTTGCTGGCTTTTACTTTCTATTTGGCCATTGACCGTAACAAAATATTATATTTACCCCTATTGTCTCAGTTGGCTGCTAGGAGTGACCTTCTTTGGAGCAGCAATCAGCTGATAAGCCCACTCCATGGGTCCTCTTAACATTAAACAGGTCCTTTCAGGTTATGCTGAGGTAAAATGCGATTGTAGTAGCTTTATAAGATAAAAATTGTTGTCAATGATTAATTATGCTGCTGTTTATATGGTATATAAATATACATTTAATTTGAGTATTATTGTCTTGTCAAGACTGTCCCCTCACTAGAATGATCCTCTACGACTGTCACAAGTATGCCCAATAACAGATATGCTACGTTTGTAATCGCTGACTAGATTAATTGATCCAATAAAAGTGTATCAAACGTTTTCGCTTAAAATAATCAAAATATTGCATTATTTCATGACAATCAGATGGTTTCTAAGGATTTTGTCTTACCCGTACAGTGTGCATCACCTTTTTTGTTTGCCTCTTTACTTTAAACTTGACGAGAAGGTATAAAATATTCAGAAAACCATTATTTTACTTGGAAATTTGCCTTTACTTTAAAAAATAGAGAGAAAGACAGAGAGACAGACATAATAATTTATGCATTATGGAAGATTTCGCAAGTTTGGCACCGGCAAGCATAACATAAGCAATAACAGAGGAGCTAGCCGATACACTAAGAGAGAGTGTCCCGAAGGTTAGCAAAAGAAAATCAAAGAAGTATACATTTTTTACTTTTGATACGTTCAAAATTTAAGGGTAAAGTGTAACTCATAAACTTCTATCAGAAGGTGACATGTTATTGAGCAAGGGTGAAGTGTGATTCACTTGTGGGCGAAGCGTGGTTAATCAGGGCGAGAGCGAAGTGTGAAAAGGGCGAAGATAAGATTGGTCTGAAAACATTGAAATGTTCCCAGTTGTTTTTGAAAGGGATATAGTTTTACATGTACATATAACTACATCGCCTTTAACATGAAATCAAAGCGGCGCTGAATTCTAGAGTTTTTATGAAAGTACATATATATATATATTACTGTTCGACATCGTTGGAACCAAATGCGCCGTAATCTTTTGTTTTGAGAAAATCGATGCAATGAAACTGTTCTGTTGTTGTTGTTTTTTGGTCACCCTCCCGCAATAAACACCTTTACATATGCGACAATACTTCGGCGATTTCGATTTCAGTTTTCTTTCTTTCTTTAATTAACTTTCCATTACACTCGATGTTTGTGTTATACACGATGATAAAATTTCGGACGTTAAACCAACGCGAGTGCGCGCGCATTTGGAAAGTACTCAAGGGCAGACAACTTAGTTATCGGAAAGGCCAATACAGGCTAAACGATTTTCTAAAATCTGCTCTTTTGACTATACATCGCTGTTGGGTTCACTCTTTAGCGATGTGTTTTCCGAACTTGCCCGGTTAAGCAACGGTTACCGTGGCTGGTGTACGGATGGGTGAACGTTGGGAAGCGCCGGCCTGCGTTACATTATCAATGTATTTACGAGACTTAACTGTGCCAACCAAATAAACATTTTTGCAAAATGTGCAAAATTTACAGGAAGGCATTTATCCGTATTGGAAACATAACGGGAGGGTGTTTGTCTTAACTGAGTAGGGACAAAATCCTTCAATAACACGATTCTTCCTATTCATTTTAGCAATTTTCCAAGATTAAAGAGATATGTATCAAGTTGCAAAAAAGAGAAAAGGTAAGCCATATTGCTTAGTTGGGAGCAATTTTATAATTTAGTTATCTGCACTGTAGAAAGCACCCGTTGTGAAGCAATAGTACTTAAAAATGGTATTCGACAGTTTGGACCAAAAATACATAACATAATAATAAACAATTGTTACCTGGACAGAACTAAGAAAATGATGTGTATTGATGTCCTACACCTGTCTGACAAGGGAACCATACTTATATTTAGCTCATCCACGTCATTCTTCGCTGGGACGTCGATGCACCCCCACCCCCACCCCCCACCCCCCGTCCCCCCCCCCCCCCCCCCCCCCCAACTCCCCAAGATGAAAAGTTCTGGACCCGGGCATGATACTACATAAAGATTTAAGACAAAAAATTATACCCTGTATTCCTATTTTGAGTACCAACCTTTAGGCTAGCAAAATAATGTATTTTTAAGTTATACAATGTTGAACAACACGTTTTGAAATTAATTCAAATGTATGTTGAAATGAAATAGTGTGATGTTTTATATCAACGCGGAATCATTTCGATGTTAAAGTAATTTAAAATTGGAATGTGGCCTTATCTGTCTTCACACGGTGATCACAGTAGGAGATTAATGGGTTGGGGGAAGAAAATGAGAATGGGGTGAGTCTAGCTGGCCATGTGCATCATGTGTTTCACGACTTCTTCCCATATGGCACTTCTGGCTATAAAAAACTAATCAAATGTTCAGCTGTGACGTCGCAGCATTATCTTGGGGGAGGTGGAGGGACTTTAATATTACAACTTCAATATTTACTCTTGCGTACCTTGTGGTGATAAGATTCTCTGTGTTCTTCTTGAAATATTTAATCGACTCGCTAAACACAGTCAACGCTTCCACCTCCTTGCCATTTGCGTCTTTGATCTTATAGTGTATGTCCATTTGCTGAAAACGTACAAAACACGTGACATCATATAAATGTGACAACAGTTTTTTTCGGTTTCTTATGCAATCCCTAGAAAAGTCTGGGTAGAACCACTGCTCAAAAGATCACCACAGAACATCATTTATAATGATAAAATGCATTTTTTCTGGGGAAGGACCTATACCCCACCTCACCCGCACGAGGGGAACTCCCCCTCCCACACCCACCCCCGGTGCCGCCACCAGCACACCGTCTGGATCCTTAGCTGGTTCGAAAGGTATTTTATAGCACTTTTAACTTCTGCTAATTATAATATATAACTTCGTAATCAATAAAATGTTCGAATTGACAAAGTAATATGCTGCACTACTTTAATAGTGAGGAAAAAAATGGTTGATAATTCTATTTCCTGTGTACAAGGTTTAAAGCATACAAATGCAAAATCAATTAAAGTAAACTTTGGATTTTCTGTCAATAAATGTTGTAGAAGAAATAAAGAGTATTCGATATTTAAAATAATTCGACTTTATTGGTACAAACATCTGCATTTGCATAATAAAGTAACTTTGACCGCATACAAATACATGTATAACGAGGTCCATTAGCGTGTGTTAATATTTTGAAAACGTCGCCGGAAATAAGTGGTACTTATGTACTTATAAGGAGCGTATCATGCATGCATGCGCAGTACACTAATGAGCGATGTCATTTTCATAGAACGTAAGCTAGTTTCGGGAAAGGCATATACACTCAGCTGGCACACGAGTTTACATAGGTTTGAATAAACAAATTGTCATAGAAATTCTACCAGATTTGTAGAATGTAGAGATTTCGGATTGTAGATTATTTTACAAGAAAAAGGGGAAAAATCGAGACTATTAAAACGACCGGATAGTAAAAACATATGTAGAGTAGACTACCCATATAGCGAAGTTTCTTCCATAGACCGAGAGGTGGATGGACGGGTATACAGGCGGTCAAATGGACGGACGAATGGGCCAACAAGTTCAATATTAAAACAGTTGAATCGGTGATATGCATGTTGTATAAATGATATTGAGTTGTTTTTTATCTAATTTGATAACTTAATAGAAATTAGGTTTGATTTGTGGATATTCCATGTAATTCCTCGAGAACTTATTTGTGCTTTATCAAAATTACCGGTTTCAACTGAAACAAGTTGAAGCACAGACAAATCACCACAAATAAGTCAACTTACCACTGGTGTGTGTAATGACATTTTGAATCGTCGGAAAAAGTAATAGTCCACATGTTTTCCCGATTCTACAAGATCGATATAAGACTCCTCCGCCTTGAAGCCAAAGTTTACCAACTTTTTGTTCTTATCAAGAAGCACAACAGTTGGGGTTTTTTGCGATTGAAGACCTTTCGTAGAGGCATTCCATGCGGTCGCTAAGCTTATTCGCAAAGGATCCTTGTTAAAGTCGTCCCTCATTGAGAAAGCATATCCGGAGTACATGGTTCCGAAGTCAATGGCCGCAACTATAACTTTTTTGCTACTCGACTGTTTGGTCCTACCTCTGGTCGCCATTATAGATCTCCTGTGTGTGAAGACAATTAATACTCTTAAATGTTGAGGTAATAAAATTGTAAGAATGGAGTTTGGTTATGTGTGCTTTTATGTTGTAAATAGAACGGAACGTCGTTTATTTCCGACTTGCATACAGTAAATGAGCTTTTCATCATCTAATATCATCATAATTATATAAAAGGCGTTAATGGAGGTAATAAAAATATGTATTAGGTTGTAAATAATTTTTTAAAGATAGGCTCAAGTTTCCGTTATTAAAGTTTTGTAAAAATAAACAATGTCATAGTCCGTCTAATGTGATCTGACAATACTGATATAAACAATGATTATAAATTTAAGTAAAATGGTAAAAAAAAGCTAGACGTGTCAAATAAGCGGGATATAAAAACAAATCTGTATAGTTGTATTAGTTTTCTTGTATAAGCTCCATTACATCGATATTAGTTTTATTCTTTCTTAAACTTTTAATTAAGTATTAGCTTGTGAAATGTGTTACTCATTAATAACAACTAGCTTTTGCAAAAAGCAGCTCAATGCTCGATATCTATGCATTCTTATGTTTCTTTAGTACAGAGCAGTATTTTTATTAAGAACACTGACACTGACAAGTTGTGGCAACTTGGTCCCATGTTTTAGAATAGAACCGCACAGAACCGCACTTCACATTAACAATTGTTCCATTATCGAGCCAATCAGTGTACTATTTTGATTACTTACTTACGTCATATTTTATAGAAACAATTGATATAATTGCATTTCATCTTTGTGATATTATTAACGCAATTTTCAACTCTGGTTTTTATCAGAATTCGTGGGCTGAAGGTGTAATTATACCTCTGTATAAAAAAGAGATAGGAATAATGTTGTAAGTTATGGTAGCATAACACTAATAAGCTGTTTAGCGAAAATATTTACATGTGTTTTAAATGAAAGGATTAGAAAATGGTGTGATAGTAATAATATTATACCAAATTGACAATTTAGTTTTAGGTCGGGGAAATCTACTGTGGATGCGGTCTTTATCCTTCATGCCTTAATACAAAAATTCCTAAACGATAACAAACGTCTGTATTGCGCATTTGTTGACTTTAGCAGGGCCTTTAATAGTATCAATAGAAACAATTTATGGTTTAAACTATCCAAATTGGGAGTAAATGGTAAAATACTTTGAATTATAAGGGATATGTACTACAAATGCAAAGCTTGCGTTCGTAATTATAACGACCACTCGGACTTTAGTTAAAAATGGCTAAAGTGGATTTTCGAATTTCGCAATATCACAGTTGGTCTATTAGAAGGGGAAGTCATGTCACCGAAATTATTTGCCCTCTTCATCCAGGATATGGAATTGTCACTGATAGATCCTCCAGAAAACGGGTTGCATTTTGATGATTTAATTATTATCTCATTGTTTTTTGCAGATGATATGACCAATTTTTGGAAAATTTCCATCTGAATTACAGCGTATCAGCGTTTTGACAATTTGTATGGATATTGTACTTATTGGGTTTTAGAGGTCAATACAGACAAAACTGAAGTGATTGTCTTTGTGGGGCTACAAAACAAAACAGAATGTTTCACTTACAATAATGAAAAAATAGAAAAAGTTAATGACTTCAATTTCATTGGAACTGTATTTAATTATACTGGCAATTTTTACCTTAACCGAGAATATTTAACTGGAAAGGGTCTGAAGGTATTACATTGTCTTTTCTATAATACAAATGATTTTAATTTAAAAGTAAGTTCACTGTTAAATCTGTTCGATTCCTTTGTTGGCTCAGTTTTACAATATAATGCTGAGGTTTGGGGAAACACAGTCAAAGAATATAGAAATATTACACTACAATTTTGTAAAAGATTACTTGGTGTTAAACCTTATGTAAAAGTAGTGAAATATTGGTTTAGACTCTTATACACAGATAATGTAATTATGCAGAAAAATGTATTCTTACATGCTGGATGATTGTAAAAGAGATAAAGTTAATTGGATATCAAATGTAAAACGATTGCTAGATCAGTATGGGTAAAGCAATGTATTTATTGACCCTTTTTAGTGAATCAAAAAAACTTTTGTTTATTATTTAAAATAAGAATAATAAATTGTTTTCTACAACAATGGAATAACGATCTGTCAGTTAGTAGTGTTTTATTTTCATACAAACACTGTAAAACAGTGTTTACCTTTGAAAATTACCTTGATATAGGGCAAAAAAACTAAGATATTTTCTCGCTAAATTGCGTCTTTCGTCACATCCTTAAAAAACTGGACGAAAACTGGCAGAAATAGAATTGATAGAAACCTTAGATATTGTACACTTTGTGATAAAAACGATATTGAGGATGAGTATCATTTCTTTTTTATCTGTCCAGCTGACAATGAAGTCAGCAAATGCTTTTTAAATAGAAAATTGTACGTAAAACCAAGTTTTATTAAGTTTTGTGAGATGTTAAATTCTGACAAAAAGGAAATATTGATAAACATTGCAAAATATATAAAAGAAGCTATAGAATATCGTGTAGCGAAGTAATGGATGCTGAAGACATCGTCGGGGATGAAAGCACAAACAACTGTATAACATTGTGAGATAGGCCTATAGGTCACGTTTGCACTCTCTGACCTGTCTAAATGAGTGCAGCAGTCTTATCTATCTGGAAACATTATGTCACAATCGAAAGGAACCGCGTTATTCTCACACAATAGTCAATACGTTCATCTTGATTAAAATATTCTTTTTTTTCCTTTTCCCTTTTTGGTGAGGGTTTTTTTTTATTTTTATAACTGAAAATACAAACTATTTATATATGATAATATTATAATAAACTCTTACGTATTGTAACTATTGCATGTTTAAAACTACACTGCTCGTAAGCGTGAGATGTGTGAAGTTGTGTAAGGAGTTTTGGTGTGTCTTTTCCTTTTTGATAAGTGCGATTGAGTACGTGTGTATGTATTAGTGTGTAAGCGTGCGTGTGTGCGTTTGTGTCTGTGTTTGTATGTGGTTTTGAGAAGACTTGATGTTCAGTGACAGTAACATTGATTGTAATTATCATGTAACTATGTACTATGTACACGTTGAGACATAAAAGACCGTTCTGATCAAAAGACTATTTCGGATCACCTCGGCTACTTTACTGTCAGAAAAGGGCCCTAAGGGGGAAATATGGAGGCGAAAGTAGCCCCGACAAGGTGGCAGCCAACCGCTAAGACCTCCTTGATACACAGTTTGTAGACATAACACGTTGCTAAATGGCACACCTGCAGCAAACTATTGAAAAGAAACAATGCGAGAGGGAGAGAGAGGGAGAGAAAGAAAGAGAGGTCGAGAAAAAGAGAGAGAGAGAGAGAGAGACTCGTATTAAACTATTATATTTCCTCGCCAAGATCTACAACAATCACACACTATGTTAAATATTGAAACGGGTACATATATTTATCGTGTACTTTTAGTTTTGTTGCGATACCGCATGCCCAACGTCCAGAGTTATGAGAAAGCTGGATTTCAGAAGCACGAAGGATTGACCTTGTATGACCTTGACTGCTTGCTGTCAGTCGTCATGCCTGGGAAGTAGAGGGTGTACAGAAACAAATATGTATGTCGAAAGAGACTAAATGCGCTAATTGTGTCCAACCATACTTTAAATGTTAAAGGTGGTATCCGACAGTTTGCCTGTATCTAATATGTATATAAATATCTGGCCTTTGTTTGGGGTAAACCGTAATTGTACATAATTTCTACATAAAAAAATCCTACTTTAGACTTAACTTTGGCCACTTTCAACAGTATCTCAATTTTAGGACAGTTTAACTCGTAAATCAACACTTAAATGTTCACTCTTTCTATATGTAAAAATAAGAACCATTGTCATTCCTGCTAAAAATAGACAACGACGTCACAGAGGATGACGTGGATGAGCTAAAACATAAGTGGTCACGTGGTTTTCTTAGTTTTTAAAATAGCTAACTGTGCAGCTTGGCTCAGATAAGAAAGACATGTTTGAAATGACGATTGTGGCGTTATGGTTCACTGTTTAGATAGGTGTAGGACATCAATAAACATCATTTTGCGAGATCTGTGGTTTATTAAGATGTTAAATGAAAATACTTTTGGTCAAAACTGTCGTATACCACCTGTAACTTAAAAATTGTAATCTGTTTCATCTAGAATGTCAATTGATTATATTGTGCGATGCAGATATACATGAAATGCAGATTTATAAATGAACAATTCCGCGCAGGAGTATTACCAGGCGGCTAGAGGATGGGGTCGAAACGGGATAATACAACGAGTGTTCCACTGACTATGGATTATCTACTAGGTCGAGATATGTGCGATATCCCGCGCAGATCATCATTGCCCCTCTGCGACTGTGTACCAGGTTAAATATGACAGAGGCCATTCGTATCATCTCAGTATCCCAGTCTAAAAATACCGCACGCGTTCGGGTGAAAAAAGGTGTACTCGGGATTTTTTAGGTTCAGATTTATATACAGAACACATTTTATTGGCATAAAATATTAACAATATTTGTAGCCATACAAATGTAAAATAACTGGTAATTAATTTTAAACTGATTGTATTTTGGTCGCATCCAGTAGTATTTATGAGCATTTATTTTGGACCTTATATACGTTAAAATGCAATAATCCAGACAGTATTGCAATAAAATAGGTTCTATTATCGGATGTTAGCGACTCTGTTGTAACCCGTGTCCCAATGTATAATCTATCTTTTTAGAAGAATTGCTTTTTACAACTAAAGACTGGCATGCTTTCCATTGCGCTGTACATTTGATTTTCTACGGAATAATTTTGACAATTATTTGTACAACTTTAATTGCTTACAGAGTTAAACCAACTCCACCCAAACAACGCTTTAATAGCGGTTTAATTGTAACATGAGGTCAAAACTGACATTATAAACGGAGTCTATAGGATTCGAACTCACATGTCAAAATAGCCGGGACAAATGCGTAAATGCTATATTTAGAAACCGCGCGGACCATACACTACCGATTCCTGTGTTGTAGCCCTTATTTGAGCTGCTGACTTGCATTAAACTATAATGACTGATGTAAATATTCCACTTTGTGTTCAAAATAAGCCATGTTGATTATTTGATTGCATTATTTCTTAGTGAAAACCTAACTTTCGTCAAATGTTGTCAAATGTTGTAAATTGTTTCAGAGGGAACTGCATTTTTTTCTGTAAACGCTCTCACTCAAATTTTGGAAAAACTGTCTTTTTCAAAAGTTAAACATAAACATATGAAAAATCAAATGTGCTGGAGTTACTTAACGATGTAGGAAGACCGAAGCACGTACCGAAAATTCCAGTGTGTCAGTATTGTTACCTTCGAGGTTCTTTTCCGAATGTGTACGAAAAAGGCCGAAAATGATGCGATACTGTTTATAACGGATATTCCCACATGCGCAGTTCGGAGGAATACTTGTATGCTAAACTTGAAACGGCTAAAATAAATGACAAGGTCGCGCAACCTTTTAATTCTCTCATCAAAGGGCAACAACATTTTGGAAGGACAAAATGTTTACATTCAATCAATTGATTAGAGTTAATTTTTAAACTCTTCATTTATTGTGGTTTATAAAAACTTTCCTTATTGAACAAACAGAATTGTGGCTGGAATTTCGATCATTCCGGCGCGACGTCAAAAAGCGAGAAAATGCGAGATAAACGTTGACGTTTTTCCGTGATTTTGTTTTCTTTCATGCAAAGATGCGATTTCGAAACAAACGTTGATGCAGAGAGTCTAAAATAAAACGAAAATATGACTGTGCAAGTAAATATATTTACTGTCATCATTCTTTATTATTTACGCATTTGCGATCTCAGTAGTTGTATTTAGTTCAATTAAATTGTACTCTAGGTTCAGAGATGTCAATGTATGTGTACTTTTCTCTATTATGGTTTGGTTTTTATTAGGAAATGATTTATATCTATTTAAGGTTGCCATGTCAACAATGTATGTACTTGTTGTATTTTTACTTTCAACTATGAAACAAAATATTTACCACCACGTTGTAACATCTGGTTATGCGGAAAGAAATTATCTAAAGCAATTGGTTATGCTTGTAAACATTACTTATATAGTAATTTATTTACATGTACTATGACAAAAGCGTCCTTTTTTCTTCCCTTGGTTACAAAAAGTGATGTATTTTTTATGATTTAATGTCTCTGACCGAAAAACTTCGGATTTGAATACTTTTAAGTGACCTCCACTATAAAATGATGAGAACTGAAAATGTCTTTTTACAAGATAATCAGTTTCCCATTCCCAGCCACATTATTGTTGACTAACTGTGACCAAGTTGCTTAAGACAGTACAAAAGTGTCGACGATCTTTTTAAAAACAGAAATACTCATACTACTTACTACATAATTTCGTAAAGAAAAGTAACTCTCTTCTCTACTTACGGTGATTTTGCCACTGTTTACAAAATACCAAACACGCAAAGGTTAACATGAAATATCCCCCACTAATATATTTCTTGTTCTAGTTTTAATATTTAAAAACGAATTGACATTGTCATTTTAGTGAAGAAAATGAGACAAAAGCCAGTATAAAAAACAAATCGTTATTTTAACAAAATATCAAAGTAGCGACCTCAGGTATGATTGTCAATCATCCTTACAATGTCAGATCCAGTATGTGGAAATCCCAGTATTTAGCCCATTCCATCGGTCCGAGCGGGCAAATCAACATATATGTTGTTGTTTTCGTGTTCGTTTTCACCACAATTTTTACGAAATGTATAAAAATTAAATCAAAGTTAAAATACTGTATCAAACGATCTTAAACGTCAACGCTAGTAAACGTCGAATATAACTAAACATTACATACACTTCGATCAGTATTTTTTAGATATACTTACCAAAATACAATCGCTATAAATTGTTATTCTGTCATATACCGTGTGCCTTCAACGAAATTGAAACCAAATTTCCTTTCATCAAATGAGATTCCATTAGTAAAACGCTATGATTACCTTCAAAATACCTAGGAGTTGTGAACGAAAGCGAAAGTGGGAAATACCCGCGAATCTGTAGTGAGGAGTTATTTCCCCTTGAAGTAAGATATGTCTGGCGTTCCTAGGTTAGTCGCCTCTAAATAAGTTTGTTCTATATTCCATAGTGAATCGCGAAAAGATGGAAACGAATTGCACCATGGACCCCCAAACCATATATAGGAGAAACGAGCTATTTATTGTCTATCAGAAAGACACAGAAAGGCAACTTTTGCAACTTGTAAGAAGGTTAAGCTTCATAGACTGCGCACACCGCCAAATTGCCAGTCGGTAACCGCCAAATTTCAATGAAATATGTACTTCCTGTAAAAGTGTATCAGTCCATCATTGTGCATAGGGGTTAAAGACTTTTGCTTTCTTTTAATTCAACATAGTTTCAGCTTCCTTTTGACACCAAAAGATTGAGATTATTGTCAAAATAAGAAATTTAATGCCAAAACATAGCAACAGACTGTTACTAAAGGGAAACGGTCCAATGTCACACATTCTACTTCCGGTCGGTATTTAGTGTAACCAGAGACGTATAACAACGTTATCTACGTCTCTGGTGTAACCACCCATCTACCCTTTGACACTATGCAAAAACGTTGACGCTAGAATAGAAATTTGGAATGTACTAAAGAGCATACGAATCGTGTACGACTGGCTTGTCCCTTATCACTCGATAGCTTAACTTAGTTAGAGAGTAATATAGAAAAACTGGCTTCGGCCTGCACTCTGTTTAAAATTGAGTAAAATGATTTGTTTGCTGAAGTTTCTGGTTTTTATTTAACCATAACATACTTTGTAGATTGACTCACTGTCGGAAGCTGAATGATTTTGATAGCCATTTAAATTGAAGATATTAAATAGGTAAATAAGAAAAGGTAAAGTCGCTTGTTGTATATGGTAAGGTTGGTCTGCTTTTCAGTGCTTTTCAAAACACTGATATAAAAGTCTTTAATGTATTATTGCCAGGTTTGTCTGCCTTTTAGAAAAAAAGAAGACACAACTAGTATTAAATCGATTAATGTACATGACCGCTTTGTCTGTGTTTTAATTTTTAAAAACAATAAAAGCTGTTTATTTGTAATGACCAGCTTTTTATAAAAGTATGTTTTAACAGGTCTTGCGACTAAATATAATGTTATTGTTGTTTCATTTTCAAATGATACAGCCTATACTTTGACACCACAATGTCACTCCATTGAACGTTTAGAGTTTTCCTTAGGGTTTTCATGTAATTGTCACCTGGGTTAAGCTGTTATACTTTTCGAAAGCACAACATCATGTAAACTGTACATATAAATATGTTAAATGTCAAAACATTACACTTTGGCACATTTTAATTATATATCTATGGCTTATACATTTGCATCACAGTCCAGCTCAATTAAGCAACTTGCAGAATTTTCCTGTATTTGTCATCAAAGCTGACCAAGACTGTGAAATGCTTTTTGAAATAAGAACGAACAGTGCTGAAATTAACATTTGTTTTAATAGGATGAATGATATACTAAATAATTCTTTTAAATAACAAGAGGGCCATGATGGCCCTTAATCGCTCAACTGATGACACAGGCTTTAAGTAGGCTCAAATCTGGCATCAAGTAATTAAGAGTTATTTACTTTAGAAATCTTTGGTTAAGATTGGACCATTAGTGTGACCACTGGGTTGATAACATTTTGTAGAATTTTACCAAGTAACCTACTGAATCCACATGACTTACTTCAAAACATATGTAAGATTTCATACTGGCAAACATGCTGGTCAAGTTTGGTGAAGACTGGGCCATCAATGTAGTCTCTTAAGTATTTTCACAAGGTTTTTCTAAAATGTAACTTAGTGACCTATTTTTGATTTCATATGACCCAATAACGAACTCAATCAGGATTTCACGTAGGCAAACATTCTGACCAAGTTTGGCAAATATTGGGCTATAAATGGGGCCTCTAGTGTGTTCACAAGCATATTTAAGACTTGACCCAGTGACCTACTTTTTGACCCCACGTGACCCAGTTACGAACTCATCCACGATTTCATGCAGACAAACTTTCTGACCAAGTTTGGTGAAGATTGGGCTATAAATGTGGTCTCTAGTGTGTTTACACAAATTTTTCTAAAATTTGACATAGTGACCTACTTTATTAACCCACGACACCCAATAACGAACTCATCCAAGATTTAATGTAGACAAACATTCTGACCAAGTTTGATGAAGATTGGCCTATAAATAGGGCCTCTAGTGTGTTTACAAGCTTTTTTAAAGATTTGACCTAGTGAACTATATTTTGACTCCACATGACCCAGTTAAGAACTCCAAGAATTCAAGTAGACAAACATTCTGACCAAGTTTGGTGAAGATTGGGCTATAAATGTGGCCTCTAGTGTGTTCAAAATCTTTTATAAAGATTTGACCTAGTGACCTACTTTTTGACCCCACGTGACGCAGTTACGAACTCCTTCAAGTGTTCATGTAGACAAACATTCTTACCAAGTTTGGTGAAGATTGGGCTATACATGTGGTCTCTAGTGTGTTCACAAGCTTTTTCTAATATTTGACCTAGTGACCTACTTTTCGACCCCACGTGACCCAGCTATGAACTCAACCAAGATTTCATGCAGACAAACATTCTGACCATGTTTGGTGAAGACTGGGCTATAAATGTGGCCTATGGTGTGTTCACAAGTTTTTTTCTAAGATTTGACATAGTGATATACTTTTTGACCCCTCATGACCCACTTACGAATTCCTCCAAGATTTCATGCAGACAAACATTCTGACCAAGATTGGTAAAGTTTGGGCTATAAATGTGGTCCCTAGTGTGTTCACAAGCTTTTTTTAAACATTTGACCTAGTGACCTACTTTTTGAACCCACGTGACCCAGTTACAAACTCATCCAAGTTTTCATGCAGACAAACATTCTGACCAAGTGTAGTGAAGATTGGGCTATACATGTGGTCTCTAGTGTGTTCATACGCTTTTTTTAAGATTTGACCTAGTGACCTACTTTTTGACCCCACGTGACCCAGTTACGAACTCCTTCAAGTTTTCATGCAGACAAACATTCTGACCAAGATTGGTAAAGATTGGGCTATAAATGTGGTCTCTAGTGTGTTCACAAACCTTTTCTAAAATTTGACCTAGTGTCCTACTTTTTGACCCAACGTGACCCAGTTACGAACTCAACTAAGATTTCATGCAGACAAACATTCCGACTAAGTTTGGTGAAGATTGGGCTATAAATGTGGCCTCTAGTGTGTTTACAAGCTTTTATAACCTAGTGACCTACTTTTTGACCCCACGTGACCCAGTTACGAACTCACCCAAGATTTCATGCAGACAAACATTCTGACCATGTCTGGTGAAGATTGGGCTATAAATGTCGTCTCTAGTGTGTTCACAAGTTTTTCCTAAAATTTGACCTCGTGACCTACTTTTTGACCCAAGATGACAAAATAATTAACTCATCCAAGATTTCATGCAGACATACATTCTGACCAAGTTTGACGAAGATTGGATAAAAATTGGGGCCTCTAGTGTGTTCACAAGGTAAAATGTTGACGAACGATGGATGACGGACGAAGCAGTATCACAAAAGCTCCCCTTGAGCACATTGTGCTCAGGTGAGCTAAAAAGTGAAATGAAACTTTGCTTAACATATACTTACGCTCTTTAAGATAAAGAGCAGAGTTTTCAGGTATGTCATCTCAGATGATGCAAATTGTCTAACGACACAGCAAGCATTAATACAAAATTATTTCAATTTCTTTTTTATGATTAAACAAAAGACTGTTATTCAGTGACTTAATGATAAGAAATATCCTTTGACATTACAATCCGGCTCCATAGCAAGAGTTCTCTGGTAAATATCATCAGAGTAGATAAAGCTTGATTCAAGCAGTTTCATTTTACATTAGCACAAAAACGATCCTGTACACGTATATTTAAATAGGTTTTAGGGTAAAAAATAAAACTTTCAAACCTATTTTAGAATATACTTAACTAAACAGATAAGCTTAAAATTTTATTTACTGGTTTAAGGCATCATTGAACTTTAATTAAACCACAATTTACTTGGATAAAGTACCAACCTTGTCTTGTGTAGTTTTTTCAATTTGTAGATATGAAAAAATGTTGAACAACAATATATTTATCCAGTTGAAAAATTATGTCAGTGAAATACGTTTCTTCATCAAATGTGAAATCGTTATAATGCATAAATCCCTACTCTGTCTGAAACAGATCAAAACATGATGACAAGTCAGATTTAGGCCCATATTCACCAACCATTCTTAAGTAAGAATTGTTCAAGTCATGGATTTCAATTCTCAATATCTTTATTATGTATTTAGCTCTATGTCTGTATTTTTGCATGACACTTTAACTTTGCTACTTTTAGCTTAAAATCACATTGAAACTTCTAATTAAGCCCATTTTTGTTGGTATAAAAATTGTGCCTCGGGCTCAAGTCATGACTTAGGCTAAAGAATGGTTGGTGAATACGAGCCTTAGTAGCACATGGCTTACACAGACTTATCAATGAAGTAGTAATAAATGTCTTAACATACAGCAAAACTGTATCAATGTCAGATGTCATTCTCAAAGATTATGATTTATTATTGTTACATGTATATGGTGTATTTAATATAATATATAATTTGTGCCTAAAGTATATGTCTGGTTAGACAAATTTGTTACACATTTCATTACTTATAGTTTGACAAGCCACTGACACACGTATGGTGACTGACACGCTTATGGTCGTTATGTGACAGTCCAGGTGTTACAGGTGAAGGAAGACCCAGACGAATATATTGGATGAACCAAAGTAAGTAGCTGTACAACTAAAATCAAACAGATGCAATAAGGGTCTGCCAGTCAATAAATATGCTTAAAATGTAGTACTACAGAGAGTTAATTTTAACAAAAAATGCTTTCTGTATTTACAGTTTATTTTAGTTAAAAAGAATAAATCATTTATTATCACATATACATGCATTACAAACAATTAAGTACACTCATTTTTCACACAAAAAGAAAGAGGATATATTTGGAATACTTTTTACACAAGCACAAGTTGTATCTCATGATAATCAACAGTTGATAATCATAAATGCTTATGTTCAACAATCTCCAGTGTCAGTACTGGAACCAAAACAGGTTTTATAAGTGAAAGCAAGTTATTTTATCTAGACAGTAAAGAATACAGAAATGGCCATTACACGTATACATGCATGGCAGGGGTCTATTTCTTAGCTTATACAGCAACAAATCTTCATGTCAGACAAACCAAAACTTTCCCTAGACAACTGATAAGAGCAGGTAATGACATTGAAAGCATGGATCTAGTCCTATAATGAAAATGTATATATGCATTAACATAAGTATTATATAAAGGACTCCAATATTTTCCATATATGTATTTATGGACAAAGACACATCTGCAGATAAAAACACACCTTGTTTACCAAGGTCAACACAGAAAATCCTTATAAGACAACTTATATCCATCTCATTAGTAACACGGACTGATACTGAGAAGCATACTAGAGAAAGGGATGGAATTATTCAAATGTGCAACCCAGAATACTAAAAAGGACAGATAAAATGTAAGACAACATGGCTTTTATACCACAAAATAAAAATGATGTGAAGGTGATATGTATCTTGGCTTATACTGATCATATACATACACATTCTTTCTTTTTTTTAAATAACAACAACAGTTCAGTTATTCAGATTCCTATTGTATAAATGCATTTTAATTTTTAGATGTTTTGTTATATGCACAGCACTCCATTTATAATGCATTTTGTAACAAAAAGTAAAAAAAAACAAAACAACTTGATAACTTATTAACAAAATATTATTTTTAAATGAATAACAATCTTATTGTCTTTGTATAATAACAAAGAATCTACCGAGGTAAAAGAAATGGTCTGAATTGTTTCAAACTGATCTGTTTCCTTGTCACTATTTGTCTGAGAAATCTGTCGGGAATGGTGAGGTAAACAAGCATAAGCACCACTGTCGGCCATTTTGCTAAATGACTACTCCATGGTGGTTACTGTTTGATTTGCTTGATTGTTTCACAATGTCTCGCCTTAACATGTTTTTGTCACCATTACATTTTGATGTTATGTGAATAATTTTATCTTGCATTTTTCAGATTTTAATTTGTTGCAATACTGATAATACAATATCATATTTTGAATTAATGATGACAGATAATATGTCACCAAATATAAAGACATTCGCCGACTTATTTTTTTATTTAATTATCCTCTTGTTCTGCTTATCATGACCTGAATAGACTTTGGGCAATAGTGTTGATCCACCTGCTGAGAACTGTCTCATCAAGATCTACACTGTTTGCTGCAAAGTTTTTAAATATGTATTTATATGAAGCTGAAAGCAAATACCTTTGATTTTGTACCACTTATTAAGATATAATATGGGGGCATAACAGCTTATAATTTGATATTTTATTGTACTGCACTAGGGCCAATTCAAAGAACAGGGCCATAATGGAAGTAAAGCAATTTAATTGGTGGATGCAACCTTGCCAATACAAAAAAATAGTGCCAGTGCTGAAAAGCAACAGCTTTGATTTATTTTGATTTATTGATTTATGCAACACTACGACCATAACAGCTTGGCTCAAATTTTCACATTTTGACATCAGATTTTTAATAGAATTAAACAAAATAATTGAGTTTATGTCCAAAAAAAAACATGTAATATTTGATGTTCTTTCTAGTCAATACAAATTTTATTAACTGGGTTAATTAATATAAATGCTATTATTTTGCCATCAACAATAGTAGTGACCCTTGCCCTATAGGCCTGAGTCTATATGAAAGTCTTTTAGCCTTATAACTGGGCCAATAGAATTCATCCAGTTATTGACATTATAATTTTATCACAGTCTACTCTGTCATTCTAATTAGCCTTTTTACATTCAAGTTATTCGCCAAGCAATATTTTTCCCTTATTGCCCTTGACCAGAGTATTCCCAACTAAGTTACAGATAGACTCACACAGACATTGTTTTTAATTAAAGTTAATATTTTTATCCAAAAAAAATTAACTAAAAAACACATCCTTGTTTTAAATGATAAAAAGGAATCAAGTGCATCATTATTCACATACACAGACAGTCTTACGTGAAAAGTAACACAAGTGTTATACAGCAACAACCAAAATTAATCAGATTTAAAAAAAAAATAAAAGTGTTAACATCAAGATAAGTGGCATGTTTCTGGTACGACATTGCTATGACAATTTAAAACCAACTGTTTTATTACAGGAAGTTAAAGACTAATGATGTACAACTAGAAGTTCTTAATCCAGGAAGTTAAATCTGGCTTTTGACACTGCATGTGTTTTCTCATCTTTGGCTTCCACCAAAATCTCTGTTCCACTGTAGACCATTTTCACCGAGACACCACGATCCTTGCCTGCTGAGCCGCTGACCTCAACCTCCAACTGGCCAACGTACATGCAACTCGCATCGGTCACGTACATAGGGTTCTCTTCTGAAGATGTGTACACGTCAAATACCAGGGACGTTTGGTCTGCTTCCAGGGCTGTGTATCGCTGTGAAAGCTGAGGCTCATTGGCTACCAGAGTCTGCCCTTTCTTAACATGCACAGCAAACACATCCTTGCACTTGACCTTTTTCCCGACTGTAATCTTTTTATCGGGTGGATGGGTCCCTTCGATGAAATCCCTATATACCCTGACACCATAGGAGCATTTTGCTATGCGTGACACAATGGTCAGGGGCTCATGTCCATACAAGACTGCGCCCTTCAGTACTGCTAACCCGGCCTCTGCAGGTATGATAAGGCGCAGATTCGGAAGACTTTTTCTGATTGATTCCTGTAGCAATGCCGACTCTGCAAATCCCCCTACCAGTAGAATAGTTGAAGTACCTTCGCTAGCTTTCTCTTTGAGCAAATTCTTTATGTGCTTGACTGTAGTATTGCAAGACTCATCAAACCATGATCTCACCAATTTTGTGTCTATTCTCAACTTATCACCACTCCAAGTCACTAAATCCTTAAGATCTGCCCTCTTTGACAGCGCATCTTTAAGTTTCTCTTTCTTCATTTCTTCATAAAGTTCAGTTAAAATAACAGGGACCTTAAACGTGTCCCTTGTACTAGCAGTATCAAGTTTAATGTTTCTTTTTTTTGTCTCAAACTCTCTCTGTAGGTCAACAAGGTCTGCCGTGCATTTTTTCTCAAACTTGTCATACACATCGTTTCCTGGAATAATAAAAAAATGAATGCAATATGATGTTTGAAACGTTTACAAATGGAAGTCAAAAGTTTGGTCCTCAGTCCCACAAAACATCCATTTCTAAACATAAGATTAACTGTGAAAAATGTTTTATAAAAATCCACAACAAAGTATATATCATAAAAAGAAAGATGCCTTTATTCCTTATTTCTTTAAGATAGGAGAATTAATTTTTCAAAGAGAAAGTGGATAATAAAAAGGAACTTAACAGCAAAGTGTGCATGAATTGTACATGTCAGAAAAAGTTTTTACAGATCTGATCAATACAATGACTCTATCAGCCTGCAGTTATGGTCAATATAACAATATATGGACAGGATGATGTTACAATTAATTCAGAAGGACTTTATTCAAATGAGGTTTATAATATGAGTATTTTAAAAGAAAGTCTGAAACTGTGGATAGGTCATTCTTTTTATTTTGGTCATTCCTCAAGCAACGACATAAACTATTAAGATATGTATTGTAACCTTTGATTTTCTTAGTGTGGTTTATTAAGGATGCTGACAAATATCAATCATGTTTCTAAGGCATTACAAATGCCAAGATGTTTAAAGACAAAGAAATCAGTACAGTTTACTATATATGATTTTCTTTAAACAGTTGATGATTGATGCATCTTAAAATGGTTAATGTATTCAGTGTGGTATGAATACTTAGTAACCATATTCTTGTTTGTCTAAATAAATTTCTTAATGAAAAATGTTTTTAGTTTTGTTGGAAGTGCTTCTGTTACAAAAATAGTGCAGTCAAACTTCAGGTGTTCTACTGTAAAGGAGTACATACTTGACCATTTACTCTTATTACATAAGAACTTGAAAATTATTGCGGTAAGTCTGCTATTAATGCAACAAAAGGCACAAGGATATACGATTCAATCATACAGTTCATTCATGGATGCTAGTGAAGCTCCCTAGCCAGGGGTGAATGTGGTGTATTTCTAGAAGACAATGCAACAAACAACTGTGATTTGTGACCCTGAGAACAAGAGGATGAGTGTATACATATGGGCTGTGTACCTATTTCCCAGTAGTGGTACAGCAATGCAAACATTGGTAGTATACAATATTGATGTTACATCAATATATGAAAAATGTTTAGACTAGATCTATGGATGCATGTGGATGTATGCAAAATCAATAGCTATTGGTTACGTGAGGTTGAGGAGTCAATCGGATCACCTTTGTCATTATTTACAGCATTTAGGTAATAGAAAAGATTCTCATTTGTTGCCACATTGTTAGCTTAACTTGCACATGTTTATAACAAGTGGGCCATGATGACCCTTAATTGCTCACCTGAGGACACAGGCTTTTAATAGGCTCATATCTGGCGTCAAGTAATTAAGAGTTATTTACTGTAGAAATGTTGGGTGAAGATTGGACCATTTATATGGCCACAGGGCTGATAACACTTTCTTGGATTTTACCTAGTGCCATACTAAATCCACATGACCCACTTCAAAACATATCTAAGATTTCATACTGGCAAACATTCTGGCCAAGTACGATGAAGATTGGGCTATCAATCTGGCCTCCTAGCATTTAAACAAGGTTTTTCTAAAATTTGACCCAGTGAGCTAGTTTTTGACCCCACATGATCTTGTTACAAACTAACCCAAGATTTCTTGCAGGCAAACATTCTGGCCATGTTAAGTGAAGTTTGGGCCATCAATGTGGCTTCCTAGCATGATCAAAAGTTCTTTTTTTCTAAAATTTGATCTAGTGACCTAGTTTTGACCCAACGTGACCTTGTTACAACTCACCCAAGATTTCTTTCAGGCAAACATTCTGGCCATGTTTAGTGAAGACTGGGCCATTAGGGTGGTCTCTAGAGTATTCACAAGGTTTTTCTAAGATTTGACAAAATGACCTTCTTTTTGACCCAACGTGACCCAATAATGAACTGATCCAAGATTTCATGCAGACAAACATTCTGACCAAGTTTGGTTAAGATCGGGCTATAAATGTGGCCACTAGTGTATTCACAAGCTTTTTCTTAGATTTAACCTAGTGACCTACTTTTTGACCCCACATGACCCAATAACGAATTCATCCAAGATTTCTGACAGGCAAACACTCTGACCAAGTTTGGTGAAGTCTTGGCATAATAAATGTGGCCTCTAGTGTGTTCACAAACATTTGACCTAGTGACCTACTTTTTGACCCCACGTGACCCAGTTATAAACTCATCCAATATTTTATGCAGGCAAACATTCTGAGCAAGTTTGGTGAAGCCTGGGCCATAAATGGAGCCTCGCATGTTCATAATTCTTTTCTAAAATTTGACCTTGTGACCCATTTTTTTTAACCCCACATGACCCAATAATGAACTCATCCAAGATTCTATGCAGACAAACATTGTGATAAAGTTTGGTGATGATTGGGCAATAAACGGGGCCTCTAGTGTGCTCACAAGCTTTACTGAGATTTGACATGGTGACCTACGTTTTGAGCCCTCGTGACCCAGTTACGAACTTACCCAAGATTTCACGCAGACAAACATTCTGACCAAGTTTGGTGAAGACTGGGCTATAAATGTGGACTCTAGTGTGTTCACAAGTTTTTCTTAAAATTTCACTTTTTGCCCTAGTTTTTGACAGTCATGTAAAGAGAACAGGTCAAAAGAAAAAGAAGTGCATCAGAATTTATTCAACTAAACAATGTCTTGTTGTTACCTTTTTTATAATATTTTGTAAATAGTGTTAAATTATTTTAACATTGTTTTGTGTTTTTTGAATGGGAATTTTCAGATTTTAAGGTGTGTGTTATTTTCATATATAGCCATCTCTGAGAAGGTCATAAAATGTTATCATTTTGAGAAAGCCATTAATTGTATCCATTTGAACTTATTTAGTAGTTTAGACACTTCTGTATAAATTGGTTACAAAGACTGATACTTTTTCTAATTCAAATTCATTAGACAATACATAGTGATCCTAGTAGTACAATGTCATTGTGTTCTATACCAGGTTTGTTTACTTACTATACATTTGACATAATAAAACAATCAAAAGTAGTAACAACTGATGTATAATTGGAAACAATATATACAATATACAATTATATTACAACGAATCTCTTAAAGCTGATAAAATGTTGCAATGTTTAAAAAGGTTCTGTCCACCTTGTGCACTAGATTTGGAGCGATATTTTCAATGCATCAATGTATCGCAATTTCAACACCATGATACCAAATCGTGATACCTTGAGGAAGCATCAATATTTTACAATATGGTAACAATAAAGGAGATTAAGCAAACAATGACATGAATCGGAAACTCGCTCACAATCTACTGTTAATATTATAGCATTCCTAACATGGGAGATAATCTGCCATGCAATTTGTAATCAAATTATCATTTACTATCACAGAAATCAATTAAAAATGTGGTTAAAAAGACTTAAGAACATCAAAAGAATTGCCTATTTTGGCATTTTTGTAAGTTAACATAATGTGTTTTGCAGTACAAGGTTCTTTTTAGCGAAGATTAAAAACTCTAAATTATCTTTTACATAAGCGACCCTACAGCTTTGTAAGCATGTATACATTCTCAAAGGATTTGGAAGCTGATGTCGAAAGGGCCCCCAGGACATTTTAATCACATATATAGGCACACTTCTGATTCATAAAATGCAGCAGAGAGAAACAATTTTGCTTCCACAGCAAAGCCTGAAAGCACCAAAGAAATATGCAGGCAATTCAATTAATATGTTGTTGCATTTAAAACAACCAAAACTTGACATCGCCATCAGCCCCTGTACATTCAGGGCAACTTCGGCACTTTGTAACCTGTTTCTTGTATGTTTATTGTATAATCATTTATGTTTGTTAACAGCTTGGGTTAGAAATAAGTAAATTTCTTGTTAAAAGAAATACATAAATAATTATTTGTGTTCTGGAGTTTAAGTAAAGTTGTTTTATACCTATAAACTATGGCAATATTATGAATGTTTTACCAAATGTTACGCATTGCAGGATATGATCTTCATATGTTAACTGTAGTGCACTTAATGGTGTTTTAGCCTGTTGTTCGCTCTTTTCAGCCCTTTAACACAATAATATCAAATATGCAATAAGCTTCTCAAAGTCAGTACCCCTCCACAATAAATGCAATTCTGCCAGTAATATTTTAAGTTAGTAATTCATCATCTGCAATTTTCTGTGCAAACCTACTGCTGTATTGGCAAAGAAAATGCGTGCATATGAAACTAAAGAATTAGTATATTTGTACTCATAAATAAGTAATGTTTAGCACCATTTCTCAGAGAATTCTGAAATATATAAGGATGTTTTGAATGTTTGTAAAATCTTGTAGTAATTTGGCAAAAGAAATGAAAGTACGAGAAGGGCTGAAAATATGAGAAACTACTATAATTGCTGAATTGTATACCTTTAATGCATAAAATATTAACTCATGGGGTCACTCAGATTGCATTTTACAAAATCACAAATTGCAAGCACTGAATACTACAGTACCCATAGCATTACCTATACAAAGATGTAAACATTCAGTATAGGTTTTCTTGCCAAAGATTTCTTAAATAAGTTAATGAACGATGCATCCAAATATCATATTTTTAGTATTATATATATTACCAGTACAAAGACATACACAAACACTGCCTAGTTTCCCTACCTATGATTTTCTTGATGAGATTGATGAAAGCAGCATCCACCTGGGTGCCTCCCCATGCTCCACCACTTGCCCAATTGAGCTCTTTCAGTGTTTTGGCCTTCACAAGTTCATGGACTGTTATATCTACTGTTCCACCTTAAACAATGGGTAAAATATGGAAATGTTTAGCTCAAGGGCTATTAAAATATGCATTGACAAAATAGCTATTGTTATTTTGCTCTTCATTTAATTGGAAGGGAAAATGACTTTGAAGTCTGATTTAAGTTATATCTGCATGATCATAAGCAAGGCTGTTATGCTACTACAAGGTTTTATGACCCTGGTATGTGGTATCCCCGGTTTGAACCCAAGACCCCAAGACCTGGTGTCAACACTCTTCCTATTGTCCTATTATGCTACTAGGTCTGGGCCCATTAACCTTGACCTTTACTCAACAATATAGCCATTGCACCTTTACACTATAGTTATATAACATTATGTTAGATGTCACTATCATCACAGGTTACTTTCTCTAAAATTGTTCCATGCAAATAGATGGAAATACATGTAAAGACAGCAGGATAGTATGAGTGGATGAAAAATGCCAAAACTGTAAAGGTTTACCTCCGACATCGACGACCATGTACTTGGTGCCTATGGGTAATCCTGGTGAAACTGGACCCTTCTGTGCTTGTGTAGTACCCAAGCTGTCAATATTCAGGGTCATGCAGTACAGAGAAGCAGCCTCGGGTTCCAAGGCTATCATCAGGTTGTCCCTGTTGATCCCTGCCTACAATTATTAACATCATATTAATGAGGGATCCAAAATTCTAACTAACTTTGTTAAATTAATTGTTATATATATTATAACTAAGTCTGCCACCATTACCATGAACACAAAACTTTCTCTGCTCATATCAACCATAAAGAATATCATAATAAAATATCAGAATTATTAGCTCCAGAATTTTACATACATATTTTGTGGTCAAAGGATTAATACTCTTGTCTCTACATAAAGAAAATACCCAACCTAAATTGAGAAAAATGTTACAAATGCATGTCTTTTCGGTGACATTGGTCTTCATCATCACCCATTTTAATGCCTTTCTAGGCTTATTTTTACATAACTTTTTAGGGAGCTCAAAGGTATTTTTAGCCTGATCTGATAGGATCATGTTAACTCCCAGACCAGATTCATGATGTTTGTTCTTGGGTGTGTCTGGATGAGACTTTGGGGCATCCCAGGTGGTCAACATGTTTTGTAAGAAATATACAAAAAAATTCTAAACACTATATTTGTTAATCTAGCTAAATACAAAATTTATCTTTCACTTCATTTTCATCTTTTTAATCTATGAATTACTAGATTCCAATTAAGTTAAAAAATTTGGCACTATTTACTTAATGAACATTTATTAAAATAAGAAATATAAAAAAAATGTTCTTTCTGAATCTGAGTGATTCAAAAGTAATGGTCATTGAGTCAAAGAGAAAAAATAGAAGGAATGAAATTGGCTTAATGTGACTATACAGGCATTTTAAATCATAAGCCCTAGATTTAGAGCAGTTTAGATAAACTTTGGATACCCTTTGATCAAAGGTGTTGTTAAATTACTCATCCATTACTTTTAGGTGCAAACAGATTAAAAAAGTTGTGATCAAAAAGCAATTAAAATGTTGTGTTTAGCAATTATCTAAGTTGTAAAAACAGAAATAAAATTAAAAAACAGAAAGTTGTAAAAGTGAAAAAAAAATAATGCAAAGCATTAACTGATGCTTACAAGCAGATTGTTTATTCTTAACCTTATCAAAACCTCTCGGAAATTTCAACTAAAAGCTTGTTTCATTGAAAAGGTCAAGATAGCATGATTGATGACAACATATTTGATTTTCTTAGAATGGTTCTCTTCATTATTTACTGATACAGTAACTGGGTCCAGATATTATATTTATATATTTGCCTGAAATCTGTTGATGATGCTGTTAAAATCTTTTTGTATCCATTTAGGAAACAAGGCCTTTCAACTTATACCAATTCCTTTTGACTTCCCACAACCTAGTGAGAAACAATACTCAAATAGTAACTACCTGGTGCTATGTGCAGTAAATAGTTTGCCCATGGCACCTTATATTCAGTTTGGGCTTAGAACCCAAGACCCTCCAACCCAGTGTCCAACATTTCAGCCTCTAGAGCATAGATACCCACAATGATTATGCTTATGTGACAATGCTAAGGAAAAGGAGGGAAAGAAAAGTGATGCTTATGATTATATGATGATGCTTGTGTTGAACATTATGTTATCTCTATGTCTATGATGATGCTTATGCAGCTGCTGGTGACAATGACATACCTTTTCAGCAGCTTCCCTCATAAACTGTTTGGCGGTGTCATTCCAGATGGCAGGTACTGTCAGGACCCATTGAATGTCCTTGTTAACGACCCCTGTACCCCTGCAAGTTAAAACCAGTACACCTTAGACATTAAATTACTTCCAACTTCATGATCTGGCTTTGGCAAATAGTGTTAATCCAGATCAGCCAGAACCTGATGAAGGCTGTCTGACCAGCTTTTTGCTTCAGTCATTGTTCTTTATGACACAATGATGCTATGCCAGTAGTGTGCTAACAAGTTACTAAGACTTTACAAAAATGTAGCCTAACAAGGGATAAGAGACTTCCATCAAGACACATACTGGTATATTTTACAAAATTAATTCATAGTTCATTTGATTAATGAAGATTTTTCTTAATTACAAATAAAACAAGAGAACTTCCAAGACGGGTGATTCTCCCCAAATGGGTATTTTGTAATAAAAGCGGTTTGTTGTAACAAACCTGTACCTATGAAGGTTGAAGGGAATGGCTATTTCAACCACTGAGATAACTTGGGGAACTGGTCATACTAACAATGGCAAAGCATTAAAGAAATACAATTCATTGTGCATTGTATCTAATAAGGTAGACTGATAGACTAAAAATTGTATTGGCTGGACATGATTTTGCTTCAAGGTCACATTGTGACCTTGACCTTTAATTTGTCTTGATATTATGATCATTTCTGTAAAATAATTTTAAAATGTGAATGCAAATAACAAAGTTATGGGCCGGACATGACTTTGCTTCAAGGTCACAGTGTGACCTTGACCTTCAAGGTAGCAACCCTACTTGTGCACGTGATACTTCTTGGTATGGTGATTATTTCTGTGAAATCCAACAATAAATAACAAAGTTATGGACCGGACATGATTTTGCTTCAAGGTCATGCTGTGACCTTGACCTTCAAGGTAACGACCCAAATCTTGCAGGCAACATGTCGTCTTGATATGACGATCATTTGTATCAAATAATTTTAACAATGCGCCTTCAAATTACAAAGTTATGGGCCCGACACAAATGCGGGATGAACAGACGGACGGTATGGATGGACGGACAACGTGGCCACTACATAATAAAAAAAGTTACATGTATTTACCATCATTACAATTTACTTGTATACAGCATTATCACTAAGTTTTATTTTATAAGGCAGAAAGCACAGAAACAGCTCTCCCCATTCCAGTTGATAAGCATACATTTAAACTTGAGAATTAATGTTCTTCAAGAAGTCTTTCATCAAAACACATACACATGTTTAACTTATTTCTTGCCTGTGTCCCAGCTAAGTAAAATTAATAAATATTATGTAACTACAGATTTAGACATGTTCTGTTCTTTAACAAAACTTTCTGCTTGAAAGAGTTCATTTTATAAATATACACTAGTCTAAAAGCTTAGATATAATTCTTAAATTTGGAACTATTTTTGCTATGGTTAAATCTTAATGTACCAAGACATTTTCAAACAGAAAAATTAACAATTAAATAAAAAGATGTTTTTGCTCTAACTATAAACAGAATAACAGAAGTTCAAATATTTGCAAAACAGAAATATACAAACCTTTTTTCCAGTGTCGCTAAAAGATGTTCCTTCAGGTAGTTAATGGATAGACTAAACACTGTGATTGCTTCCAGCTCAAGCCCCTGATCAGTCTTCAACATTATATCCCTCTTCAAATGCTGAAGAAATATTTTTTTTTATTTAATAGTTCACAATTCACAACCATAATTATTATTAGTTGTGGTCAAAATGAGAAAGCATGGAGATGCTTAGAGCCTTTGGTCTCAAAAATGAAAAAGAAAACCTCCCCAAATTTTAACTTTTGTCCCATCGTCGGATACCCCCGGTTGATTCTATTACGTTACTCTCCATTCATCACCCGTGGGCAAATTGCTACTCATTTCGTCGTTTTGTTTGAATAGAACAGAACAGACATTATCCAATCAGATGATAGGTTACAAAATTAAATACTCTTCAATCGGAAGATCAATACGGTGACCTAAGAACGTAAACATGGTGACCGGTACAGCGCATCGCAAGTGTAAAGTATGTCTGTCAGCGATCCGCGACAGATGTTCTCACAGATCTTTGGGCACTCCAGCAAGTATTGCAAAATATGCGTCGGTCTTAAACAAAATCGGTATCCTTGCTTATGAAGACAGTGACGTTGCGTGTAATTTGTGCGTAAATAAACTTAACCGGTGTTGCAAACTACAGGACGACCTAGCTACACGATTATCGGTCATCGAAGTGGTATGTAAGCGTAAACTTGATTGGTTGGCAGATCCGCTGGACTTTCTTAGCGAACCAATCGGATTGCGGCATTTCATAGTAAACAAAACGACGAAATGAGTAGCAATTTGCCCACGGGTGATGAATGGAGAGTAACGTAATAGAATCAACCGGGGGTATCCGACGATGCTTTTGTCCCAACCAGCAGTCAAACCCCTTACTGCACCCATGCAGTAAGGGGTGAAAGAGTTTTAAAAAACAGCAACTATTACATCTGCACGAGTTGTAAAATACAAAATGTATATCTCACAATTTATCTCTTAGCTATCTATTCACAATGACACATTTAACACAAGGAGTCTATAAATCAGCATAGGAAAGGACATTGCAAATGTCTCAAAATTCTTTCTGAACCAAAACATGTGTATCCAGGTAGAAGCAGAAGAATATCCTTAATCGCAGAAGAAGAAAGAAGCGTGGTAGTACACGAGAACATTGCAAAAGAAAAGAAGCATTGTGGATTATTATTATTAGTAGTAGAATATTCATATAAAAAGCACTGTAGTAGAGTACTGTACTTTGTACAAATCAAAATGGAGCTATCAATAAAACGATTAACAGTTCTGGTTGGGGGAAACTTAAGATAAATATTGGAGAAGAACAACACACCCATGTGGTGAGGGCCTGATAAGTTACAAGTTGGCAATTCTAAACACACCCATGTGGTGAGGGCCTGATAAGTTACAAGTTGGCAATTCTAAACACACCCATGTGATGAGGGCCTGATAGGTTACAAGTTTGCAATTCTAAACACACCCATGTGATGAGGGGCTGAAAAGTTACAAGTTGGCAATTCTAAACACACCCATGTGGTGAGGGCCTGATAAGTTACAAGTTTGCAATTCTAAACACACCCATGTGGTGAGGGCCTGATAGGTTACAAGTTGGCAATTCTAAACACACCCATGTGGTGAGGGGCTGAAAAGTTACAAGTTGGCAATTCTAAACACACCCATGTGGTGAGGGCCTGATAGGTTACAAGTTGGCAATTCTAAACACACCCATGTGGTGAGGGGCTGAAAAGTTACAAGTTGGCAATTCTAAACACACCCATGTGATGAGGGGCTGAGGAGTTACAAGTTGGCAATTCTAAACACACCCATGTGGTGTGGGTCTGAGGAGTTACAAGTTGGCAATTCTAAACACACCCATGTGGTGTGGGTCTGAGGAGTTACAAGTTGGCAATTCTAAACACACCCATGTGGTGTGGGTCTGAGGAGTTACAAGTTGGCAATTCTAAACACACCCATGTGGTAAGGGGCTGAAAAGTTACAAGTTGGCAATTCTAAACACACCCATGTGGTGAGGGTCTGAGGAGTTACAAGTTGGCAATTCTAAACACACCCATGTGGTGAGGGCCTGATAAGTTACAAGTTGGCAATTCTAAACACACCCATGTGGTGAGGGCCTGATAAGTTACACGTTGGCAATTCTAAACACACCCATGTGGTGAAGGGCTGAAAAGTTACAAGTTGGCAATTCTAAACACACCCATGTGGTGAGGGGCTGAGAAGTTACAAGTTGGCAATTCTAAACATAGGCCCCACTTCCCACGACTGTTTTCTTCTCATACTTACCGACTGGCCAAACAGCATCATTTTAAATCTCCTGAAGTAGTAGTACCCTGTATGTTCTTCATCATCAGCTAGCTGGCTATATGCATCTTCTGCCTCGTATCCAAAAGCATGGAATGTTTTATCGGGTTTCAATAAGAGTGTAGTTGGGGTTTTCAAAGACATAAGAGATCTTGATCCAGCACACCAACTGTTTGAGGAGATTTTTTCCTTTTCCTCTATGAGTGAGAAGGCATATCCACTGTAAGTTGTTCCAAAGTCTATAGCGGCAACAAGTAGTTTGACTCCATGTTTGTTCAATCGGAAACTTGATGTTAACTTCTTACTGACATAAAAGTCACTGGAAAAAAGTAAAAAGAGAAATATAATAATATATATTTATATTAAATTACTAGACATTCAAGAAAGTTAAATACAGTATTTGGGATATAAGTAGGTTTGGTATAAATATGGACATATCAAGGTGAAGTTTTACCTTGTTATTTCTTTTTAAATCTAGAACTGAAAGAATTAGATTGATGATGGCGTAGTAATCGAAACAAACATAAATGATAAAAATTATAAATTATAAAAATGTTCAGCACCTTAACTTGCCCCTGTAAGTTACAAACCTTTATTAAGGAACAAGAACAAGAGTCTAGTGACACACTATAACTTGTAAATTCAAAGGTACTAACTTTGTAGACTGTAATAAAAAATTCTTGACTGTTTTTTGTTTTTGTGGTTGTTGTTGTGTTGTCAGTGGGGTGCTACTAGGGATTCTTGAGTCATTAAGAGGCTGTGCTCACTAGAGGCAGGTACACTATTGCCATTACTGCGATAGCTGGGGGGAGCATCTGCCATGATACGACACCCACATTATCTGGACACTTGGCTTATAAGCTCTGAAACTACCCTTATAAGCTGAACAAGTGAGTTATACCTTAAAATTCAGTATGTCTTCCCCTGGCAATATTTATATTCCCCAATTACTTTTTGAAGCAAAAAATTATGTTAAAATGCTTTTTATAAAATGCATGAGCTAGTACAGTAGAACATTAATGATGCTCATGGTGTATCTATACTTAAACGTGGTCAACTACCATGCAACCCAACAAAGTGGTCTGTTGCACTTTGGATTTATATGGGCAACATTTAAATGGAAATTGCAGCTGAACTGTGGTTATTCAAACTCTGGTTTTAAAGCCAAGCATTATATGGTTGGTTCAAATTATTGGTTGGTTTCCATTTTTCTTAATATAGTTAAATGTAACAAACTTCCATTTATTGTTGTGCAATAAGAAAAGTTTTGGCATTATTTTGCCCTTTAAAGTACATTTTTAATGCTTTCTTCACACATACTATCCAAAACCCAATTGCATCACTGGTCAGCCATTATGCATGACCGCTTGTGTTTCTATATTCTATGTGGTGGCTCTAGGGGAAGATTTGCTATCAAGATATAAATAAATATTAGACAGTTGTTCACAAGAAATAAATCACTTGCTTTTATGAAGACCTATTTATCGCTACGCCTTCATGCAGAAACATCACGATACTGAGGAAATAAATATTGTATTTTAGTCATTTGAGTAATCACAGCAGACAAATGGTTCAAGTGGAATAAGTCAAACTGATATAAAGCAATTAAAAACCAAGGATAATTAAGTCATAAATCCTCCCTGGGATTTATATCAGTAAGCCTCATGCCTATTGTGTAGTGGCATAGACGTCATCTTAACAGCAGAAATAAATGTTTGTCAATAAAATCCAGTAACCAATGTATATCTAAGGATACAAAAGTAAAGTGGTCAACGACAAACAAAAAGCTGTAACTTCTCCACCAGATACAACCAAGGTGTGATCATTAAGAGGACAGAATAATCCAAGAAGAAAAAATTTGAAATAGAAGTGTACAAAACTTGTTGCCATCTAAAAATAAGCAGAACTAGAGAAAAGTTACTAAACCCATGTAGAAAATTTACAATCTTATTATGGTGCAAGTAGTGGTACTACCCATACTAGGGTAAGTTGTTACTGCAGATGAAATAAAAAAAATGTGGGGGTCAATGTGTGCACAGCAGCATATTTTGAGTAGAGGCAGCTACATGCTTAATAACTGTCACCTGTCAAACTGTGAAGAGAGATTACGCCAATAATATCCATATTTTGCTTAGTTAACGCACGAGAGTGCATTTGCATAAGTGTCATTTTGCATGAAAATCCAGATGTCCAAATGTAATTTAACCTGTAACAGATTCCACATTTCAATGATATTAATAAATAATCTCCCCTGAAAAACTCCCTAAATGCAAGTAGGTCCTTTCATTTGTTTTACTCTGTTTTTATGCTTGTGCTCTTTGGAGTGTATGTTGTTTTCTGCCTTTCTTGTGATACCCAGGTTAACCATCATCAACAAACACTTCCTTTTTCTTTTTTAAATAACAAATCTCTATAAGTATGAAAATGGATTATAAGCTTATATTTATGCAATAGTAAGAAATTTCACAGTTTGTAATTGCAATATCTACAAAAGAACAAGTCCAAGCATTTCAACTAAAAGGACCTACCGTTTGGAAATATCCAGATGTTATCTAACAAGGGAGACAATTTTCATTTCACCAATGTACCCCATTACCATTGCAATCAGTTCTTGTTGTTTTCTAATATTCTATTGTTCTCACTTTTGGATAAACTGATTTTGATTTACAATGTTTAGAATCAAATACAATGTCATTATTTAAGAGTATCACAATCAAACTCATTCTATCCAATAACTTTATTACATTTGTTTTCTTTTAAATTTAAAAGGTAATTAAAAATGGGGCACATGTATAATTTTATATACTTTGTGTAACATTGACAAGCTTATTTTATTATAAGAAACATGGTACATTGTTCACATAAATTTTGCCATAAGTGGTATCATGAATGCTCAATAATTAACATAACAGGTAAATAATTAACATAACAGGTAAATAATTAACATAACAGGTAAATGGATTTGTTCTAAGTGCACTAGCAAATTAAAACAGACACATATAAAATTAAACAGGTGAATGTTCCTCCAATGTTAATTACCTGTTACTTCTACCACATTACTTTTGATCATGAAAACAGACATTTTGTCTTCTTTTCTTTTATATTGTTGTTAATCATTTAAATAAATATTTTGAATGATATATAGTTTGTTGTATTTCATTTTATATTGTAAATAATGAATAAATTATATAATATATTTAAAAACATTGTAATATATCAAATAACTGAATTAATGGAATGGGAGAGTCATTTAACACTCATATGCAGTACTTTACCTGTTAAAAGTAATTTATGCACTGGTCTCATTTGGAGCCGCAGATTTCCATTAAGTTGCACAGGGTTTTTAGTGCAATATAACTGTGTTTTAGATAAACTAAACAGCAATGAAAGTTCAGCACAATAATGATTCTGAATGACTCGCCACACTTCTACAATAATTCAGAACATATTAAAAATGTTTCAGGATTTGAAACTCCTACAGATGATAGATCTAAAATTTCATAGTTAAATCAGTGTTACAAAATGATTCAACCTTATGCAACATTTTTTATAATCTAATCTAATGCTGATGTTATTACTGAACATGACAAGTGTATACTGCAGACACCTAATTATCTGACTACAATAAAGGTGAATTGGTGTGATTAAAGGAAGGTGATAATCAAGCCGCCTTATAAATGTTCACAGCGTACCCTTAAGGCAACCAGTTAGTGGTATTCACTGATTAAATGATTAATTGACTCAGCCTATTTGGCATTCATTTAGAGAAGTGACTTTAAAAACGATTTTATAATGGAGTAAAAACATAAAAATAGCTCATTTTATCCAATAACTTTATTACATTTGTTTTCTTTTAAATTTAAAAGGTAACTTAAAATGGGACAGTGTGTATAATTTTATATATTTTGTGTAACAGTGAGTAGCTTATTTTTATTATTATTAGCACTTGCATGCAATTTCATTTTTTACCATTAGGTACTTTACTTATAAAATCTCTATGGAATTAGTATAAAACACACATAACAAAAGAACAGGGAGCTAGACAAGCAGGACGATTTTTCTTTGTTTCAGCATGCAATATAAGCACCAGAAGAGGCAGACACAGGAGAAGCCTGAAACAGCAGCCTCCGCAGCACTTAAAAAGCAAGTTCCGTCATGAATCTGGTGATGTTGAATGCCAGCATCTTGTCCACAGCAGAAATGTTTTCCTTGTATTCTTCTTCTACCATCTTGCCATCATGGATCGGTCTGGTCTGGTGATGTTGAATGCCAGCGTCTTGTCCACTGCAGAAATGTTTTCCTTGGATTCTTCTTCTACCATCTTGCCACCATGGGTCGGTCTGGTCTGGTGATGTTGAATGCCAGCGTCTTGTCCACAGCAGAAATGTTTTCCTTGGATTCTTCTTCTACCATCTTGCCACCATGGATCGGTCTGGTCTTATGATGTGGAATGCTAGCGTCTTGTCCACAGCAGAAATGTTTCCCTTGGATTCTTCTTCTACCATCTTGCCATCATGGATCGGTCTGGTCTGGTGATGTTGAATGCCAGCGTCTTGTCCACAGCAGAAATGTTTTCCTTGGATTCTTTTTCTACCATCTTGCCACCATGGATCGGTCTGGTCTGGTGATGTTGAATGCCAGCGTCTTGTCCACAGCAGAAATGTTTTCCTTGGATTCTTTTTCTACCATCTTGCCACCATGGATCGGTCTGGTCTGGTGATGTTGAATGCCAGCGTCTTGTCCACAGCAGAAATGTTTTCCTTGGATTCTTTTTCTACCATCTTGCCACCATGGATCGGTCTGGTCTGGTGATGTTGAATGCCAGCGTCTTGTCCACAGCAGAAATGTTTTCCTTGGATTCTTCTTCCACCATCTTGCCATCATGGATCGGTCTGGTCTGGTGATGTGGAATGCCAGTATTATTAGTGTGTCTTCATTTGTTCTAAAGTAGGAGAGAGGCCACTAATAGTAATACTGTGCTAAGCTCTCTTTCTGGCACTACCAGGATACTGTAGTTGACAAATATGTCAGTATCTATGGGCTCTTCATCATGCCGAAACTGCATTCAAATGAACTGCGGCTTATGACTTTGGTTGATTTTGGTTGACAGCATTATCATACTCCTGATCGAAAATACCCCTGATTCCACATATGATGTGGTTCCAACTGTGACATTTTACAGTATGTGATATCCTGTAGATACGCCACAAACAGGAGATACACAGAAGAACAGGCATCTTCATTGCTATTCTAGATATGTGAATCAAAAGAATTAGACTCCTTCGTGTTGTTTTAGACAACATTGTATAAAACTCAAACCATCCAATTAAATGAACAAAAAATCAATTGTTTAATTTATTCAAATCTTTATATATTTCACTCATTTACAAAGCAATATCTATTTCTCACCTGTTTGAAGTAGTCAATTCTGTCATTTATTTGATCAGAAATGAGCATTACACTTTTTCATCATTCTTCAAATTAGGAATTTTCTCCTTGAAATTGGGAAAAAACATACCTTTTGAGATTGGGAATGATCCAATATCTGACTTTAAAACAGGCAAAAAAACAACACAGCAATGTTTGAACTAACTGCCGTCATTCCTATCTGATTCAATAATTAAGAAGATGATAACAAGTCTTATTAAACAATCTAATTAAAGGTCTTTAGCCATATATCAATAACTCAATCAGGATTAGCACTGCTTTTATTAAATATAGAGCGTTTAAGGGTAAGTGGTCACACCTTCTGATAATAACACTAATTCATAGTTGAGAGTGGTGCATAATACGAGATATTTTTTCATTAAGTTTTAATTTCATGTGTGTAACTATGCAAAATTTTAGCTATCAGGAGTTTATATCCTATTATTTTTAATATGAGGTGAATCATTACACAAATGTGGCAAATCGTTATTAAACTGTGGTGAATCGTATTGTGGCGAACCGTTACTAATTCAAAGAAACATAGGGCTCATGTTATTACTTATTAAGAAAGATAAATCAATTATCTTTCTACAAGTGTATAAATCATGTGAATGCAAATATGAACAAATGTATAGACTATAGTTAAAGCACAACTTAATGAAACCATCAATTGTACAATTTTGGGCTCCAGTAATGCAACAGCCGTTGATGTATAATTTTCTGATTTTATTTAGTCTTTCAATCACTTTTGAACATATTGTATACAATCACAATGCAAATATCTTTGCATATACTGAAAGAGTAATCTTTTATCTATCCATTAATTATACATAACATTAAAAAGGAATAGAATAAACTTCTGAAATAAGAAAACCATCCCCTAAATACCTGATTGGCTTAAATCACCTGTTTGACAGCGTGAATCTATCCAGGGGTTGAAAAGTTGCTGAACCATGCACCATAAGGTTTATCAGTATTTTTTCTTGAAGGTTATACTTCCTATTTTGATATGCATTTCACTGCTCAATAGGCATGTTACATACTTCCCAAAGAAAAAGGGAAGTCAACAACGTGATTTTACATGATTTTTGAAAGAAACTTTTTCCAACTAGTCAATATGTAGACACATAATATTGTCTAAGTTATTGAATCTGGTGTCATTCATTTTCAAAACGAAAGTAGTCAGTAATTTTCAATTAAACAGACATCCAAGGAACACACAACATCGCCTTAGCAAAACGCAATTTCTCAATTTATTTATACAATTTAATTACTTATTAACTTTAAATTATCAGCATAAATATTCCATCTACAAATCATCAATTGGCCTAGTTAGGGAATTCCCAAGAAACGGAATATGGTACACAACAACCAGGCAGTTATTTGTTTCAATGGCATTTACAATTAAAGATGTCATTGTTGTCCACAAACCTGGCTTGTGTTTCCTGAACGGATGCCATGTTTCACCCTAATACAGCTTCTAATCGATGGCTTTCTGTTCAATTTTCCTTCCTGCAAAAAAAGTTTTCGGGAAATTGACAAGGCCAAAGTTTGTCAACAACTAATTTGCGGGTCCCATTTAATTTTCTTTGGTAAGGTCAGGTACAAATGGTTTTAAGTTCCTTCCCTTGGCGAGAGGCGAGTGACTTGGCATATTGGATTATATAAGTGGTAAAGACTCAATCCTACTTAGGGTGGACATTTGCACATATTTTTCACCATTTTTTTTTCATATCATATTAACGTTGTTAATGCTTTTTTTTGGTATTGCGTGCATCTTCTGTGTTTAGAATAAACATTTTGTCAGCTGGGCTAGCATACTTCATGAGATATTGACGTTTGATTTACTAAGACCAGCATAATAAAATATGAGGTTTTAAAACCCATTTGTGTGATTATTGTCGCCAAGTTCAATATAAAAATGGACTAAATGTACTAAAATTCAGCATAATTTTATTAAGAATGGTATCAATATTTGGAATAAATTACTAAAAACCATATAGACGTAAAAGTCGAAAAAAATATTGAGAAAATATATTTTTTAAATTTTATTTCTATTAAAACTATAAAACATTACAACTGCTCTAAAACGCTGCAAACAAAGTCAATTTTGTTTAAAGGTTGTCAAAACAGAGAACTATTTCTTACTGTAAGGAAAGAAAACTGTAAAAGTATGTTTACTTTTTATAAAAATATCTGTTGTCCCGTACGTTATCTTAGATTTTAAAAATGTCCTGTACGTGACGTACTTTCTATGTGGCATGTATATGAACAGAAGAAAACTACAATATATGGTTTCATAATTGAAAAAAAACACATTGTCATTTGCAACTATGACAACAACAGGTAACTTTTGTAGAATTATGCCAAAACCGTTTTTCACGGTGCGTTCATATTACATCACACAAACAAAATTGTTCATTTTGAACATATAAACTATGGAAACTGGTATTTATACAATCTTAAACAATTTAGTGTTGTGTAAAATATGACTGAAGAAACATCGTATAAAACTATGAGACATATTTAGAATTTTAACATTTCAAAAATTGTCCCGTACATTACTTGACTCAAAGGGTGTAACGTATGAATGGAACTTCAACTGAACTAGATATGTTTTTACTACTGGTCATGAGTACTTAACAACTTACAGGCGAAGCAAGAGATGTTTGTGTTAACTGTTTTATCAGTTCACAACTAAATTGACCAAAAGGCTTTTCATATTGATCAGTAGCCATCCAACAAAAGGACAACATTTGACACCATATCAACCATCATTCAGTAAATAGAGGACATCATTTGGGAAAGCAAACATTCGTATTGCTTTACTTGTGGCAACAGGAGCATCGACTTTCTTAACATTCCTTCATGAAATTAACACGTACAGTGTTGTTGTTATGTCAACTACTTGTCCACAGAAACGATCATCGTCATACTGGACAACAAAGTCACCAGCTGAAATATCAATGTCATTTCTCTCGCCCACCTTTCTATTTTGATCAGCATCTGTCTCTTTGTTAATGTTCAGGTTACTTTCTTTCTGTTTGATATTCTAGTTGTCCTTGTTCGCATCTATGTTGTCTACAACATCTACTCTCGTTTTTGGTACCAATGAACCGTACATCCCATCTACATTCTGGTATAACAAAGATTCCTGTTTGTTTTGTGTAACTGTATGTTTATGCCAAATAAATAAATTGAAAAAAAAATGGTTAAAACAATCATCGCATGCGCAAGTTGTGTCCCTAACCGCGATTGTTCCATGAGCATTTTTCACTCCAACCACTGCACGAATCAGCATTGATCCTTTAACTGGTTTGATTTCAGAATTGTGCTTATCAACAATGTCCTTGTTGCGGCATTACTCTTCCTCAGCTACCATATCATAACGAATACCCTTTTCATTTTGTAAAGCCCATGAGTAATAGTCCGCTGCATGTTGTATAAGAACCTTTCCCTGTTTAATGGCATTGTCTGCATTCCGGTTTGTTGTTCCTTCAACACCGTCGCACGCCACTTTGCCGCGGCCACTCTCAAAGTAATGCGATGATGCGTGTGGCCCGTAGAGTTCAGGAAATCTGCTTATGAAGTCAAAAATAGTCTTTTTGCAATACTGCGAACTTGGTGAATCAGTCCAAAAGTGAATGCATTCAAGGTTTTGCACAACTGCTTTCACAGCTGTGACAAGTTTGTCAATGATACTTTTGACCATTGCTGCGTTATGGTCAAGCACTTCAGACACATACACGTAACTTAAATGTTTGAGTTCATTGCCATCGGCACGACAGTAAATGACAGCCGGATGGAGAGTCTTCATAGAGCTATTCCAGTAGACCGACTGTATCTCTTCGAGCGTATTACATGTATTGTTTTCAGTGACACATGACCTGGTGGAAGCTTTTCTTTCATTGCTTTTACAGCACCACATTGCTCCTTTACTCTTTCTATGTGTGATCTGAATGAATGAAATGTCTCGGTCATCAGTTGTACAAATTCAGTCTTGTTTAAGTTGACTTCAACAACTTGCTGTCTTTCCTTACCATTTGCAAGTTTAACACGTTTCCATTGTTAAAACTTGACCACTTCATCATCAGGTAGCTTTTGAAGCATCTCGTCAAGTGATGATTGACTATCTTTGTAGATTTCTTTGTACAACTATTCGCTCGACTAGATTTCAATGCACGCAATAAAAAGCTGAAGTTCTGGTGTTTGGAGTAGAGACAAACACTTCATCTTCGTGATTGCCTCAGCAAGATATTTCAAATGAAGGTTACACATACAGTCATTCATCACTCTTTTCTGTACTTTAGCTTTCCCACTCTGCACAGAATCTTGTTTACCTGGCAACATTCGAGAATTGTCGTCGCGTTCTAGAAATGTTGTAATCCTGTCAATCACTTGCTGTCTGTGTCCATGGAGTCTTGACCTTTTCGTCTTGCTAATATTCTTTCCTACATAAGTCTTTTCCTGTTCAATCCTGTTCACTTCTGAAGCACGGCCCTCTTTAATTACCATTCCTGACGCTACTCTGTGAACAGTCTCTTTTAATGTTGTGTTTGTGCAGCCGTAGCCTCCTTGATTTGATTTCAGTACTAAGACACTCTCCGAAAACTAATTTCTTTCTGATGTCGGTGACTTCATCTGGTTTGATTCCTGACTCCTTAAGTAACTTAACTGCCTTCTCGGTGTCAAAATAGATGTCTCGAATTTCTTACGATCATATCTGAGTAACCTTTTCTGTGCATTCTTCAACTTCCTTTCGAGTTATTCATTCTTCATTCTAATCTTCCAAAGTCTCTATTCGTCGATATAGTTTTGCTAAGGCTCTCGAAGCACGCTTTTTACCCTTCACAGCCGAAGTGGATTTTTTAAAGTAAATGGTAGTTAAATTTTCGGTGTATCAGTTGAACTGGATACAACATCTTTACTAGTAGATGGTGTTTCTATGGCTTGATTTCGATCGTCTTTTCTTTGTCAATGTACGATTGACTTTATTTTTGTTTCCATATCGTGCTTGTCTTATTTTTCCCAATATTCGCCCGTGTTCCTTTTTATCAGGATTCATTTGCACAGACTGCCTTGCCTGTATGCTCTGACTCTTTCTTTTTCAACTTTGAGCCATCTGTTTCCAAGCTGCTGCATTTTCCTCTCCCCTTACTCCTTCATATGTTGTGCTTTTGACTTTGCCATACTGAAATAAAAAAAAAATAGAAGGATAAGCACACGATATTATGACTTATAACGTACGGAACACAATTAAATAACGTACGAGACACGTCATTTAACAAAATCTATGCTTAACAATACGCTAAGTATTCACATAAATGTATGTAACTCTAAGAACCCATATATTATGGAACATAAATATTCAAATATTTAATTTAATTCAAAATGTAAGAAAAAATATGTCCTGAATGACTTTTGGGGGAAGTAAACACTTAGCTAAAGTAAAAAAAATCATTCATAAAAATAAACTTTTTTGGGAGTTCTTTGACCATGCATTAAATGAATTAAATGTTAAATTTGGAAAAGAGGTTTGTCAGAAATAGTATTATTGCTTATTTATCGACAAAACATCATATATCAATGACATTATAATAAACAAAACAAGTAAGGTTATTTCCTAACGTACGGGACACATTTATGTCACGAACGGGGCGGAATTTAGAACAGAAATAACAGCGTCTTGTGCATGGGTCGTATTTTAAAATAATCAGTTTATAAACAAATGACATTTATTAAAGGCAAAATGCAAACTATTAAACAATCATTGCAAACAATGTGTATTTTTAACTTACTATTTGATAGTCACTATTGACGAGAATTTTTGAAGTTCAACGTTTTCAACAAAATGGCGGTTTCTTCACTTGTAAACATCGGTGAAGATCAGTAGCTGTATAAAAATTAACGGCAAGAAATGAATATACAGGAAAGAAACAGCTATTTTACGGCAGATTGAGCACAGATAGTCTCGCACGTTACTGGCTCGTACGTTATTTTTATTTTTATTTTTTTTCCGTGTCCTATTGTATGCAAACAAAGTGTTATCATGATTTTCTCTGGTATCATGTGTGAGATAAGCTCAATACAAAAAGTGTCCCGGACTTTACATGATTAAAATTAAGTTTTGTTTTAATATTTGCCACCTCGATATTTTACGAGACCGATAAAATTAATCGCTTAATTAAAGTTTCATCATTATTGTATATTTGTCAGAATATTTAATGTGCAAAAATGTTGTTCTTTAAGTTTATTAATGCTAAAGTTTGATAGCCTTTTTGAAATTGTCTCGTGCGTTTTCGGAAAATAATTTACCTTTTCGCATTCTACTGTTTTGTTTTGTTGAAGATGTGGTCATGTTGTACATAATAAATGTAGAAGAAAAACAATACCACATTCCTTTCGAGATGCCTTTAAGGCTGCAAAAAGGAGAAAAGGGAAGATATATTGCTAAGTTAATGATGATTGTATAATCTACTGATCTGCAGCTGTAAGAAGCACCATGTGTAGCAACGTGCAGTTTTCGTTGGCTCAAAAATGTCGCTGTTTAAAACATGTAAACACATCATTTTTTATAAGAGGAGTTTTAATTGTAACTTCCATAAATACTCTACATCGACATTATACACAGCACATTCTCGAACACCCAACTGAAATCTCAATGCAGGCAATATAAATGTATGTTTATTAAGCATAAATTCCGACGATGCTGCAATCATTGTTTGCTGACAAAGATAGCAAGACTGTTTTTATTATTATTTTCCTTGCTATTACATAATATGTATATGTAAACGGCGATCGATGGGAAAACAGGTACAGATGTAATCTAGCTGTATTTTATAATCCAACTCGACAAACTTTTTCCGGGAACGTCGGTGGTGGGGAGAGTGGGTGGGGTAAGCAGACCCACGGAACCGCCTCCCTCCCCCGCCTCCCCAGAACGTTTGTCAAATTCGGTCTTCGGCTCCCCAGCTAAAAAGTTCTGGATCCGAGCCTGCAATTTTGAAGCAATCGAGTCTATATATCTGCAAATCATTTATATTAAATATGGACTTTTCCCGGTTCTCTTCTCAAACGAAAACAATCAACGACCTCCTTATATTGGCATTCAAAATACATGATAAGTTGAATATTAGTTACAACGTACGAATGATAATTGACTTTCTTATATATCCTGTTTATATTTTATATTATATTTCAAATATAATGAGGGCTGGCACTTGAAAACTCTTATCACTCTGTCTCTTAGAAATCTAGTTTAAAATGTCGACTTTTCACTCTTTAGTTTGGTTACATAATTTAAAATCGGAGTAAATGCCGATATTTGTACCTGCTATCGTTATGTCAGGTAGAGTTACGTCAATATCATAAGTACGTCATGTTCAACAATATATTTATCCGGAATAAAGTATTGGCCGAAATTACGGTACACTTTCAATATCTGTATTATTTATTAACTTTGAGAACTGATCACGGAAATGTAATCCAGCATTGGGTTCTATTTGTTTATCTATGAATCTTGAAAAGAACTGTACACATAAGCAACAAAATACAGCATTGCCCTTAATAATCTATAGCCCATTGTAGGCCGCCATTATTTGCGTTTGCCTGAACGTGTCCTGTTTGTCATATCACTACGCAGGAAAACCAGACTACGGTACAAAAGAATAGATTTGTCGCCCTTGTCAAATTCAAAGTAACGACAACAAAATAAATTAAAATGCATTTGAAAATGCTGCTGTCATCTTAGGAGAAATAAAATATGTAGATTTTGTTGATTGTTGGTCAATTTTCTCTGTTTATTTCAATAACAATTTCTGGAAAAAGCCTTTGCATAAACTTTCATAAAGACTTGATCACCACAACAACCAACAAACAAAATGAAAGCAAGAAAAAAGGTCTAGGGTTTGAATTCTGAACCCTAGAAACGCTCGTGTCTCATATTTTTTGCTTGCTTGTCCAGCGGAAACAATCCACAGAAATGTGCATTAACTTTTTCTTTAGCATCCTTCCATTTTTTGTAAGGTACTGCAATCAAATCTCCGCGTTCTGCATTAGAAAATGTCACATAGTATTTACAGAATGCACCATCTGTGTTTCTATTGTAAAGAAGTCTAGGATAATAAGCCATCAACTAAGTTGAAAGCTCCGATTATTTGTATCATAAACTAAAATGGACATAAAGATGGCAATGGCCACTAATTTATTGGCAATTTGACAGCCTGTCCTTCTGACATGGGAGACAGGGCTGCGTAACCACTAATGTCTGATAGGCCGGACACCTAGGATATATTTGCAACTGGATGCACATCCACTAACTTCATTGTGCTGGCAACTTATGTACACTGAAATTTGTATTTATAAGTAATAATAGAAATCCGAGTACTCTTGTAAAGAAAATATCTGGTTGATAGCTGTAGAAACTGGCACTTAAAAAAGAAATGTCTATTTTTAGTAACAGTTTACATTAAAAAAATATTGTATTTGGGTGGGTGAAGTAAAGGTGGGTTACAATGATTATCCCAGACCCATCCCACCCTTGAAGAAATGTTTGTAAGTTTGTGAGAAGAAAGGAAAAAATAAAATGTCTGGCGGCTGGAGTTTAGGAAATAAAGAAATAAAAATGTATTTTTCAGTGGGATAATGTCTAATACCATCCACCGTTACTCTCCCCACCCTTGAAGACATTTATGCTGGGGCACGGTTCTTACACTTGTTAATCCTGTTACGTTTAGATTAACAATTCTGTGTAATGTGGATGAAATCCCTTCATTAGTTGCAAAGTTATGTTCCAGAAATTATAAATTTACAGAAATTTTGACCTTTGAACTCTTAAGTGTGGCCTGAGGACATTTGAGGTAGGGTCATGGTTCTTGGATGCAAAACTCTTTTTCATTGAGGGGAACGTTCTTATATGCATTTTATCTGAAGTACCTTTTTTAAGTACTGAACTTAACTCCCAAAGCTACATTTAGGAATTGTTGATACTTTATATCCTAGGTGTGACCTTGACCTTTGAGGAAGGGCCATGGTTCTTAGACAAGACAATCCGTCATATTAAAAGAACACGTGAGTGAAGATATGTTTAGTTTTAAAGCTCTACCTTGAATGGTAACTGAGAGAAAGACAACTTCCACAAAAACTTAATTAAAATTCTAAGTGAAAAGGGGGCATAACTTTGGCAAAATAGAATCAAGGGTAATGAAACTTATCCTGATAATTGTTTTTTTCAAAAGGTAACTGAGAAAAAGACAACGTTCTCAAAAACAAATTAAAATTATTAGTGAAAAGGGGGCATAACTTTGGCCAAATAGTCAGGGATTATGAAACTTATCCTGATAATTGCTACAGTAATGCCAGATAACTATGTTAAGTTTCAAAGCTCTACCTTGAACAGTTACTGAGAAAATTACATCTTTGACAAAAGACGTTGGGCATAAGTTTGGCAAAATAGAGTCAATGGTTATGAAACTTGTCCTGATAATGCTACTGTGATATCAGACAACTATAATTAGTTTCAAAGCCCTACCTTGAACGGTTATTAAAAAAAATATAACTTTGAAAAAAATATGTAAATGACAAAGGGGCATTTCTTTGGCAAAATAGAGTCAGGGTTTATAAAACTTGTCCTGCTAATTGCTACCGTGATGTCTACCTTGAACGATTTCGGAGACAACTTTGACAAAAAAACTTTATGAAATGTTATCGCCCCGCACGGCCAACGACAAACCCCAATTTAGTCACCAAAGTACGCGACTTTTTGGTTTGAAATAGCCCAAGAAATGGTAATAACTTCACTGATACAATATATTTCGAAAGTGTTGGCTATTTCGAATCGGTAATTAACATATCATCTGCGACTTGGTTGAGCGATTCAGAAATCTTTTGTTAGAATCAATATTTGGAGAATAAAGATCACGGACCAAATATTAAACCAGCACACTATATGAATAATACTTTACCCGGGTAATTAGGGTTTCAATTCATTCGATGTTGAAATCTTAGAAGCTGATGTAAAGTAGGAATGAATTGTCGCATTTCCAAAACCTTATAGATATGTGATCGCTGTTCTCGGCGACCCATTAAGTTTGTTGTGAAGGCTTATTATAAATTTCCGGACGAATTAAACAAGTATGAGGGATGTCGTCCAACATTCTGCTTACATTAAATGTTGTGTAATTTTTATTCGTAAGTATTCAACGGTATCCGGACAAGTCCGCAATGGCCAAGGTGTACCAATTGGGGTAGTTTTTACATTCGGATCACCTTGGCAATGTTTCTCATTCGGATCACCTCGGCAATTTTACTTTTAGAAATTGGCCTCGGAAGTACTATGGGGCATAATAGCCCCGGCAAGAAGCAGCCAACCTACAAAGCAATCGGATCTCCTCGGGTAATTCCATCCTCTGACAATCATCTCTCGGATCAATCGGAACACCTCGGATAATACACGAATCATCTCTCGGATGTATGTAGGTATTCGGATCACATAATTCCATAAACATGTTTTTTTTTTATAAATAAATGATAACATTATTCAAGCATTAACTAATAACGGTAATTTTTTAAAGAACCATCTTCAATTTGTACTTCCATCATATCATGATCATGATCCGTCGCAAAGTGCACAATTTTGCCTATAATGGGACTTATCTGCTAGCTATACTACTTAGTTAGTTTTCTGGGTAAGCTTAATAAATATTTATTTTTTTAAAAAAAAAAACACGAAACACTGGAGTTTGATAAGCTCCAAAATTAAAACCCTTTAATAGGACCACGTGTAAGTCGTTCCTCAGGAGTCTCGTCTCTCGTGGTTTTTGTCAGAATATTTTAGCTGTTGGAGAGTGCTATACAAATGTCAGAATATTTGAGTCGGTGATTATTGCTATAAAATTGTCAGAATATTTGATCGGTGGATATTGCTGTAAGAATATCAGCGTATTTGAGTCGGTTGATATTGCTATACAAATGTCAGCATTTTTGAATCGGTTTATACTGCTTTACAAAGGGCAGTATATTTTCGTCTGTGGACATTGGTATACAAATGCCAGAATATTTGAGTCGGTGGATATTGCTATACAAATGTCAGAATATTTGAGTCAGTGGATATTGCTATACATATGTCAGCATATTTGAGTCGGTGGGTATTGCAATACAAATGCCAGAATATTTGAGTCGGTGGGTATTGCAATACCAATGACAGAATATTTGAGTCGGTGGGTATTGCAATACAAATGACAGAATATTTGAGTCGGTGGGTATTGCTATACAAATGTCAGCATATTTGAGTCGGTGGGTATTGCAATACAAATGCCAGAATATTTGAGTCGGTGGGTATTGCAATACAAATGACAGAATATTTGTGTCGGTGGATATTGCTATACAAATGTCAGCATATTTGAGTCGGTGGGTATTGCAATACAAATGTCAGAATATTTGAGTCGGTGGATATTGCTATAAAAATGTCAGAATATTTGAGTCGGTGGATATTGCTATACAAATGTCAGAATATTTGAGTCGGTGGATATTGCTATACAAATGTCAGAATATTTGAGTCGGTGGGTATTGCAATAAGAATATGAGCATATTTGACTCGGTGGGTATTGCAATACAAATGTCAGAATATTTGAGTCGGTGGGTATTGCAATACAAATGTCAGCATATTTGAGTCGGTGGATATTGCTATACAAATGTCAGCATATTTGAGTCGGTGGGTATTGCAATACAAATGCCAGAATATTTGAGTCGGCGGATATTGCTATAAAAATGTCAGAATATTTGAGTCGGTGGATATTGCTATACAAATGTCAGAATATTTGAGTCGGGGGGGTATTGCTATACAAATGTCAGAATATTTGAGTCGGTGGATATTGCTATACAAATGTCAGAATATTTGAGTCGGTGGATATTGCAATACAAATGCCAGAATATTTGAGTCGGTGGATATTGCAATACAAATGACAGAATATTTGAGTCGGTGGATATTGCTATACAAATGTCAGCATATTTGAGTCGGTGGGTATTGCAATACAAATGCCAGAATATTTGAGTCGGTGGATATTGCTATAAAAATGTCAGAATATTTGAGTCGGTGGATATTGCTATACAAATGTCAGAATATTCGAGTCGGTGGGTATTGCAATACAAATGTCAGCATATTTGAGTCGGTGGATATTGCTATACAAATGTCAGCATATTTGAGTCGGTGGGTATTGCAATACAAATGTCAGAATATTTGAGTCGGTGGATATTGCAATACAAATGCCAGAATATTTGAGTCGGTGGGTATTGCAATACAAATGACAGAATATTTGAGTCGGTGGATATTGCTATATAAATGTCAGCATATTTGAGTCGGTGGGTATTGCAATACAAATGCCAGAATATTTGAGTCGGTGGATATTGCTATAAAAATGTCAGAATATTTGAGTCGGTGGATATTGCTATACAAATGTCAGAATATTTGAGTCGGTGGGTATTGCAATACAAATGTCAGCATATTTGAGTCGGTGGATATTGCTATACAAATGTCAGCATATTTGAGTCGGTGGGTATTGCAATACAAATGCCAGAATATTTGAGTCGGTGGATGTTACTATACAAATGGCGTAATATGAGTTGGTGGGTATTGCAATAAGAATATGAGCATATTTAGTCGGTGGATATTGCTATACAAATGTCAGAATATTTGAGTCGGTGGGTATTGCAATACAAATGTCAGAATATTTGAGTCGGTGGGTATTGCAATACCAATGACAGAATATTTGAGTCGGTTGATACTGCTATACATATGTCAGCATATTTGAGTCGGTGGGTATTGCAATACAAATGCCAGAATATTTGAGTCGGTGGGTATTGCAATACCAATGACAGAATATTTGAGTCGGTGGATATTGCTATACAAATGTCAGCATATTTGAGTCGGTGGGTATTGCAATACAAATGTCAGAATATTTGAGTCGGTGGATATTGCAATACAAATGCCAGAATATTTGAGTCGGTGGGTATTGCAATACAAATGACAGAATATTTGAGTCGGTTGATACTGCTATACATATGTCAGCATATTTGAGTCGGTGGGTATTGCAATACAAATGTCAGAATATTTGAGTCGGTTGATACTGCTATACGAATCTTAAATAAAACTATTTGTATTATGTATTGAGATGATTGTTTATTTGTTCACGAGGAGAAAAGAACACACGGACTGAAAAGCGCAAAAGGTAGAGAGTCAGTCTTAGGTTTAGAATGGCATTGGTTCAATTTCCCTAAAGTGATTAATTCTTGTTGTTGTTTTTTGCATTTTTGTTGTTGTTGTTTCAACAGCAAACATTAAGCTCGTAAGCAAATCAAAATCTCAACGGTCTGATCTTGTATTATTTTCGCGTTTTAATGGGCACGTTTACACGAATTACATTGGTTAGCTTTTGAAATAGTTTAACTAATATGTGTTAGCAAAGGTAAAACGATTACTCGAGTATAAATGTCAGGATCTATCACTAGTTCTACTTAGTTTTGAACGCACTACGGAAGAATCATTGAGACCATTGCTATGAACAGCACAATGGATAGAGTTTGTACTGATTAATATAGTCATGATCGAGCCACGATAATGACGATGACGATGATGATGATGAATGGATAGATGGATGATGATGATGATGATGATGATGATGATGATGATGATGACGATGATGATGATGATGATGATGATGATGACGATGATGATGGCGACGACGACGACGAAGACGACGACGACGACGACGATGACGATGATGATGATGATGATGATGATGATGATGATGACGATGATGATGATGATGATGATGATGACGATGATGATGGCGACGACGACGACGAAGACGACGACGACGACGACGACGATGATGATGATGATGATGATGATGATGATGACGATGATGATGGCGACGACGACGACGAAGACGACGACGACGACGACGACGATGATGATGATGATGATGATGATGATGATGATGATGATGATGATGATGATGAATGGATGGATGGATGAATGAGGATGATGTATGGATGGATGGATTGATGGATGGATGGATGGGTGGATGGGTGGATGGTGGCAAATACTGCGAGTAAAAGAGGCAACATTTCGCGTATTTCGGACTAGATTCCGTATATTACGAGATTATTGCCGGTTGGCCCGATGTCATTACATCGCCACTTGGTGAAGACAATGTGTCTGATGTTCACAGCTTGCTGCTACATTGCAATCGGAATTATTACATTGATTTAGGTAAACACCCATCTCGGGATGTTGAAAGATTTTTTGTAAAGTTTTAAACTAAAATCAAACAAATCGACATCGTCTGTCAATAAATTGCAAACAAATGGAGAAAGAAAACATAAGACAGAACACATTGCAATTTATTGCATTGTGTTTGTAGATTGATTTAATTGAAGAAATGCGTACAGCACATGACAATAGCAGTTTCTTTGCAACTTAAACACAATATGAAGTTGTTCCATAACTTTTTTAACAAATCGACGAAATATTAGAAATAAGTATCTCTTCAAATGCTAATTAATGAAAGTTATAGTGATTGATTGAGGTCATATAATGTTACTGCACGAGGATGATAGTGTATTATTGGTTGGACTCCAGCGTAATTTATGTTAAGGAATATTAAATAACGACCAACGGTATACACATAAAACTTAATAATTGATTTATTAATTAATAAATAATTGAGCAAAATAGTTTAAGCATACAAATTCAATAAATTTCGGGATATTTCGGTATATATTTTTGCACCATGTGCATCCCTCATTATATAGACAGCACATTGATAAGTCGGTATGCTCATATAACATAACACACTCCAATAATAACATATAACAAATGCTACATAAAACCTACTACCTCGAATACAGTGATAATCATTTTTTAAATATAAAATCGTAATTTATATTTTTCGGTAAATAAAAATATGAAGATTGCACAAACAGGCCACTGGCTTTTAAACTGTTAAACAAGTCTACACACCTCATTACGACTAACAAAGCATCTTTCCAATTAATGCTTTATGTATACAAATATCGTATACATAGAAGTATAGTCGGGATTATAAATTCTAGGAGGTAATCACATAGTTTTGGTTTCGGTGAACCAATAAGAACATAAACTATAAAAAGTAGCGGAACAGAAACTTGGAAAAAATATGTAATTGCAAGTGACGTCAGTATTAGTGTTGCCAATCTAGTTTTATTTCCGTGGTATTGCCAATTCATTAATGATGATGCGTACAATTCACATGGTGCTTGATTTTCTTGATGTCTTATTTTGTTCTCTGGAACAATGTCAGGAAGATGTTCGGAATGCCATTCAATTGGATCGAGCTGAATACTGAAAGGATCCGTTAATGCTTTCATGCCGAATTCATTGACAAAGTGAAACATGTTGTTTATTTGGTATATTCGATATGACCAGCCATTTTTGCATTTTCCTGCTTGTAGAAACACATTGAGAAGTGTTGCTCTTTGAAGTCTCTGTATACATAATTGGTTTATCCTCTCAACGAAAAGCCCGAAATAAAGCACGTCAGTACAGAACTCTTCGATAATCGTATTAACAAGATCAGCATTATCAACGAGATTTGTAATTGTCTGTATGGCAACATTTCTGTCAGAAAGCTTGTTTTCTAACAAATTCCTTTGTGGAATGAGATAATTTGATAGCCTTCCCTTTTTCAAGGACCGCCGTAGAAACCTTAGTGAATGCAAAACAAGATCTATAATCTTTGAAGGCACGAAGTTGTCAGATGGTGTCTTTTCACAAACCCAGAACATGACGTTTTTTATTATATATGTCGTAACTAAGTCCGTTCTCTTCGACAAGTACTGCTTAACCAGGATCTTTAGGATGATATATACCTTTGTTTGGGTATTGCTGAATGACTGAACCAGCTTTACTTCGGCAAGAGTGCAACTTATTCGCCATTGAAGGTTTGTATCTGCGGACAAAGCATGGCCTATAGGAACCAAATGACACGGCAATCCAATCACATGGTGTATTGTTTCCTTACTTGGCCATTCAAAATGTCTGACTCTAACACCCCAGTCGGACAAGAACGACATGCAATCACATGGTAAAGCTTTGACTAAATCCATCTGCTCCGGCTCAATCCAAACGCCAGCAAAATATAACATGATCTTACATATACCACTCCATTCGACGTATTTAGGAATAGATGGACCTTGTCTTTTCATATATACCGTATGTTTACTAATGGCATTGTCTGTTTGGTAAAAGTAATCTTCGTTTCTTTCAATGTATAACTTACTTGACAAAAACTGTCCATTATGCTGCTCAGTTAAAGCATATGAAATGTCATCAATATGGACTTGATTGACAACATGAAGCAGTTTGAGCTTGCAGTAACCAGGTGGGATGTTTTCAAAGACCATTTGAAAAATGTTTTCTGGTCCAGGGTCTGAGACATAAGACGATTCTGTACATTTCACACCGTTGTTTATTAGCATTATGTCAGCGTCAGACACAAACCACATTGAGGTTCCCTCTCTTTGACTTCCGACAAATATTTTATCAACATGATATTTGTTTGTAAGAAGCTTGTTGGAAATGTTTCTTGCATATGAGCACCTGCTGTAATAATGGATTCGCTGCTTTATGTCTTCTTCACTGTAACCAAACTGATCCAGAAGGTAGTGTAACTCGAGGGAGGGCTGTGTATGAAGCGACATGTTCCAAACATCTGAAAATGTAAATAAATAACGAATGATAATAACCAAATATACCAGAGCACCATAGCACATATAGCCAGTTATTGTTGCCGATATAAAATGCCTAAAAGCAGAAGGAAGGGCTCACCTCCTTCAAGTTGTAACCATTTTTTAATCAAGAGGTGATCTATTAAGATGTTACTACTAAAGGTAGAACATTGTCTTGGTTAATAACAATAATTCTTATTGCAAATAACGCTTGGGAAAGCGAAGTGTGTACATTATTTGATATGTCTAGCCGAAAGAAAATAGAACGTAACTTTACACACAGAAATCACCGTAAATCCATATCTCCGGAAATACAATGTTATTTGTACAAAATAGTTCAAAGCAAAAAATGCATGGATAAAAAGACCAACCAATAGTGACTGACCCTGCATTTGGCCCGATTTAATCCAAATTATCGTATAAGGACAGGTACATGCAGTGGTTATGGTGAAATTTAAATGTAAACCTTGTGCTGGTGGCAGTGTCTAATAAAACTACATAGCATGAGCATGCAACAAGTCTTACTGGCGCAGTCATTAGAGCACTGGTCAGGCTTAGAAGGTCCAGAGTTCAAATCCTACAAAAACTCAAAATCATTTTGCTTTTATTACCTTTTTATCTTTTTGTTCATTTTCATATAAAACGCTAAGAACGCTATCGACGAATTATTTGTTAATTTTAGTGTTAATTTAAAATCACAGATCATTTAAATTTGTCCTGAATAAGAAGAAACCCGTCCATATTATGGCATGACGGCTTGTTCTTTTCTTACTATATGTTGGCTTAAAATGTTACTATGTATATAACAAACATAAAATACATACCTTAGATATAATCCCCTTTGTTTAATTCAGTGCAAAAGATTGTGTAAAGCAGCAGTCCAAAGGGTCTTATTGTGAAGTTGAACATTTTCAGTTTGGAAAAATGCTTCGGAAATCCCCCGCCTTTAGAAATTGCTAAATACAGCTAGCCAATCTCTGAACGATACGTGCATGCCGTTGTTTGGTTAACCTCCAGATAAAGCTGGTGTACATATGGTATGATATCTTGTGTTGATCAAAACATTTTCACGACCAGGGCAGGTTAAACATGTGTGGTCGTCTATGTCTAGCAATGTACGTCAGCCGCCAGACATTATAATCAATTCTCAGTGCATTGTTCGAATCTCGAAAAATTAAATCTGTTCTAATTTTGAAGGTACAGTCTAAACACAAAACCCGCCAGAGACATGTTCATACAAACGTATACAGTTGTGTTTGTGTTTACAAAAATGTACATGCAATCCTTCTCATTTGATTGACTCGTGAACCAGTTTCAAGTCATCAAAATTTGGTGAAGGTTATTTTATTTGGCGGTTTTGTAACTGACCGGCTATTTATCGCATTACGGCATAGTTGGAATCAAATTAAGGTTAATTACACACCTACCACATCTTATGATCCGGATTCAATGATCTAACTGGTACGCTTTACTTTAAATAACCCATTAAATGAAGGTCATATAGATTGTTTGTTTGGGTTTACAATCTGTCGGTTTATCGTATACAGGGTTTTACTTTACCTGTAGATTGTATTGAATGTTCATGTACCTGTGCACATACTAACCGTGAGTCATATATTATTACGGTATTCGACGAACATTTGGTTAAGCGGGGTACATACGAGGAACACTTTTTAGTTCGTAGAGTATGGCGGGTTTTAAAACCACTTGAAATATACAAATTCTGAGCCCTTCGAAGTTTGCCCCGTTTGCCTCCCCATACATTTTACATCGATACATTTCCGTAGCGCCGCCCGGTACTCCTCTTTAGGTATATGTTGAGTAAGAACGCTTTCTCTGTAGAACTTTCAAGTGTCAGAACTACCTTTCGAAACTGGAATTTGAAGAAGTGGACCTTTTGAATCAAAGAATATCAGATACAACATGTGATTTAAATCATTTAATGTCTTGCAACACTGCAATGACAGGTATGTTGCCCTCAGATGAAACCCAAACCTTATTTTTAGCCTTTGATTCGGGTTAAAAATGATAGATCAAGGTTTCATCACCTGTAAAATATCTCTTTCAAACGACTTGTTTACATTTATCATAGTTTCTATCATTTGTGATGCAAGTCTAACCCGACTTTGTTTTTGCCCATCAGTGAGCAAATGGGTTACCCAGCGCGCGCAGACCTTGCGTAGCCCAAGCCGTTCACGTAAGATCCTCAAAACACTTGTTGAATAAAAGCTAGTTAATTCTTTTCTTCTATCTCTTGCACGGTATAACGTTTTCTCAATTAACGTTCTTTCCCGTCAAAACAGAAACCGGCCTTCCTCCACGGGGGAGGGGGGTGGGGGGGGGGGGGGGGCTTTGTCATTTTCAATTGTCTCCCGACCATCGTTAAAACGACCTTCCCACTTGGAAACTGTAATATATTTGAAAGCTTCATTACCACATTCCCATAAACGTTCTGCAAATCAGCCTGAATTTCTGTCGGCGGATACCCGAGCTGTGCTCGAATCTTACAATGTACCATCTATCGGTGTCGCTGGTGTTTTTCCGACCCGAGGTGAATTCTAGATTTGTGCTGTTCCATCCTACTAGTAAATTATCTTCCTTTTCCAAATACGACAAAGCTGGCTTTCCTTCATCCATTATTGTTATTTATGAATTTCTGTTAACGGACGAAAGCAAATGCGGGTCACGGGATAATACGAATGCTTACGTTGTTGTTGTTGTTTGTTGTTGTTGGTGGTGGTGGTGATGTTGTTGTTCCTGATTGTGAATATTTTGATATAAGGCCGAAGTAATTTAAAATCTTTTAGAACTCCCCAGTTAAAAGATTTTACAAATTTTAAGATTTTTATTGACTTATTCGAAATAATGTTAACAACTATGGACAAACAGCCATTATATATGTCATATACTCTATCTGAAAAGTTATTTGCACCAAATGTTATTATGAAATTCCAAACTATTATAACTTTAAAGTATGCGATTAATGATTTATTTTGTCGCATCGAAACCGTTCGTCTCTCCGGTACAATGCTAGGAAACGTAAAGTCTTTACTACACGCCTCTACAAGAGCAAGCGACATACTGAAAGCATCTACAATGCCTTTCCTGCAAAAATATAAAACAAATTGAACTTTGTTATATATTCGATCTGACGAGTCTAATAAAAAGCCGCATCGCTTCGTTCATTGTAGAAACATATTGAAAGGTGTAATATATAAAATACTGACCGTTTATTGAACTCATGCCTTGTCCAGACGCTTTCTTTAAAATCATCCGATTTCCTTTAACATACCTTGAACTTTGGCTCATTTTACTTGAATAAAACCAGCCATTAAGAGGTTACTACTAGCGAAAAACATTTAAAGTCTATGATCACAACATGTCTACTGTAAATGTGTCCAGTTGTGCTGCGAATATTTTCCAAAAGAGTAACTTTAAATAATTAACCTCTAACATTATATCTTTCCCCTGGTGATATTGTTTCTTATTCAAGTAAAGTATTTCTTCGGCAGTTAAGCATTTTGCCATGATAAATGATAAAAAACACCCCTAGACGCCGCCCCCATCCCCCGTCCCCAATCCCAACACCCCCTCCCCCATCCACACATCCCCCGCCCCCGACGAATGTAAAGTGTAGATAGTGCGCACTTTATTTTTTATCAAGTGTGATTATAAAAGATGTAGTACGTATAGATTCCTTAACTGTAACTCCATAGCAAAGTCTGCTATCAATGACCGTATATTTTTTTTTCTCCTTACCTTGTGGTGTTGATTGATAACGTAACAACATAATTTACGTAATAACCTTAAACCATCCTAGCTGCAAACGGCAAGACATTGGGCGTTTAGACGTGCTGGGAGTAAGATTTTGAGAACATCCATTCAAAATTAATATTCCACCTGACACAGATGATTTACGTTGTGCAGTTAGAAATCTGCCTTTGAGATATCTAATTATTTGGGACAACAAGGGTGATAATATATTGACGTACACTATCATATAATGTTGTTTCTGTTATTAAGCAGTATACTAAACTTGATAAACAACCCTAAGACACGCGCCATTTAATGAAAATAAATTCATCTGTTAAAGGAATGATTTTATCCACTTATCCAGAATCTTCCGGGATAAAGTATCATCCATAAAATCCTAAATTACTTTAAAAACGAAGAAAAGTTAATGATTATTATAAGAACAAAACACATCAGAGTTCGTTTACCAAAATAATTTATCTCACGATTATTGCAATGTTTTTCCCTTTCTGTTATGTAACTCCTGGCCATAACATTACTGGGAATTTAAACTCCATTATTAACATTTTCTTACCCATACAAGACCATATTTAGTGTTACTGGAATGTTGTTTTTTTTCGATTTCACGAAATAGTATGTCTTTTTGTTTTTGATACTTTGGACATGCAAAGAAATAGAGTTTAGCGCATTGACCCTTAAAAGCACATTAGACTAATTGTAAAAATACTATATAAATCACCATTTAAATTACTATAATTATTTCTAATTAGTGCAATCGTAATGGAGCAATAACAAAAAAAATCAGAAACTTGCATATTAACGCTTGAGATTTTAGTAACGATTTAAATGACTAATAGGAAGATAGTTCCTTGTGTGAACGCTATGATTTCATAAGGAAATACTCGTTGGAGTACATGAAATCTGAAAAATTCTTGTTATACAATAAGAGCATGTTATATCGTCTAAGTGGATAATGTGTTCTCTCTTAAAATGCGGGGCCAAATCTTAAATAAAATCTGGTACCACTTCATTAATAACTTTATATATGAAGTATAGTTTTTGTCTTTCCCTTCGCTTACCTAAAGGTTTTCGTGCTTATAGTACGATTAAATACAACAGTTGACCATGTCATATGTTGTATAGTATTAATTTAATTTGTAATCTATTGTCTTAATGTTTATGTCAAATTTGTCATATAAATTTTAATGCATATGTCCACTTGTTTCAACCGTGTAGTTATTGTTGATGTTTCAATGCAGGCAACAAACACTGGTTTGTCAGGTTTAGTGGTAATTGTCGAGTTAGGTCATAGTTTCAACATATACTGTGTATTGGCTGAACCCCTCAAATATTTGTTATGCCTTATCTTACTTGAAACACAAAAACTAACATCTGTTAGTGTATTCTTGAAAATGTTCATTAAGACACAAACAATCTAACATGTCTATTATAATTCATTAATATCCTTCCTTCACTAAATGTTCTTTGCAGAAGTATTTTATGATACTATGCCAAAGGGGAGAAGACGAAGAAGGTTTTTTAAAAACTTGTTTCAAGTTTATTCAGTCTCTATCATGACAGTACGAGTAAGACGTGTGCATAATGAATTAGCAATGCCTTTTGTCTCTTTGTTATTACAATATATATATATATATATATATATATATATATATATATATATATATATATATATATATATATATATATATATATATATATATATATATATATATATATATATATATATATATATATATATATATATATAAATTAATGCTATTGAAACGAGCGAGCTAGGATTGTGTATGCCATTTGTATTGGTTTACAATGAACCTTTTTGAAAAGTGATCGTTACATACAATTTACATTTTCGTACCGTGCCAAAATAAATATGATGTAATAAAAATAACAACTTGATAATAAAAACTCAATATTCAATATCAAAAAATGTTGTTCAGGTCTTCGGTACAATGGTTGTCACCATCCACGAGCCAAATATAGGTAAGTACATGCACATTAATAACTTGGTCCACAACAGCCTGCAATATTACTTTTTGCACCTTTGCCAAGTATATTATGATATACATGTATATAAATCAGCTATATGAACATAAGGACATAGTCAATGTTTATTCACACAGACAATGTTGTAAATATGGAGAATGACAATGCTCCCGGACAAAAACTCCTCACCATGACGGACTTTCAAATATTCGGCCATACTATCATGTTTCATCATATTTCTACCTCTCAGCCCACATTACAGGCTCGTATCCCTGTCGGGACGGCATCATTGCATAATTGTCGGGAGATCTCCAGAGCAAGGTTTCTGCCTACACGTGTGTCTGGAGTGAGTCTTTCTTCACCATAAAAGCTGGTCGACAACAATTGTGCGATGTTTCTAAAACAAATCACATAATAATGTATTTACTAAAGCTGCATTGAACACAATAACGATTGTTTAGACTTAATGTAAGTTCATTTTGTTTCTTTTGCAATAAGACAATAAATGGTAGAAGATACATGCAAATAATTAATATAAACAATTTAATTTAAATTTAAACTATGTTGTTTTGTTGTTGTTTTTTGTTTTGTGTTGTTGTTGTTTTTTGTGTTATTTTGTTGTTGTTTTTTGTTGTTGTTTTGTTTTTGTTTTCTTTTTGATAAAGGAACTTTAAAGGGCTTGCATTTTAATAAGCTGAAAGTTGATATATACCCTCCCTCATAAATTCTGTATTTTTTTAACACTGTGGTGTACCAGAGCTTTCACCGTTCAGTATAAAATCTGAAGTATACTAACAAAATTAAAACACTGACCAGCTGTGCACATTCAGACTCTTTTATTTCATTTCTAAACTGTTTGTAGTTGTTATATTAATGACACAGTTGGAATGAGTATCCTATATAGGGGTTTATAGTGAATGTAATTTGAGTATTTCAAAATTAACAGAGACATGTTTCGTTGTATGTTCTAATATAATTACAGAGCCTTCGTTGTTTTTCAGTTGATATGTGAACATTGGCGCCAGTCTGTCTAAGTCAATACATCAAATTGAATACAAGTAGGTCGGGCATTGTTCAATAGCGTCAAAGCAATGTCGATATGTATGTAACGTTTGATTTTCCAATATAAAGGCAATGCATGCGCGGGAAAGGTTGACTTGTCATTATTGAAACGGAATAGACACATTTGGAATAGTTTGCATTTTTATATGTAGTGCACTAAAAGCGACTGTCTGTTAATCATAACGTGTTTTTTTTTACCTTTGGTATATTTAAAACATCAAATCCTTCAAAAGATTGTTATATTTTCATACAATGTTTACTTTTTTAATTTTGATTAAGAATAATCAAGAATAATAATTTTTAAAAATAATGAGATATTATACTATCATATTTAAAAATGATAAGACGATAATTTCATTTCTTGTTTACATATCCATATCTTTCCATGGAATTAGAATTTTTGTTATCAAACCAACAGTAACTGATTGTTTTATGTGAAAATGTAAGTTTGTTTAAAATGAAATAAGTCTGTCTACCGCAATGTTCACATAAAATTAACTGTTTCCAAAGGTAATATTTTACAATAAATGTTCGCCTAACACACTCCCACGAAATGCATTGTGAAAACACTTAAAAGCCTAATATACCATGTAAAATGCAAAACCTCCAAAATAAACTATGGCACATAAAAAGTTTGTAATGCAGATTAAATGTGTCAGATGAATATCAGAAATAACGGAATGCAACTGCAAATACAAACACACACACACTCACGATTTAGAAATGTACAATTATTTTGCCAAAATGAGTGCATGGGACGTTGTACTTGAAACGTATATATTTACTACACAATACAAGCCGTTTGCATGTATGTTCATATAGTAGTTTGACATATATGTAGTTTATACTTTGCTTTCTGGGAGTCAAACATCATGACTTACGACCGACACTGTTCGGCCAAGGACGATCCTTCTCGTTTACTGTTACTTCCGTTGGAAAGGTTGACCAAGATATGATTCTAAACTGTAAGTACACCTGCTTTAACTAAATGTTAACCGATCGATAATATGTATGTACTTAATTGACTGGCTCTATTTAGCAATTTCAACAGACCGGGTATTACCGATACATGTATAAAATGCATCGATGCGAAGCGTCACATATCGCCGTCAAGCTACTGTTCAACACGATACATTTTGCCTTTAAAGTAAACCATTTAAACAATAGCAAAAACCTTGTTGTTGTTGTTGTATCTGCTGCTGCTGCTTCTGCTGCTGTTGTTGCTGCTGTTAAACGATTTAAACTGCCATCAACCTGTGTGCACAGCCTGACGTTTGTAAGTGATAGTCTGTAGTAAATTATTTTACCATCAACATCTTTCTGAACGATTTATGATATAACAGCCTCCACTCATGGGATGTAGGGTATTTGTGCGAGAAAACACTAGTTCAGCTTACTAACTGGCCAGAGTAGGTCTTAATATAGTGAGTTAACTATTGCTCTTTGCTACAACTAGTCTAAGGCCGGTCTGTCTTTAACTACAAATAATACATTGATATATGTAAAAATAATAACCATTAACAAGCAATAAAACGCAAGGTAACATAAATAAAATTAATTCCACAGTTTATATTAAATGTTTTAATGATACATGCATATGTGTAAAAAAAACTTAACAAATAAAAGTAAATGTTTACTTCCTACTGGGTATCATGGTTGTAAGTAAACTAGATTGAGGACAAATATTTATTAATTATTTAAAAAAAAAACAGGAATGAATTATTTATTTATGAAACATAAAGGATGGTTCGTAAATGAGAGAATAGAGTAACAAGGTGCGGGCAATCCTGATTGTATGCTACAATCAAACAACTCTATTTGTAACGAAAGAACAAAACATACAAAAATAAACAAATCAAAGGTACACAAATTGTACATAAACAATTTATGTGACTGGAATGTTATTACTACATTTAAACTCAAACCTTAGTTAATTCTTATAATCACCAAACTTTAAACATGACTGAAATTTCAATGCATAATTGCGCCTTGCTTTATCTTGTGTAGAGATTTCCATGGCGGTATCCGTAGGGTCATAAAGGTATATATAGACAGTTTGCTTTCATCAGGTGCATATAACAATATCTATTCCATTGTTTTGGAGGGGTTGGGGATCTGCATAAACTCAGACTCCTAAGTAAAGACGATTTTAACACTGCCTTTATTGTTAGACAGTACATATGCCGAAAAAAGACCCTAAATGTGCATTTTTTCCAAATCTTTAAATAATCACGATATAGTGATCACAGATAAGACAGATATCGACGTCAGAGCGGACTACCCGGATGACGATTTAACGTGACCTCTAAAGTAAGCTGTCACGTGTTTGTTGTTGTTTATTGCTAGGTCTAGTTTTGTTTGTTTGTTTTGTTAGTTATTGTTTTTAGTTTTAAAATCACTATCTCTGCTGCGAGGCTCAGATAATATATCATGTTTGCAATAGAGAGTCGAGATTTATGCTTCACTGTTCACACAGATTTAGGGCATCAACAAACTGCATTTTGCAAAACTTTTCAGGTATTAATGACTTCTTATTGTTTATTTGAAAAATAAATAATTGAGCCAAACCGTCGGACACCGCCATTAACACGTGACTTGGTCATTTATAGCATCAGAGATCCAACCCCTCCGCCCCCCCCCCCCCCCCCCCCCCCCCCCCACACACACACACACACACAACAAGCAGGTTAAAGAGTAGAGTTGGCAAAACACATACATGTAAGCTTAAAAGATACTACGCTTTAAAAGTACATTTTGTCTCTTGAATGCCTCGGTCAAATTAAGAGTCCCTTACTGTGTAGTATATATAGTACTTACTGCGATAAAGTTGAATGGAACTTGATTCATACCCCCACCCCCATCTTTCTGGATCCGCCCCTGCGGTCCATGTTCTACAAATATATCAACTTAGTTTACACAACAGACTTAGCATATTGTGTTAAAATTAGAATGTATTTATTGTTTATTCAGTGTGAACAACGTTCACCTCCAATAGCTTTACAGGCATGCATCGCCTTTCATCGCCAAGTGGTGTACTTCCGGTCTTTTTGTTGTGGTGTTACTGTAGAGTAATTATAGGTCTATGAAGTTGTTGTCTTTTGACTAAGATGTTACAGAGTATAGTGTCTCCCTCAGTTTGGTGTTAATTGTAGGACATGTCATTAGACAACGAACATGTCATTAGACAACGAGCTGTATAAAGTTAAGCTTCATATTCAAAGCTAAGCAGCAGGTTGTTTTCAAGCATCATCAAAATTCTACAATTATGCAAAGGATAACCCACCTTTCATAAAAAAAAATGTTTCGTAGTTGTTACTTTCAGTCGGATGACACTATACCGATTCTAATTGTTCTTCAGATTCCTCGTTAAGTATTGAGCATCCGTTTTAGCTCATTTTGAAGCGATTGTTGGCGGCTTTATTTCACAAACATTTCCATACTCATCGCTTATATAGAACCAGTTTTATTCCATTTTTCAGAGCTGAAATCTTTAGTGTGTTCCTTTTTGCCCACTTCTCATGAAAATGACACTACACAATTCTTGACTGAAGAAACTAAACGTAGTTGCCTGTACGCAGAATACGCAGCTGCGTACACAGAGTCCCCAAAGAACGAACACACTTATTAAAGATAGAATCTAAAATATAAAGGTTTCCGTAGTAGAGGTAATGTGTCTATTTATTACGATCATCTAGTACCCCTATTTCCACAATGAAAAAAAAAAGAAAAATTGCTAAACCAGTTTAGTAACTTTCTGGTATGCGACACGTTTTGCACTGTTATATTTCAAATCAGGACCTCTCAGAGAACTCCGTCATCAGGACATTCACACTTTAGTAGTATCTGGTGGAAGGGTATGTACAGAATTGCAACCTTATGTTCGTCTATAAATATTTTACTTTTCATGTTCCTATAGATATTTAATGGTAACTGCATGTAACTGACAGACAAAACATTGATCATAACTTTGCAGTTATGACAACATTCTAGTTGCTAAGTCGCAGACATTTACTTTTGTTTAGTCACGGGACTTACTAATATTAATCCGAAATATAATTCGTGACTAAATCATCATTGGTTTTCATGCCAATTCGCTATATTCCACTTAAACCAATTGTCTGTTGCGATTTCTCAAAATGGCATAAATATATTTTTGTTTACTTCATATAGTTTTATTTTGCTAAAAGACACGGTAATAAAATACGTCTACATTAAAACTAGAGATCAATTTATTTTATAACTAATTAGCGCGGATCAAAATTTACATTAATGGTCAAAATTAGAAAATTGGCACTTGCGTTTGTACAGCTCCTCCATTGGAAATAAAGACGTCTGCAAAGACTAATTACAATGTCTGCAACAAAACATTTTACTTAAAATTTAGTTATATCTGGATACCGAAACCTCCAAAGAAGCCACCACGTACGATCTAGAAATACAAAAATGTCCGGCGTAGCATGCCACGGAACCCCACGACCGGCCATGGGCAGACATCATATCATGCCTAGCTTCACCCCTGTACGTCAAGGAAATACACGTAACTATCCTGATGTGATAAATTAAAAGATTATACAGTTTACATGCACGGCAAAATTTTTTACTACCTCGGCACTGCAATAAATTATAAATAAGAAAACACGTCGAGAATAATTGTAGCTGCAAAGCGTTTTGAGCATTTGTTAGGAAAATTGGCAGCCCAGGCGCCTTCCGAAGCAATTTATTTGCCATCACTTATTATGGTGTTCGAAGCTATGCTTTATTGTATATACGTTATAAAATAAAATGTATGCACACTTTAAAGTGCATGATCCTGTATTAAGCAACTTAAGCAAGATAAAAAAAACTCGTGTGTCTAAAATTGTCATAAAGTGAAGTGATATGAGATGACGTTAACCATCGCTCGCTCGTATCAGTTACTTACCAGTCAGTCAATCGAAGCATGACAGAGAGCAAGCAACGGTGTTGAAGCATCGTTACTGATGGATGTATAAGCACAATTAGAATTGACTATGGTAAAACAATTTTCTAAGGAGTGTACATTTGTAAGTAAAATATGGATTCTTCATGAGTGGTTCATGTGTTTCAAGAATTTTATATGTGTAAAATGTCTATATCTTACTGACAGTTACTTGAATATTAACTCGTACTTTGAATTCAGCCGGATGCACAAGTGTTCGTTTTCAAATTCCGCTTACAAATTAACTTTGAAGTACGTGTTTATTATTTGCCTTTCGAGTGTAAGGGAAACAAAATATTCTGCGTTTAATTGAAATGCATGGTAAGAAAATTATTTTCCCTTAGGTGGAGGAAATCTCTGCAAGGACGCACGGTAGTTGTTACACGTGAATAACGCATTACTATTCTGGCCAAGTTTAGTGAAGATGTGGCCATATATGCGACCTCCATGGTGTTCACAATGATTTTCTGATTCGGTCTTACGAACTCATCCAAGAATCATGCAGACAAACACTCTGAACACGTTTGGTGAAGATTGTATCAGAACTATAGCCTCTAGAGTGTTCACAAGCAAATTGTTGACGCCACACGACATAAGGCGGATGAATGGGTTTCATCTTGACCAGGTTATGCTCAAGTGAGCTAAATATAAACGTCTTATTGTATAACATGAGTCATTATAAACTTGGAGGTTTTAACAGAAAGTGGCATTATCTTTATAGTTTGGTGTTCATGAAACTGTACTTTTGTGTGATTATTTCTGCTACTATAGTAAGTGGTTTCTAACTATGTACTATGGCAACCGACACATGGCGCTGGGAAGCCATATTATTGACCTGAATAACCCAAGCAGGTACATATTTATACACCTGGGTGGAGTGGAACAATTTAAAGTTAATATCTTGCTCAAGAAAATTAGCGGCGACCTGACAGGGATTCCAAACCACTGACCCAGTGATCCGAAGTCGTGCGTCCTATCAGTCCGTTCCTCAATCCGTTCTTACAACAGGTATTTCACTGTATATGACTGACAAGCTGTTGTAGACTTTTTTCAATCGAAATAATTCTTTTCTAAGCACTATGTGGACATTATTTTTCAATGACGTCACTACTTTCGTCATAACTTAAATATCAGCGCTTGGACGTTTTGTATTCAAATAGATCGTTTTTCTTTTCATTGCTTGCATTTGAGAAACTCGTCAGGAAGTGCGAGGTTAGAGCTCTGTAAAACCGGTTTAAGCACCCCAGTCGGTCCATATTGCCGACTGACCGTTCCAAGGCGGTAACTGTCGGGTTTGCTCTTTTCGTTAACTGACTCATCACACATTTATTCTCACATTTCGTTTGGCTTGCATGTGAACTACCTTTGTTCTGTGCCTTGTCCAAGTTTGGTATATGTTGCAATGCTCATCTAATAGGACTTTGTCATATATTCTTATTGACGTATTTTGCTGCATGCGCAGTTTGCAGCTTTGAATGACCAAAAAGCTTATGCCGCATATAAAAAATGCAAGTACACGTTTGGATGATTAAAAAATATGATCAATGGTTTGTGGTTACTACACAAATGTGTGATGAACTTTCCAGTAACTTTGTTGTTCGCTTAAACATACTGAAAAAAAATTAGTTAAGAAGTAAATAACTGGCTCAATTTTACAAGTGATTTAATTGTAAGCTAAACATCAGGGATGATGTGCCAGGCGTGTGGCTAACGAGCTCTGATTGAAATCGCGCTGAATTGAACCGCTGGCGACTTTTTTGGCGAAAGTCACAAAATGTATGGGACACTCTATGGACAGGCAAGTAATTCCGTCTTTACTATCGATACATAGGGTAGAGGAGAGAAGTCAACACGAAAATTCCAGACAACCCAAGCTGGGACGCCGTTCTTAAATGACAAATATATTTTGCTACAGACATGCTTAACGCTGTCGTAAATGGCGTTGCAAGGCAGTTAAAGTTCAGAAGAGGGCAATTTATTGTCTCAAGGCTACATTTTGAGAGACAAACGCCGTACACGACAGACCTCGCACAGGAAGATCCAGAAACACGATACCTGGAGGCATTTTATCATGACGTCAACCCGACATTATCGTTTAATGCCAGGACCTGAATTAGCAGTTCGCTTTAAAAGTGTCACCGGAACGCGGATGTCCGCTGGAACGCTGATATAGTCGGAACTGTGAGAAATCAGCTTAGAGCATCTGGCCTACGTGCTCGGCGACCATACGTTGGAGTGCTGTTGGCAAGACTCCACAATACAAATTGAGTAAACTGGACCCGGCAACAGGCAAACTGGTCACAATGGTCTAGAGTCATCTTCACCGACGAATCTCGTTTAAATGGCCAAATGTCAAATGGAAGGCGTGTATGGAGGCTTAAAGCAGAACGATTTGATGCCAACAACGTCAGCGAACGCTATCGTTTGGGTGGAGGCAGCGTAATGGTTTGTTGAGGCTTTTCCTACTCTGACCTTACTAAACTAGTTACAGTGAACGGCAACCTTACTGCAATAAGATATCGTGAGGCATGTCATTGTGCCAATAATCCTCAATGCAAGGGCAATGCTGACGTCATGCAGCAGGATATTGCCAGGCAGGAGGATATTGCCAGACTTCACAATGCCATACTTAAGCTAGAGTTTCTGAAACAGAACGGTATAAATTGATGGCCGGACTTATCACCCATCGACCACATCTGAGACGTAGGGTAGTCAGCGAGTTGACATCACTAACGTCATGGAATTCGAGCAGTCCCTACATCAATAATGGATGAACATTCCATTGTGCGTCATCAGAAAAGTTATAAACTTCACAAGAATGCGATGTTTGGCTTGTTTCAGCGAGTGACGGAGGAAACAACAGATTTTGAACTGTTCCATTTTTTTCAAGTGACCCATTGGTGAGACATCAGGCAAATGTGATGAAAACGTTTCGTATTCGGTGATTTTGGTCACCGGTTTATGTATATACTAGGGATGTAAATCGAATCCCAAAACGATATTCGAATATTCGGAACGTGTATTCGAATCATATTCGAATATTCGGAACGAATTTATATCACAGTTGCATATCACACGGTAATTTTCCATTACATTCAATGTGTTTATTCATTGTAAAATGTTTATTTATGGCCACAATTTACATTGCTAGCCTTACTTAATGCAGAAGCGGCGGTAGATTTATGATTTTAGCATAGCATTTAATTTTAAAACGACGATTTCTTCTTTTTTAAATACAAACGGCAATATTATAGATCTGCCATTATCCTGTTTATAGTGAAGGACCAGACGGGGTGTTTCTTTACTTGGTCAGCGGTGATTTGCAAGAAAAAACAGTCAGTGAAGAATGCCAGTAAATGCGTAAACAATGTCATTGCTACTTAAAAATTATTATTATTATTATTATTATTGAAACTCTTATAAAAACTATAAAGTAACCAATAAATGTTAAGATGACCTGCAAAGTCCCGTATAATATATACATTAATAATTAGTCACCTTATACTAGGGTGTCTTTTTGTTACGTGTTGTACTTCGTGTAATAACCTTTACAATTTAAAGGCATTTTGTGAAATTAATTACTTTTTTGTATTAACATATGACGTATTAAAGGGGCTACTTAAGCTCCTTTTAGTGTTAACATATCGATTTAATAAAACCATATTATAATTTTTTATTAGATGAAACTGTACAACACATGCAAAATAGCTCACAATTTTAATATTTTACTCTACTAACTGCAAACAATGTATAACAACAAACAGTCAATTATGTTTTGTGAACTTATCTTATAAAATACATTAATAATTAAAGGCGGCATTTTCAAAAGGACAAAATGCGGGTGATACTGGATCGACTGTAAGACAATTAGGCAAAACCACGAAGGTTTTATGAAGGAAAATCGCTCAAGTGTACACCCAATTAACGGTCTTGATTGGTTAGTGGTCGGATTGATGTTTAATTGTGATTGGCTGATATCGCTATGGGCGTTAATCCATAACATGTCAATTAGAGACATTTAGTTACCAATACACAAGTGACAATTTCGAACCTGCTCGCCATATGCCTATGGGTGAAAGGCGAATGTAAACAAAACCATTTGATGACGATAATTACTGTGATTGGCTAGTGTCAAGATTACCTGACTGTTGATAAATTGATGAAGTACCAACCAATATATATATAAAGAATTATTAAAATTGTAAGCTCGTGAGTTTTAAGTGTGTTAAGTAAACCTATGACGAACAATTAAAAAGTATGTAGATTTAAATTTTTGTTATTCGGAGAGAACGAAGCAGAAACAAAGAACAGAAAATCACGGTGACAAAAATAACAGATGTCGCGGTATTATATAGGAATAAAATAATTAGTATGAAGTAGAGTGACAAAAACAGAAAGTGATTGCAATTAAAGTTTGTTTGACAGTGATCTAGTTGTGCTTTCCATAAATAGAAGAAGTTCTGGTATACTGTTATCAATAAGAATAGCCTTATATAATGTATTTATTACACACTATCCCGACCGAAGCTGGGTAGAGTCAGTGTTACGTAATTGCTGTAGCTAATTGCCGCAGCATTGAACTGACATGTGTGTTTATTGTACTTTGGTGATGTGGGTGATGTGACTGGGTGTACGTGTAGGGGGGGGGTGGGGGGGGGGGGGGGGGCAGAGAAGGAGCTGTGCGCGGTAAAGTGGTTTCATGCTGTTAACCAGATGGCAATTCGTTATCAGGAGACATGACCCACCCCCTCTATCTTAGAGCGAACGCGATCACATATCGCTAGCGTCTTAAGTCGCTGGGAGACACTACGATCAACTAAAGAAATGTCTTTTCAATGTTCCTTTGAACTTAACAAAACTGGAATAAAAATTATTAAATATTCGAATCCCAAAATCTCTATTCGAATAGCGACTTGATATTCGAATATTCGTTAACATCCCTAGTATATACGTCAACAAAGTGTAGGAAATGTTAAACGTTTATTTCTTACAACCTGTTGTTAAAGCAAATAAGCAATTATCAAATGAACTAGATTGCTAGCTCAATTGCTCAAGTAAATACTTAAGAGGGTGGGTGGGGGGGGGGGGGGGGGTATTTAACACTTTCAGTAATATCCAAGTGTTTAAAGTACTGTGGCATTCCTGTGGCTATGATCACCTTCTGTTCATCAGCAATAGCGCAATAGCAGACCATGGAACTTTGAGGAGAGAGGAATACCATCAAAGAAAAATTGTGGATGGATAAACATAGAATATATCGTTCCTTTTTCGTTAGAAATTCTGGTAAATTGACGGTGACTAACGGAACACATTTCCAGATCTGATCAATGTAGCGACATTTTTTTATGTAAAACTTTCCTAAAGAAACAAAAAGAAAGAACATAAATGCGACTGGTTTTGTCTGCTTAACCATTTGCTCTATAGTGTCAAATAGTAGTAAATATTTAACAATAAAAAATACTTTCTTATAAGTTTGCATCATTCAACATCTGTAATAATGAAGTTTCGGTTACTGCCACCAGAAGCAAATTTAACCACTAACAGGATTCTTTACAGAAAAATCTGACAGGTACTGATTGCATTGATAAGAGGAATTTAATTGTATCATTGTAATCAATTATTTAAAGGGAAATTAATGACTTCAACAAACCAGACAATGTAAGATTGCACTTTTATTGTACTCTTCATTTCTCAAAAAAGATGTAATCATTACACAGTGGGTATTTTAATTGATACAGTATTCCAAACAACAGATAAATTGACAAAACAATGGTAGATCTTGTTTAACACTAGGAACACATTAAGGTAAACATTATAGAAATATGACATATACCAATGTTTATCAAATCAATGCTTTATTTGTTTGATTTCTGATTGCTAGACTAATGAAGGTTAGTAACACACATTTAACATGTTTAGCATCATCAACAGAAATCATCAAATGGGGTGATGATCACAAACTTTTCAGACCAGGCTTAATTCATCTCGACCATATAGCATGAGCTGAGCATGAGTATCACAAGAAAAAATTAGATGGATACAAAACTTGCAAGAACAATTAAGATCTTAACTTCTTGCTCAAAATGGTGTAAAAGATCATAGACAAATAGGTGAATAACAACCATTTGCATGACAGGCAGCTGTTAATACCTCATTATGCAGTGGGAAGTGATTATGTCAAAATTTTAGACTGAAATGTTAAAACACTAACTGTAGACCTACTGTGCAACAAAAGCTTCATTTTTAAAAACACCACTATCAGTTCAGATTATTATCTGTATATCCTGCCAACTAAAGTGTGGATAGTAATATATTTGATGTATTGGCATAATAAAGGTCCCTATATAGAAAGGGAAATAATTATTAATGTCAATAAATGAGCTAAGCAAAAGATACAGAACAAGCATTTTTTTTGTTTAACATTTAGACAATATGTATGTTCAACACAATTTCCAGTATGACTGTCAAAAAAAAAGGAAATTCTACTCCAATTAATCATACAGACTCCTAAATTGCATGTTTTCTTAATTTCGATTGTTGCAACATTGGCTGAAAACAATTTTTATGTAAACAAAACTGTTTCTTCTACACTTCTCTACTAACAAGAAATAAGATCAAACAACAAAGAAAATATTAATGAAAAAAAAAATACATAAATAAAGACTTGTATAATATATAGATATGAGATCTTGTTTTTGTTATGCTCTAACAGAGACGTCAGTCCACAAGGTTACACATTTTGATAAGATTTAAAGAATTATAGTTAATTTTACATTGATAGTTGAAACAAATTATTGCAAAAGAAGATATTGATGGCAGATAGGAGTTTATGTGTAGTTTACATACAATAATAATTAGATTGAATATTATCTTTATATCATAGTAATCATAAATACAGTAAAATTCATTTTTATTGAAACAAATACACAGTTTGTGTATTCTGGAATTTATTTTTCTGTAAAAATTGTCAAAAATGAAAAACAAAAAAACAAATACAAAACAGAAAGTGCAGTGCAAAAAAAAAAAAAAAATCATTATGATTAAAAGCATTTTAACCTGTTGTTTCTTAACCTACATCAGAATATGATTTTTTTTAAAATACAAGTCTCTAGATCTAGTAAGAAAATCATCAAAAAAGCATATTTTTCTAATTAACCCAATTTTACATACTATAATCAATGCTAAAAAGAAAACAAAAGTAAAAAAAAAAAAGATGATTTAACGACAGTAAAAGACATCATTATGTAAGAAAATGGTCCAGAACAGAAACACGTAAAAATACGACAACATTTAAAGAAGCCTCATAAAACTGAGAAATAAAGTTGTAACACATAAAATGATCTAGATCAAGTTAAAACACAGATCTGTTAAAAGCATGACATATAAAAGATGCCATGAAAGAAAATGAGAACAATGTATAAAACAAATGTATGTACAAACTACAATGTAAATGGAGTAATGAAAATGATACATACTAAAGTTTTCTGATGTATTTTTGTAAATGATGAAAAAACACACAATTTTTGTCATAATGCAAGTAATATCATTTTGCAGCTGTTCAATGTGGCAAAACTTGTAGGAATACAAGCCTCATATAACTTGTAAACATGCCTTTCAAGCAAGTATGAGAATGTGTATAAAGGTGCATAAGAAAATTGCCATTTATTTAATTGCTTTCATTTCCCAGAATTTGATGAGCAAAACCTAACAAAATAAATATACATAATAAGATACTGAACATCAAATCCATGCAATGTCCATGTTTACAAAATGTAAATCTTTGCCTTGGGTGCATATTCTTTCCCCAGGACGATAAACTTTTAGCCAGCAAATCACAGTTTGATCAGCAGATAAATAGTGTGGACCCGGATCATCCATCACCAGCTGGGAGTCTTCTGCTTAAGATAAACGCTATTTCCTTATATGTCCATATCAATAGAGCATGTGACTAATGGATTTAGATGTTTGTACAGTAAAAGAATTTATTATGGCTTCAACAAATGATGTGCAATAAGGTGAAATTTTATTAAGCTGTTTTTGTAGCCAAGTTAACCTTTTGAAACCAAGATGTAGACAGAAACGTAATAATTTCTTTGTAAACACATTATTACACAAAACTATGATTATTATAGCAACACCTGGTTAGTTTTAGTGAAGGAAGACCTTAGACATCTAATAGAACCATAGATGCACAGCAGGTAAGTTTCAATGTTCTGCATGAAAGCTTCTTAATTAAGACTACAGACATAGTGAATGACTAAGGATTAATGAAGCAAGGAATAACCATGTGGCAAAGGGTGCATCAAAACAAACATCAGTCACATCTTTGAATGCAAAGAAAAGCAACATTTATTAACACACTATTTCAGCTCTAAACATACACAGACCATATAGTAAACAAGAGTCAAGTGTTCCATATTTAAAAATTCAGCCAATTAATAGAAAAAATGATAACATGAGCAATTAGTTGAAAAATATTCAAAACTAAATAACAATACGTGTTATTTCTAAGTAAGTTTGATTTTAATAACACAGATTTAGCTTATAGCACCAAATTCTCGCTAAGCCATATTGTTGTGTCCAATAATAGAAATTTTACAATAATATGTCTATACAGGTGCAAATAAAAGCAAGCATAACACATTTTTCTTTTTTACTCAACAAAAATCATATATACTCCAACTCGAATACAAGTTCCGACATGATTTTTGTAAAACAGTGAGTATTCCTAAATATAAAGATATAATCTTAATTAAAAAAAAAAAAGATGTTTGAGCAATTTCTATGCAATTGGCAACATAACATCTTTCTAAATTGTCTTTCTTCAGAAAAAAACACAAGTTGTTCCATTATTTATTTTACTCTTCATATCTATATATAATTTTGATATACTTAACAAAAAATGTACTTCTAATATAGTTTTGCTTCATGAACAATAACTTTATGAAAAGTCATAACTTTGGTACGAGGTTATTTGCACACGCCATTTCTTCTAATTCTAACCAATTAGAAACCTGGTAATGGCTTAGTTTTTCAACCTAAATTTTTTTAAAAACCTTAGCCCTGACTTTATTCAGAGCACTAGAAAATGGATTCATAATGAGCAAGATATTTATGCCAAGCCAGTATCCTTTGTTTGAGTACAGAATAGTGTATATAAGAAGCAATTAATATTAAGCACATAGTAATTATTTACTCTTCAGTGACGATAAGTTTAAATGAATATAAAGTCTGAGGTTTTAATAAATTGATAAGGTTAAGGCAAAAGGTGTACATCCAAATCAGATATTATTATGATATGCACTTATTTCAGTTGAAGTTCTATTCCTTCACCTTGCTAGTTTTTCAAAATAAAACTTTGTATGATTTAGATTAGTAACATAGCATAGGATGATCAGGGCTAATCAAACAATTGATATTTTGCCTTCGTAAAACCCCAATATTTTGGGCATCTGAGCCTTCATTCTCTGTGGATGAAGGACCGAGCCACTAAACTGTTGTATCCCTGCTCATGTGACAATGATGCTGCATGTTCCTCCATACTGTCTGATGGACCCTCTGTCATGTGATCAGTCATGTTATTGGTCAGCTGACCTGCCATGTGACCATTGTTGAACAACCAATCAGGCTGCTTGTATCTTAGGCCAGGCATGTCTACAAGCAGAAATCAGACAATATGGCTTGAAGCAAACAGGATCAATGTCACACAAGAAGGAATGCAAGCAGTTCATCACTGGAAACTTCAGACAAAGATTATTTCTTCAAAAGTTTATGAATAATACGCCTTCCACAAATGAGCACTAACTAATCATTTTAAATGATTTAAGTTTACTATAACAATACAAGGAACAAGAAAATTTTAACAATGTCATCTGAAGTTTCCAAGGAAGCTCACACTTGGCAACAAATAGCAATAACAATAAACCATGTTCCTGAACAATACATGTTCACATTAAGGACCTTAAAACAAATCGTAACAACAATCACCAGTACAATCAACATATTTTCAGCTTTGATATAACAGCTTATATATAATGGGACATAAAATTGAGACAACGGACTTGGGGCTCCTTAAATCTGAGGCAAGATGATACTGGCTCATGGTAGGTTTTGCGATGAATTGCTGTCAGCATTGGGTCAACCTTGACCTCTGTGGCATTGACTCTGTTGTGGCCATTCGTCATGTGACCTTGGGTCATGTGACCAGCATTCATGTGATCTTGGGTCAAGTGATCTGGAGTCATTTGACCTTGGGTCATGTGATCAGAATCAGACATATCCTGGTTATCAGCGATATCAGGGCCAGTCGAAAATGGAAGCTCAGAGAACGCTTGTCTGGCACTGTACAAGAATGTGTAATCTGTGGACACAATGGCAAACAATAGGGCAGCGTTACATGTTACCTATTAAAGATTAACATTTAAAGTAAGCATTGTCATTAATGACTTAATACAGGAAATGCAATAAAGATTTGAGAAAATTATGAAAATGCATATTCAAAATTTAGATAAGAAATGCAACAAGACTAAGCTATAACAGAAAATGCCATACCAAAAATACACTTTACTAAACATACTAAAAAGCAATCAATTGGGCTAACATATACATAAACTCAATAAAAAATAGAATATATATTATATAAATAAATCATAGATAATGATTAAGAGTGAGTCATGCATATAGATTGTGATAGTAACAAACCAAACAGTAGACAAGCATGTTATTATAAAACAACACATAATCTGAGTACATTCTCATACCTGCATGAATATGACAGGCATGCACATGTTAACATACAGCATTCTCCTGTTTAATAGTTATGGTCCTTCAGTTAACAAGATACAAAGCTGAGCAGTTTTTTAAATAATCCACCGCTTCAGCTTAACTTTGATAATTATGGCATTATTCAATATACAACTTCTAAACTATGAGCTCTTGTGTATTAGAATCATTAGGGTTTGAGTATTTCTGTCAATGAGAGGTGTCAGTCTCCGTTATTTTCAAGTGGGCAGAAAATCAAGGGATATTATTTCAATTTTGATCTGTCATCAGTGCAGGTGACACATAATTGTGTATGCACAATATCTATCAATGCTAGCTAACTATTCTAGTGAAAGACGTCAATATTGGCAGTAACTCTTGAAAGTTGCAAGTTATTGATGGAAAACGAACGAGTCTCGGGGTAGAACCACTGAAGCACTACAATTCAGCTGAAAGTCTCATCCTCACATGAATTTTTCCCACATACTTGGACAAGAAGCCCTGAAGAAGGGCTAATGAGTTGTAAATCTTAAAAATTAGTAAATTATTAATACAGGATTATAACCAATAAATGCAACAAATTTAATTTTGTACATAGACAACAAATTGTTACTATTTGAGAGATGTAAATCATTTCAAAATTATGTTAATGAAAAAGTAAACTAATGATGTTAGTGCTTTATGTCAATATGGAGGCGATGACTTTATACCTATTACCGTTTTAAGTTATGTTTCAGACTTTTATCAAGAACTAAAAAAAAGCAACTCAAAGTCTGTAAACATACTAGTTGTGTATAAACTTTAGTTAATATTCTGAGTTTTTAAGGTGTTTCTCTGGTAGAAAGTACTTTCTAAACCTAAAACGTTTGCAACATAATGGCATGTTATCTTTTATTCCAACTACATTGATTGTTATTGTTCTGCAATTATAAGCTACAGCTTTCCAGTTAATTAATACCAGGATGATTATCAGTTACTAATAGGATTATAATGACAGTGGTTACTGGAAATCACTTGTGTAAAAGAGCACATAACTTGGTAAGTGAAGTAAAAACTAAGCAGCAAAGCAGTTCAGAATATTTTTCAAACAATCAGTATCAGATGGTGTCTCTTTGAAGACAAGGAACCTACTTAAAGCTGTGACAGCCTTTAATGTAATAGATGCAGACAGCCACAGCAATGATATCACATATAAACCTTACAAAGGACCAATCAGTTTTAGTAATACTCTTAGTCTTGTGCATTTTGTAGTATATTTGTCATTATGATATGCTTGGACCTGAATATTGTGTCAAAAAGATGGGAAGCATAACAAAGGATGTCAAGCAGGTGTTGGCAGTGAGAGACAAAGATTGCATAATACATTTTGGGATATTGGACAGATGAAACTGGAGTCCAGGGTCAGCCACCTCAAGTTTGGCAAGGCACCAGGATTGTCTGGACTCCAGGGTCAGCTACCTCAAGTTTGGCAAAGCTCTAGGACTGTCTGGAGTCCAGGGTCAGCTACCTCTAGTTTGGAAAGGCTCCAAGACTGTCAGGAGTCCAGGGGTAGCCATCCTCAAGTTTAGCAAGGCACCAGGATTGTCTGGAGTCAAGGGTCATCTACCTCAAGTTTGGCAAAGCTCCAGGACTTTCTGGAGTCCAGGGTCAGCTACCTCAAGTTTGGCAAAGCTCCAGGACTGTCTGGAGTCCAGGGTCAGCTACCTCAAGTTTGGCAAAGCTCTAGGACTGTCTGAAGTCCAGGGCCAGCTACCTCAAGTTTGGCAAAGCTCCAGGACTGTCTGGAGTCCAGGGTCAGCTACCTCAAGTTTGGCAAGGCTCAAGGACTGTCTGGAGTCCAGGGTCAGCTGCCTTAAATTCTGCAAGGCTCAAGGACTGTCTGGGGTCCAGGGTCTGCCACCTCAAGTTTGGCAAGGCTCAAGGATTGTCTGGAGTCCAGGGTCTCCAACCTCAAATTTGGCAAGGCTCTAGGACTGTCTGGAGTCCAGGGTCAGTCGCCTCAAGTTTGGCAAGGCTCAAGGACAGTCTGGAGTCCATGGTCAGCTGCCTTAAATTCGGCAAGGCTCAAGGACTGTCTGGGGTCCAGGGTCTGCCACCTCAAATTCGGCAAGGCTCCAGGACTATCTGGAGTCCAGGGTCAGCCGCCTAAAGTTTGGCAAGGCGTAAGGACTGTCTGGAGTCCAGGGTCAGCTACCTCAAGTTTGGCAAGGCTCAAGGACTGTCTGGAGTCCAGGGTCAGCCGCCTCAAGTTTGGCAAGGCTCCAGGACTGTCTGGAGTCCAGGAAAAGCCACCTTAAGTTTAGTAAGGCTCAAGGACTGTCTGGAGTCCAGGGAAAGCCACCTCAAGTTTGGCAAGGATCAAGGACTGTCTGGCCTAATGGGCGAGATCTCTTAAGCTGGAAGTGAGGTGATAACAAACTGGGATCTCATATTTAAAACAGACAATTGGGAGGGTGAAATCCCTGAAATGTAACATTCCTACATTACAAACATGCCTTCAAAGGGAAAGGCAACAGACTACAACCAGGCAATTAAGGAGGCATCAAGTTACTATAACAAGGGCTAAAAGATCATGTCACAGAGACTAAACTGAGATTCAATTGGCCCAGGCTAATGTGGTTTCTCTCCAGGTAAATCCACAATGCCAGTTGTGTGAGAAGTACAAGCAGGTACAGAAAAGTCTGGTTATGGTGTCCATCAATCGTGAAAGCCTTTTATTCCATCCCTGCCAAATCATTTGGTGGCCTCTGCACCATCTACCATTGCTGATTGTAGAAATCCAAGTGACAAACCGTAGCCCATCAAATCTTGCTTAATAGCAGCACCAACCACACCGTCAGATTCAATCTTGAGTTCATCTCACCCTATGTTAGATGTGCCACAGAAACACTTTGGCATCAAGGATGTGGCATTGCAGAAGGATCTTGGCTGAGTATGCTAGATATGCTAGACTTGACAGTGACAAGCCAAATACCAGTAAGACAAAATTTTACATCTGTCAGAAACCTCCTTGCAGAGTCTCAAATTACCCAAAGCTAAGAAGGCAGGTGTACATGTCATAAGAACAGTGTCAGATATTATGCATATCAGCTCTAGATGATGCGATCCTTTTTCAAACAGTTCTGGTTGGGGCACCCAGACAGGATGCCCAACAATGACTGGCCTTCTAATATAAGAAATTAAAAAAGCTAGGTTAACAAAAATCTCTTTCAACCTCAAAATATGTAGACATCCTGAGGCTGAATTGTCTCTACAGTCTAACATAAAATATTTTTCAGCAAAACAGTATTTTCTTAACGGTTTGATTGGTCAAAGCTAGTTATTTTGCAATTCTGTTGATGAAACTATAAAAAAAAAAACATTAAAGTGCTCATGCAGGGATCTCCAAATTACTAAAAAGGATCATGGTGGATTAAAACAAAGAAAAGACATTGTATTAGTAATTTTGCAGTTAGTTTTAGATGTGCATTTATTCTATATCAGCAAAATGTTGTAGCACAATAGTGAATTAGACTATTGCATAGATTACTATGTTGTTGAAAAGATGAAATGGTAAAGATGATATTGTCTGTATGTAATTATATAATGTAATTAAATCAGTAGTCAGACATAAAGAAAGGCATTATTTATATTGATAAGTAACCATAATAAGTAAACTTGCTTATGCATTTTTAAATTCACTTATTTAAACCTATTTTGTATTCCTATCATTCATTACAGTGGCAGCAAAAGTAACAAGTACCTGTTTTTATTCAGTTTAACTGTAGAAAAGTTAATTATGCCTTGTTATCCTCTTTTTAACTCCTTAAATTAGTGCAGGTTTGTATCAGTAGACTACTAAATCTTTAAACACTGATGATTAACAATACAGTGAGAAAGAATATCACAGGAAAAGCATGGAAGTGGCTTGAACTGCTCCATGTTAGAGTCCACTTACAGTTCCAAAAAGTCAATTCACCGATAAACCTTGGCAGTATACAACATTATAAGTAACCCTGCATTATTTTTGTTTTTAAATAGATTGCATCAATACAAATATGGTCATGGTAAAAAGCCTGAGTAGAACCAGTGATGCAACATGTCTGCTGAAAGAACTTCATACATGATGGCTATGATGGAGACTCATTCTGTTTGGAGAGCTGAAGAATTGCAAGTCGGCAATTTCCCCAGCTTGCCAAGAAGTGTCCTATCCACATAGTCAAATTGTTTATATATCTGGTATACTTTTTCTTTAACTGTAGCACACAGTTAGGAGTATTTAAGGTAAATTTATACACATGTATACTCTTACAAGATAAGTCACATTATATGGAATGATATAGCAGATGTAGGTTTTAATCTAGCAACAATCCTTTCTTGATAAAACACACTAGAGTATAAATATAGCGTTACATTGTTATGATATCTTTATATAAGGTTTTATGACCTCATGTATGCTATATACTTTAATGACAGACCTTACAGATTAAACACCAACAAGAGTTATATTAAATTTCATACAACACTAGCAAGGTGAAAATGCCATTGAAATAAATAAAACCATTTAAGGATTCTAAGAACATTTTTAAAAAAGTTGGGGTAGTGAAAAAGCAAAATATAAATCGTAACATGCATATACGCACAGGATAAAAAAAATAATTGTAACTTGTGTGTTGCAACTTAGGATTTTTAATTGTAAAGCTAAACATACAAAAATTATAAATTAACAAAAAAATGAAAAAACATCAAAATCAGCCCTGTTTTCCATAAAAATGATTTCATCAGATGCAATGAGTCTATCAAATGAAGGCTAAGAAAGTATACAACATGGCGTCATTTCACCAGTAATGTGAGTAATGGTGGCTGGCTCCACACACGAGTCACTAACCTTGGGGCCTGTGCAGAGTTAGCACCCCTGACTGAGGGTATCTAGGTGGCGCCACCTTTAAGCGGCTCAGTTGAGATGGCAAGCACAGCAAAGTAACTACTCAGGATATTATTATTTTGTGACGAGTCTCCCTCATATATAATACATGATCGCCCTGTGAGAAAGCCAAGTATTATAAAAGGTAAAACGATCAAAAGCCTAGAATAGAAAGATTACTGTAATTAAAGAATTATTAACAATATGCACACACAATTAAAGCTACTTTCCAGAATATTAAAAAACAAAATGAAGCATATACCACTTAATGATCAACACACATATTGGAGATATCCTGTATGTAGGTATCATTATAATAAATCTAAATCAATGTTTGCATCCCATCATACCAATCTGGCATACTTTTCTAGTTTAAATATAAAGATAAAGTGTGTCTTCAAACAACTTTTAGAAAATACCACATGTTCCTCAGGTTTAAAAAGACACCCTACTGAACTAAATTTCTACCATGATAAAGAAAATCTCTTTTTTGTTACATGGTTTTGTTGGGTTGGCTTTGACATGACTTACTTTGCGGTAAGGTTAACATAGTTAACTTTTTGTTTCAATCTTTTTAATTGACCACAACAAAACAAAAACTGTGCTACAAGGGAACCAGTGCAACAGCCGCACAAATGTATGTGCTTAATTATTGAGAATTATTATGCCTGTTATTAATATCCATGTTATTTGTTCTGAATGACTGAGAGGCACAACTTGGCTCCCAGACATAGGTATCTGATGGTAACTAGCTAGCAGAAATATGTCCTGCTTCACTAGTCAGTCATATCACGGTGTTTTAGCTTGCCATTTAAAAACCTGTGGGATGTTTAACATTCAAGACCATATAATTTTTACCAATTATTTTTTTCTGGTGGGCACTGTCTCAAAGTAATTGTAATGGCTGCTTAATAATGGTTGGTAAAGTTTTACTAAAACCTGTTTATTCAATCTGCGCAAGGGTAAAGCACATGAATAAAGGTTGGCCTACTTTACAGAAACAAAACATGCTGTTTTCTTGTTATACTGTTTTAAGCAATTGACTTAGGTATAATGCCAACTGTCAAACTTACCAGAGTCAAATGCAAATTGCAGAACCATTCATCAATTTGTACAAATACATCAACTTAACACTAGGGTAATATTAGTTACTTATAATTATAGTTGACTGTCTTGATTTATTTAAATCTTATGAGGGATGGATCATCTATTTGTATCTTTTAAATTAATTTTTTTTCCTAAGGCAATCTATAAGGACTTCAACAGTAAAGCTATTAAATTAGTTAAATTAAGAGTTATGTAATCTATCATCATGTATGCAGATTGTAACGGACAGTGGAAATGTACCAGAGTTGTGATACTCAAACCAGTCTCTGCAAAGCATCCAAGCCTTGTAATGCTGAATCTAGGAAAATGGATTCTTTATGTAATGGTTTAACTCTAATCTTGTTCTAGATGGGACAATCTCAAAGTTCAAAAACCTTTTATATTTGGAGGCCCATAGATATGGCGAAAAACTCTCATTAAAGCTCAATGAATCATATCAATTATCAGTTTGAGCAAGACCAGATAAAGTTAAGCCTAAGACTGTTAAGATATCAAAGATGAAAAAATGTTACTAGCAATTTTACAGAAACAATGCTATTCATTAGTGGACAAAGACATCAGACCCCAAAAATATGAGTAGAACCAGCCGTACACTGTTGGTTTGCAGCAAGACCTCACACATGAAAAGTTTGCTCCCAATGGGGCTCTAACCCATGAAGTCAGGACCTAAGCAGTCTGAATTTGGTAACTAAACAAATATACACATATATTCCCTATGCTCAGGGATGGGATGGGATTAGCCGGCATTTTTGCCGATACTGCGCAGCGACATTTCTATCATTATAGCACAGGGGCACTTCATACAGGGGCACTTATAAAGTGCCCAGGGACTGAACCCGGCCGGTCCATTATACTGACACCGACGAGTCAGGAGTTTTGCTGACCCCTTAGCCCCGAGCATTAGGAGGGAAGCCACTACTACCAACTTTAAAGTCTTTGGTACGACCCGGCCGGGGTTCGAACCCACGACCTCCCGATCCGCAAGCCGGCGCTTACACCTGAGCTATTGCGGCCGGTCCCTTTGCTCAAGGAAATTGTCAGTAAAGAATATCGCCCCCCCCCCCAAAAAGGCAGAAAATGTGACCTCTGAATGAAGACAGCGGAAAAGAAACTTTCTAAATTATTTCTATGATTAACATTAAAGTGAATGTTTCAATTTGGATTAGTTTTTTTTTTAATAAATGCATGCGGTTAGATAATATACAGGTTGGTCTCTACAGGGCCTTGTTTAAGTAATTGGGAGAAAAGATACAGATACACTAGAAATAAGCAGCACATACAATGAAGGCAATGGGAAATGTGTAATTTTAAATAAAAATTCATCCCACTCTAGTTTTTGTCAATCAACAGCAATTGTATTGTAGAGAAGATATGAATAGGGGATATGAAAATCAAATATCAAGCCTAACGAAATAAAATGTCATCTTAATTGTTTTGCCACATTTAGCCATGGAAATTAAAAATGTTAAGTATCCTGACCAGAACCAATAATAAAGTAAGGCTTGAGAAGCTTGTTTCAAATTTTATATGTGAGGACTTTTGGGGATATTTTGTGACTGTATAAAACATTGGAGACCAATACAATTTAGCAAACTTTACCAAAAGTGATAACAAGAAGCAACGGAATTTTGGTTATTGGTTTTTGCAAGCAAATTTAAAAGACAGCCTTCAAGGAGAAAAACTTCTCTTATATTTAGCCTGTTTTTGTTGTGCTAAGATTGATGTAAAACACTCATTTTTCAGTTATCTGTAGTCAGTGTTCACTTGAAGCCGATATAGTGCTCATTTCTGAGTGACACAACTAACATCATACAACACCCAATCCCATTATCCATATACTGAGCTGACGGGCCAGGAACCAACCTCAAAAGAATGGGTGAAATCAAAGAACTATGCATAACATTTTTTTTTACTTTGATACACTTTAAGTACTGCACTTCTAGGGTTGATACTTTCAGATTTACCTAACCAAAGAAAGTTATGTCCTTTTGATATGACTTTTTATATATTTTTTAATAAAGTCAAGTACATGTCTAGATCAGATTCTGTTGTATATGCTTTCTTTGCACATCTTTATTAAAAACTAGCTTGATAAAAATAACTAATTTCTTTTCATTTAAAATAGACATCTGAACACACACATAAACCAGATAGTGTATTTTTACTTCATTTGTCATGTGTAGTAGTTTATTTTTAAAATTGTATGCACGTCCAACTTCATAAATATCAAAAGTATAAAACTTTAAACTTTTTAGAAGAACGAAAAAATTAAGCAAAATGTAAGTTACCATCATTTCTTGCTCGCTTGAAGCCCTCCTCCTCAACATCCTCTCTGCCTCTCTTTCTGCCTGCAAGCGGAACAATGTTCTGAGACACTCCTTTACTCAGCAGGACATCTCCATTCGGTACCTCACAAGGGTTGGCCATCCATGGTACAGGTCCATGGCCTCGCTCCTCCTCCCCCATCTCCATATCACAGCCATCTGCTTCCATACTGCTGCTGTTGTTGTTGTTATTGTTCTGCGAACCATCACAGTTAATATAGGGGTTTGAATGATATGTATTTGTGGAGATGAAATGCTGAGCATGGACCTGCCCTCCCCCTGCATCGATGGGAGTGGACTTGTCAGGAGTATGGGGGTTTATGATGGGGTTGATGCCATTACAGTGTGGGTGGGTGACAGGAACTCTCATTTCATCATAGACTTCAGAGGCTTGTGCCTGTATCTGTGCTGCTCTCTCGAGATAGTGGCCACATTCTGTGTACCCTGCTGCAGCTGCTACTTGGCTTGGTGTGTTCCCACTGTGGTTACGGATACTGTGAACAAATACTAATCATTTCAGCAGAGATCATTGATGTCTTGTTTTACAGGAGATATCAGCAGTTTGAACCAATTCTTTTTCTCTCATACAACCAAATAAATATAAGTAACCTGACAATATTCAAAGAAATGCTGTTTAATAGTGTCTTACACCCATGTGAAAACTAATGCATAACACCCACTTGACATGACAAAAATGTATTTACTATCCAAGCCATTTTGCACAGTTTGATATTTTTTAAACTTTTCCAAACTGTCAGATACCACCTTTAATATAAGCAGACACAAGACAACATAGTTGGAAATAAGTTACATGTATAAGGCAAAATTGAACACAAGTTATGAGAAGAGATTTCTTATTAGTCAGCATCTTGCAGTCATCTAGAGACATTGAGGCAATGAATACGTCAAACCTAAACACTAAAACAGTGAAGGTCATGAACCCTGATATCTGATATAACTCATATTATATATCAACTGTGCCAATCAGTCATGGACCTACTCAAATAAGTCAGGCATAAGCATAAAAGCCATATTAACCACTTCCAAACTGTTCACTTTTGGCTACACTAACTATTAAGCCTGGGTTCTTCTGTTCCTGAGGCTATAGCTTGCCTACTGTGCTATTAGGGCCAAAGGTGGCAACTTTCATATGGTAACACATTTTTCTCTATTTTTATATACAAAAGTCATGTATACCATTGCAACAAGACTTGCAGGTTGATACCAATTCAAATGATTAAAAGATTTTCAATGTATTACTAGATAAACCTTTATGGAAAATGGCCACACCCCTGGAAGCCATGTTTTTTGACAGAAATTCTTTGAACATCTTTTGGTTCCACATGCCAACTCCAAATTGGTTGAATTTGGGCCAGCCGTTTCAAAGATGTTGTTTAAATAATGTTGACTGATGCATGTCACACATCTATTGCCCTTTTCAATTTCCATATAATATGATGTAGGACCATTTGTGTCCAGGCTTAAATTGCATGAAAAGGGCAACAATGTGTGTGAACAAAATGTGCATTTTAATTTGTTTGGCAAGGCTCCCAACAGTTTCATTGAGTTCAAAACTGAAGTTGCTGATATATAGCTGTGACTATAGTATATGCTCCCCTGAAATTTTTGGGGAGCCTTTTAAACATGTAAGCCCATATTCAAAACTGTCACATGATTGTAAACAACCAACCTTTGCTTGTTTGATCCAGTTTATTTTTCAATCTACTGCATTGGTTGTTGTTTCATTATTTACTTTAAATGGTGTCTACAACACTGACCTTGTGGCTAACAGATCCTTTTAAAAGAAATTTCAATTCGTAAGAATATTTTCCAAAAAAGTAAAATATAGAAATACTGTGTAACAACAAAGGCTGTGATCTACTTAAAGGTGTCATCTAAATTATGTGTGTTTTCAGTCACCAACGTGGTACATGCAACTAAGAATCAATCCTTTTGACATTTATCAACGTTCATCCATGACATATTTAATTTGAAACGCCAAAGTCTGACTTACTTAACAAATAGATCTATGCCTGCAGATGATGATTATCCAAATATATACAAACTGATGTCCGCTATTCTCAAAAACAATTGTATGCACTCAGAGTGGTATTGAAGCTGAAAGTAAGACATGCCACCTTAAGATTTAACACTGAGTGTGCATTTTATGAAGGAAGAAATTGATTTTTTTTATATGCTTTTGTCCTAATGTGTTTTGTTCATGACTATCTTATATATGTGGGTGATAAGTGCATGCAGCATAGTATTACCTGAGATCCGCTCCCTGTGAGACCAACAGACTGAGACACTCCATGCTTCCTGTCCTTGCTGCCTTGTGAGCAGGGGTCTCTCCCATGTAGTCCTGAAACGCAAACATTAAGCACTGAAGTATACATGTGTCCCATTCTAGCTACATCTGGTTCAGAGATTATCATTCAGCTTAAGTCTGAGACCAATATCAAGTATATACAATTGGATGGATTTGAATGGTACAGTCAAACGCCGGTTGCTCTTCATCCACAGGTGACCTTCCGGTTTAAGAGAGCAGGGAGTTCGAGGGAAGAGAAACTAACTTACAAATCAGTTTGTCAACTGTTTTCATTAATAAATTTAAATTTAAGAACAAATGTTATCAGCCAACTTTCTATACCCTTATATAAATTCTTATGCTTATTGATATATATTTAGACTGATTATATTTTCATTTTTTGGATGATGAAACCGATTCATTTAAACCAGAAATTCACAATCCTTTGTTTTCCTCTGAGATTGCATGTCATTTATTCTTTGTATTAATAATAAAAACAAAGGAACATGTGTATATGTTTTTAAACCACATCATTATGATAATAAATATAACAAACATTTTCGGTAAATAACCAAGAAATTCACAATCAAACTCATTATAAATCCTTCTCATTTTCGAAGATGGTCAAGGTCAGACAAAATTTCCTCACAAAACTGACAATCCTGTGACAAAAATCAATACTGATAAGTGACTGTGATGTTTTGATGTTAATTTCACTTAATATTTTGAGATGATGAAAAAACTGGATTTACAAGCATGGTTAGAACTGGTTCCATCTTGAGTTGGAAAAAAGACAGAGCCTGTAGTCATGTTTTTTGTGTGTTTCATTTTGTTAAACACAATTTCATTTACGTACATGAACTAAAAAAAAAAACAATTAAAAATTATAAACAAAAACCAACACTAACATTTTAATTAGTTTGCTGTATCAGATAGTCATGTTTCATGACAATCGATCTGCTGTTATATTTCCATCAATTCTCAAACAATTTTAGGAAATTAAACATCAGTTAACATAATAACTTATCAATTAAACCTAACATCAGCTGTTCAGGTAGATCAAATGTTCGAGCAACCGAAGTTTGACTGCATTTGAAAGAATCATATTTAATTAATAAGGGTCAAGACGTTCAGAGCTGTTACAATGCTTGCATATTTGTAAATTAGATGAAAGTAAAGGTTGATAAAAGCAAGTGATCAATCAAATCACACAAAGCAAGAAAACATGGAGTGAGATTCACCGTGTGATCATAGTATCCAAGACTGTAGAGCCTGAGGATTATATATTTTCAGTAACTTGGTACTCTGGCATCCAATTATACTATTTCTTTCTAGATTTTTTGATACATCGCACAAACACAATTATCGTCATACTGGCAATGTCCAGCTAATCAATGGCGGAGGAAGACATCAGACTTAAGTATGGGTAGAACTACTGGCACACTACAGGTTGGCTGAAAAAATCCTGCCCCCTGCCAGGACTCGCTCCCATGCGGTGAGGGGCTGAGGAGTTACAAGCCCGCAACTACTTATTGCTAGCAGCATTCACTATACAGCTGCTGGCTGGTAACAGGTAAAATGATAGAAAAGTTGTGCAAAAGGGCCATTAAATGATGCAATGATCAGATTATTGTGCAACCTAACTGAAGACTTCTAAAAGTAAAAAGATGGCTACAAAGTGTTTATTCTAGGATGCTCAATGGCAGTAGTCTTCAATATTCAAAGATTGTACAAAAACATTGTCCCAATGTGTGAAGATTGCATGTTCAAGCTGAAAATATCAAAAGCTAATGGCTGACACTGTATCTATAATACAATTATCGTCACTGTTGCAAAAAAAGCAATCATTGACTAATGAAACATATCCTCCCTGCTGGAGTCCTTTTATTTAGAAATTTTTAACTGTCCAAACAACACACATAATATGACATGGATTTCTCTTTAAAATAGGGCAAAGTTATTTGTAAAACTTCTAGAATAATTGTTATGACTCAATGTGTGTGCATCTCTAGTTGAGATGCATCACCTGAGATGCATCACCTTATATAATAAACGACATGTGGTCACCATGTAGACAGACAGACACAAGACCCACCTTTTTTGTTAGTGAAAAAATCCATTTTCAGGTTTTCAACAATCCTAGAATAAACATCGCTACAAATCTACTATCGTTATATTAAAATACAAGGTAAAATCTGTATTCATGAAAAGTGCTAAGGAAAAGAAGCTGGTATCTTAACAATTACCTGTATGTTAATGTTACATTGTGCCTGTATGAGCCAGTACAGACATTGTGGATGACCAGCATAGCCAGAAAGGTGTGACGGAGTTTGTGAAAACCTCGACGAGATTAAATCACACGTTTTAACACCTGACCCCTCCAAGTGGTTAATCAAGCGCCTCAAACAAGCCAACTACAATATATAAGATTGTACAGAAGATTTTTAAAATTAATTCTTTCCACTTTTAAAAGTAGGAAATAATAGTTGCAGTTCAATTAACAATTTCAATGTCTTTAGAAAAAATAAATTATAGGAGATGTTGTCAAAATGACTATGAAATTGTGAAGTGCATCTATTAGTTCCTGGCATTGTGTACACAACTATTTTACCTGACGGCTTATTAATGCCCCATAATGCAGGAGACATTTAAGGCAATGCACATCCCCGCCATAAGCTGCTATGTGGGCGGGTGTTTGATTCAAACGGTCTGTTGACACATCACAATTTGCACCGCAGTCCAATAATTTCATCAAGCAGGACAACTATATATAGAACAAGTTTGCAAATTAGTAAAATTAGCATCAATGGTGTTGTCTCAAATCATGTAGACAAATGCTTAAAACTGCTTTCTGATACAATTATGTTGTATATAATGATTACAGTTTTAATCTTAAACTTAAGGGTTGTTTCACTGACCTCAGAAGAATCACATAAGAAAGTCTTAATTCTGAAATTTTGTATATAAAGAAGGTAAATGACAGGTCTCATATTATTAAGCTAGTAAATAAATGATTAAGAGAAAAAACAAAGCACATAATATTAACATTGGGACATATCTATGTCAGAAATTTGTAATGCATGTACATTTGTGCACAGGTAATCTGTTCAATAGTTAATTATTTATACTTTTAGGCATTTTACCATTCATCAGTTTTGTTTCTGTAGATGAAAAAGCCACCAACAAATCACTAAAATGTTAACAATATAAGAAAACATCTTTGATGACCTAACTACAACAAACTATTATGCATGAATACACCTCCATAGTGTATGCTCTGGCTTTTATGTTGTTGCTCCAGTGTTTATGTTGTACAGTACATAAATACTATTTATTCTGACAGCTAAGCATGTATCTGGCTATTTTTAGCACAACTAGCCGCAAAATACATGTCACGTGATGTGATCCGCGTTCATTGGTTGATTTCATAATTTGAGATCAAAATAGACAAAAATGCAAAGAAAAAACTCCTTGTACCGCCAAAACTAAAATTAACTATTCCATTACAAACATATCACCTTTCCAAAATATGAGCACCAGTGAACGGGCGTCCAGCCATAAAAATCGTCCTCTTCGTAAAGGTCGTGTTCGCCACTCTCCAACAAAGAGCCGAGTTTTTCGACCTCTCCGTCTCGGCAGGCACGATGCAATGGAAACCTCGTCTCTAAAAAAGATTCATTGGCTGCACCCCAATTCATGGCAGCTTGTGGCAAGTTCATGATTCGAAAATGTTAATGATTAGAAAAAGAAATGAAATAAACAACAAGAGTGATTTTACATTGGAGCCGGTGGTCGCAACATCTTTTTTCCAAACACTTGTTCACATGTACACAACATACGGGTTCTTGGTAATATGCAGTTTACGAATCGTTTAATATGTAAACGAACAAATATGTATTCAAGTGCGTATAAACCGACTGTTGTTATAAGAAATGCATTTATGTTTTTGATAACCTGTTAGACTTATCTTATACGTATTGATCAACTGAATCATAGAGTACACGCATCTTTCAATGGTTCGCAAATGTACCTTCGATTTTGTTCGTTATAATTTATGTAAATAATAGTTCAACTAAGGAACCCATAAAAATAAATAGATTCAGGGGTCAAAACTAGGTGCAAAATCACTTCCTACACTAGGGGAGAGCAACAAAAAAATCATTTCAGCACAGCTTTTTGGAAAGCCAAGAAAATGTAATACTGCGCTTCAGTTTGTCAGTCAGTTCTATTTATAGATGTATACATGCAACTGACATTTATTGAGGCCTTTGGAATATGTTGGTTTGGCCCAATCGGGGCGAGTGGTTGCTTTCGGATCTTCGGATTGCTTTGAACACAATTTCAACATTCAGACATATCAAATCTGCTATCAATTCAAAGACATTAGCATTTTTTAGTCTTTTGTTCAAATTCAGGAATCACTGGTGCCTCTTACGGTATACAGTGGTGTTGTCATTTTAATCTTTTGCATATGTTCAAATAAATTGTGATTTCAGCTCCAAAACCCAGACTGGGTCAGTGGGTGTCCTATAAATAAGGCCAAGTCTAACATATTTCACTTTTCATCAAATATATATATGTACTTGCTTATTCACATTTTATCTGATATGCATATCAAATAAAAAGTAGTTACAGTCAATCTGGCCACAAACAAATCCAGCCACAAGTCAATCCGGCCACAAAAAAGTCAATCTGGCCACAATGACTTGGGAAATTGGTCAAACCGACCACATATTTATGTTTATGCCTTTTATTAACATTATAACTTTTGTTAGCATAATTATTTTGTGATTGTGCTATTATTTTGTGTTGTAGTTTTTGTAGAAAAATAGATAATCATAGGGTTGGTTATTTTTATTATGTTTGCGTTAATACTTCTACTATAATTTTTTATTCATTTTTATTATTATTATCATTATTATTATTTTTCATTGTCATAATCATCAGTTGGTGTTTGTGTAGTAGTAGTAGTTATTGTTGTTATATCACATATTTTACAAAGAAAAAAAAAAGACACATGCAAAAGGAACACTTATTCAAAAGTAATCATTCAAATATTGTATTATTTACAGTTTAATAATCACGCTAAAAAGTGAGACTTTGTGATTCCTCATTTAGGAGTGGATGGCCGCTTCATCTGGTACCACTCTCAACAGGCACAACACCTTCTTCAATTGGCTGATCGCAGACAAGCCATTTGTCCAGTAACTGATATTGATAATAGACGCAGATAAGTTGTCACCACGTAATTATAAAAGGATTCACTGATTGTATCACTTAAGCTGACTTGGGGACACTGATGACTTGAAAAAATGCAGCTCTTACAGTCATACACATCTTCAAGCCATTTACTTTCCACATAGTTCTTCCCATACAAAGATCGAAATGCCCTCATTTCTTTCCATTCATATGCTTTCTTTAGTATCAGGTAGTCCACAAGGTCTTCATAGACTAGCATTGGCCATCCCTTGGCATTGTTCTTTGACCAATTTGCATCATCTGGTGGTAATTCTAAAAAGTAAACATTAAAAATTGCATTAAAACTAAAAAAAGTAAGTTAAACAGGTGATACTTAATAAAAAACTAATGTAATTTTAGCCTTTGATTAATTAAACTGGTAAACAACTGATGTGTAATATTAAACAAACTGACCACATTTGATTTGTCTATACTGGAACACGGGCTGGACATTGTCAGTAGTGTCCAGGTACTCCTTCTAGCATGGAGCGTTCATCAAGCTACAGTAAACATGAACATTCTGCAGTAAACAAATTTAAAATTAACAATTACAATTTAACATTATTTTTTGTGCAAATGTTTGAGCTTCACCTTGTTGATAAGTTTACCTTTATAATTATATTTAAACAGGGCATCTTTATACTCACCACAAATTTCATATCTTTAGGTTCTTTTGGCTGCTGATCAAATAGGATTTTCATCTTAAACGTAGTATTCATGTAAAATACTAAAAACAAAAAATATGTTGCACCTTCACTGTAACAGTGATTCTCGTCTTTTTGTCTATCGATGGTGCATGCACATGTTCTTTTGAGTTGGGATAAATCTTTCTTTCCTTGTCTGTTTCACCCACATTGCATGTTAGGGCTTTCAACCTCACAGTACATCTCCATGTTGTGGAGCATGGTTGTCTTTCCTAAAGAAAGTAAAGACATAAACAATTTTGAACAAAGAAAAAACAACACATTTTTTTTTAGTTTTTTCTTATTGAAATAATACCCCATTTCTTTTCTAAACTCAGTGGACATTTATTTATTATTACTTTCGTCTTTCTATTTATTAATATTGTTAATTGCTTTACTGTAGATTAGATGATTTGCCAACAAAGAGGTAAGTTGTTGGTGTAATACTTTATATCAGGTTTTTAAGCATTTACATGTGTCTCACGCCCTGTGTAGCCATCACTCACATCGATCACAGGAGACAGCTTCATCAGTCTCCACAACTGGCTGTCAACAGTGTACACACGCCTCGCACATGGTGATTTGTTTTCCCATTTTTCATCCGTTAATACTTATATACCCACGTTAAACACAAACTGCTAAACTTTTTAATTGGTCGTTCTTTGTATTATTGTTTGATTAAACAAACTGCTTTATTAACACATTAGCTTTTTTAATAACTGATGCAAGTTTGGCAATTACAAAGAATAAGTTGGCCGTGGTTTGATTATGGGTGTTAAAACCATAATTAGTGCACTGAACACATCACAGAAACATGCTTGCAATTAAGTAATTATGCATGTGCAATCATATAGACTTGTTTTATATCTTTAAAGGTAATATCAAACTTAAAACACATAAAAAATATGCAGACAGTTTACAATGGCAATGAAATAAAAATATTACAAAAACAATTTTCAATCTTTTTTTATTACGATACAATTAATCTTTTATTAGACAAACAAAAACAGCATAAAATACATCATGAAATTAAAATGACCTTATACAAATAAAAAAGGCATTACAGAATAACAATAACTAAATGTATATATATATGTATATATATATATATATATATATATATATATATATATATATATATATATACATATATATATATATATATATATATATATATATATATATATATATATATATATATATATATATATATATATATATATACACTTACTAAATAAAACACAAAATTAAATCATAAATATTTGTTCAGTATAAGGCTATATATAAAAATGTGGCCAGTTTGACTGCTTTCCAAGGGCAGTTTGGCCAGATTGACTTTTTTGTGGCCGAGTTGACTTCTTTTGTGGCCGGATTGACTTGTGGCCAGATTGGTTTGTGGCTGGATTGACTAACACCCAATAAAAAATTACATGGTGTTAAGAAGATATATAAGTAAAAGGCTTAGAGAGTCGGGGTGGAGATAGAGTTGTAGCTAGGAGGGTAAATGTTACTCATATAAATATTTAAATATATATAATATATTAAGTAATGAAGGATAAAGAAGATTTAATTGGAACGTGGTAGTGCAATGGGAAGAGCATTGGTTCCAAGTACAGGAGGATCCAGGTTCAATCCCGGGTAGCGATATACCAAAGTCATTAACTTAAAAGGGTGGTATAGCTCTCTTACAAATGCTCCAGCAAAAATAAGGGTAGTTCCATGTTAGATTGGCCCGGTGGCAGGATAATGTGACTTTGTGTGGTATCATGCCAGGTGTTCATCGTATGCACAGTAAAGGCAGTACTATATCTGCTTCAAGTGAAGTCCGAGTCCAGAAAACTGAAATACTGTTGGTGGGATGATTAACAAATTAACCAAGTAACAAACCATCTAGCAAATCTTTTTTCTCTTGTTTGTTTGCAGGAGTCATGAATGTTAAGATTGTAATTGGTTGCACTCTTGGTTTGGTGGCTGTACTGTATCAGCTGGATCTCTTGTTTACTGTGTTCACTATTGTTGCTCACCTGAGTGTGGCCTCACTGGGAATCTACCTGGGTGTATCATGGACTCTGGTGACGGGCAAGCAGTACACACCACCCCCCATAGCCAGGGAACTGGAGCATCCCCCTGCCAGCATTGTCCTACAGAATATGATGGTATGTTAACCCTTACTGTGCTATATTATTATTTATCATTTATATTTTTTTAGTAATTTGCTCACAACTTCAAGCATTTAGATAACTAGGTATGCACACAAACAAACAAAACACTTGTAAGTAGCTAAAGTATAGATCCTAATCAGACACCTTTCAGATCTACACTGTGTTTGTAAGGCTGATCAGCTAATGCTGAGCCAGTTAAGAGATTGTTCCTTCTCTCTAACACAAGTTGGCATGTGCTTAGAGTTTACATATACGTTGGTAATTGGTGAAGTTAAACTATTTTAGCAGTAGATATCATCAGGTCACAAGATTTATAAATTAACAGCCACAAAATGATTTTTTTTGCAATTGGTAACTTAATCCCCCAATTGAGAGTTTGACAGTTCAGCCCTGAATGCCTTAAAAAGATTGTTGACAGTGTGAAACATTATGCTTCTGCCTACAAACCCATCACCCATACATTTGTCAATAAATTAAATTCTTACTTAATTTCCAATAAAGGCATTAGGATTGCAACATATTTTTCAAACTTATCCTAAAACACTGCAGAACATAACCTGAAAGCTTCCAGCTTGAGCTTTCTGTTCAGAATCTACACACTATTTGAGAAAGCCAGGTCAGATCATTCGCATATTAAGAGCAACAACAAAAACAGAAACAATTTTTTAATTACACAGGAGGGAAGGAGTCCCAAGATGACAGGGCCAAGTTCTGTAGTGACAACCCGTAACATGGACCTTGTCATCCAAGATGTGCTGGACCTAGTCCTGAGAGACTTCATCATATCTTGGTATAAAGATCTCTCAGATGACCAACAGCCATTGCTCAATCAACTATTGTGAGTAGACTAAACTTTTGTTCTTTTCTTTAAGTGTAAATATTATCTTCTTTACTTGTTTGGTAATGTATTAGGTAATATACATGTACCTAGTAACATTATTCTTTCAAGCTATTGCTTATTTAGCTGATTAGTTTTTTTTTCAATTTTATTAATCTCACACTGGCAGACAACACATGACTCCTGGCTGTCATATTCATGATCCTAATACCCCTCATGAAAACTCAATCCCTATGGAAGAACAATAAAGTTGATTAGCAGACACTAGACCAAGACTTAGATCTTGTTATGCAGAGTTGCACTCTTTGCCACGGGACTATCCAGCACTTTAAACTCTGTAACATTAATTGTAGAACATCTGTGGCCTGAAGGTGAGAGACTTAGCATGGATTTTGGGTCTCAATCTATGCAGAAAAATATCAAAAGTGCAGCTGTATGTCACTATAATAAACATCCATTCTGATGTGTATGAACAAACTTGTATTATTAAAAATGAAAGGAACACACAGATACTTTTAATACCTCATTGTGTTTTGTTTGTTTGATTTTTTTGGTTAGCAAGGTTTACAATATCAATAACTGGTTTACAACTCAAGCATTTAACTGTTTAAACAATATCACTAACTCCTCTTAGATAATTACATATGTTCATCAACTAGAATAGGTGCTAGTCATGTAAATTGTATTTAATATGAATTTGCACAAAACATTTGCAAATGTATCAAAATGTTACACTTTCAAACACAAGATGGGGTTGGGTTGTTCATGAAAAAATATAGAGTGGATAAATCACTCTCTATTTAGTTTTACAGTTTCCGCACACACGGAACACCTCAGTGGAGAAGGTCTGTCCTGATGGAGTAGAAGTAGTGGTATGACCTTCATGTTGTAAGCATTTTTTTTTCAAAAATAATTTACACTTTTGCCAGCTAATCAACAGTTAATTAAGCAGATCAGATAGGGTGGAGTTGGGAGATATGTAGCTTCATCACTGAAAAAGTTTACTAAACATAAAAACAAAGTTAAGATTAACAGATGCTATTTTCTATATTTTTTTTCTTTAGATCTGACCTATGGTTGGTGATAGGCGAAATAAAGGGGAGATTATCCAGCATTGATACTGTTCAGCTTGTGACCAAAGATCTGGTGGATATACTGATTAATCACTTCAAGAAAATTAGAGATGCATCCAAAAAGTAAGTAAAAATGGATTGAAAGGATTGTACTTACAAGTACAATGGTAAAAAAATCTGCAAACAGAAGTTATTTATGGAATAAATATAATTATGCAGTGATATTATATGTTATGCAGTACACTAGATAGCAAGATTAATTATAGTCCATTCATCAATGGTTCTTAAAGTGAGAATTATTTTGTGTACTAAATTTATTCATTTAATCCATATGTAGGATAGGACAGGGCAGAACCTTTGCAAATGTGTGCAGTTAGTTTACCTCTTTATTGAAGTTTAATTATTTTCTGTTCTGAACCATATATTTAGCTTTAAAAAAAGTAGTCATTTCAACAGTTTAGAAATAGATCTCAATTTATATGACCTAGATTTCGATTGTGATTTTTGTTTTGCATGCCATTGGCCTTATATAACTTCATTTTATAAATGATGTTAACATTTAAAATTATTAATTTTAAAATTATTTCAAGTTGTAAAGTTCCTGTAACTTTGTTATAGGTTTGTTTAAACATATTGCTGATTCAGTATAATGACCATAATTGTGTTGCTGTTGCTAAAAATAAATGATTTTCTTTTTTTCTCAGAAATGTAAGTGAAAGCCCTGTGACAAACTTCAAACTGCATCCTTGGTTAAAATCACCTGAGACAGAGCTTGCATTCCTTCGAAAAGTCAGTGAGGTTCTACTTATTATTGTCCTGCCTAAAAATTACGTCAGGTCTTCCAAGGTTATGCTGCTCTTGAAAGAAGTGGTTGCCAATACAAGTAAGTTAAACAGATTATCTTTTTCATCTCACACTTTTAGATTAAGATAAAGGCACTTCCATGGCCTACTGGTTAGAATGGATTAACTTTCAGGTCCTTGCCATGCTGTTTCATGTACCAGTGACAGTGAGAACTTTCATGTAGGGAGGTCTTTCAGCAGACCTGTGGAGTGCTGATGGTACAACGACTTATGTCCAAGTTTTACTCCCACCACTATTCGCAAGGCGTTTCTAATTCAAACATTGCAAATCGTTGTTGGTGCAATGCATTTAATTAACAAGGACAAACCCATAGTGAATAGAATGAGAGTGATAAACTTTGCAGTATTGGTAAGCTTGTCAAAAACTAGTGTTTTGACATATTTTGCACTTTTGATTGCTGTTTTTGCAAAAAAAATTAATACATAATAATATCATTTCCAATGTGACTTTTTGTAGCGCTTCTAAATATTATAAAAAAAATAAATTATTATTGTCTTGCCTCTACCATGTAATATTTCACCAGTGTTGAAGCCAACCATTGATCTAATATGCGACCCAGACTACATCAACAGGAAGCTTCTGTCCTACATTGAGTACCGTGAGCAGATATCGGAGGCTACACAAAAAACCTATACATATGCCGCATCATACGAGGATTTCATTAAGATCATTGAGAAATGCGGCGACCTTGAACAATTGAAACAGCTAAGGTACATATGCTGTTGTTGTGTTATAATATTTTGTTGGCTGAATGTCTTGAAATTAATAATATAATAAAATTAGCAAATGGAAAGTTCTTTTTTTGAAAGTTGTATACTTTGATATGATAGTTAACATTAGCGGTCCTCCCTATGAACGGCACTGAGGATTAAAGTCTTTTCATCTTGTATACTGGAAATAACTTTAATTGTTTTTAGTCATTATATTACATTGACATACAAATGTATCTCAACATATTGCTAGAAATACAGCAGCAAATAATGTACATCCTGATCTGACAGCTCTCAGCAGAGAGCTGGCAACCTGAATCTTCTTCATTTGCCTAAGACTTACCAAATTGGGCTTAAAAAGGCCCAAAGCTGAAAAGGCCCCATACTAAAACGGCACAGGACCATAACAGCCTGGACCAGAAAGGCCAGTACCACAAAGCCCCGTTTATAATATGTTTTGTTATATATAAATATTTTATATTATATACATACATATTATATTATGTTAAATTTATATTATTTGTTATGTATAAATATTTTATATTATAGACATACATATTAATTATGTTAAATGCCAATTTATTTAATGAGTAATCAAGTAGTCGAAACCGAAACTGTTGTTTGAGCATTCTTGAGACCAGGTGATATGTGAATTTTCTAAATATATGTTTATAAAAATTCATTTACAGTCTGTAAATAATACAGCAAGTAACACCCATCCTGCTTTCTCACTCAGTGCTTGGAACCCGACAACGGCACAGTTAATGTTTAGAATTTTAAAACAAAAAATTAAGCCAAACATTGCCAAAGAGGTCATAGTCCAAGAATAAAATAATAATTGACATTTGAATTAAATAATTTTAGAATAAAGAATTAAGGCCAAAAATTGCCAAAATACAAGTAATGCAAGAAGAGTATATCGAATTAAGTGTAACTGATATAAATATATATTACAAACACATTATTTTATATCATGTTAGATTTTTTTTACAAAATAACAAATTATTTTAATAAAGTTCTAAATATTAATAAGCACAAATTCTGGAAAATGTTTCGATGCACAATTATTTAAAAGAATAATATTTTATTGTTTAATAAACAGAGTGAAGTAAATCATAAATGTCAATTTTATTAGGAGATTGAATTAAAATTTAATATTAAATTAATAAAGTAAATTTTAAATATGATTATAAATAGTGATAAATTTAACATAGTAATTTAATCATGGCAAGAAAAATTTGACAGAAAATAGGTTTTAATAACAGTGCACATATGTCCATGTTATTAAAAAGATACAGCAACTAAATATTAAGGAAATATTACAAATAATATACATTTACATATAATAAATTAATACTATTAAATAATATACAATTACGATCAATATGCTACTTGAACATGCATGTACATATCTTAACACACATACTGCCTTTTTTACCTCCTATTTATGGGCTGTTCTCGTACCCTTAAAAAGTAGGCCTTTTTGGTCCGGGCCTTTTATAACTGGGCCGTTTTGGATTTGGGCCTTTTTGACCGGACACCAACTTATCAATATGTAATAAATATGGTTATGTCTAGTCCTTGAAAATCACATCACCAACATAAGGTAATGGATTCCTGCAAGGATTCTTGCTTACACTTCTACAAAGATGCATGGTATTCTGTACTGTATATAAACTGATTTGCCTAGTGTCGTACAAAAGTGAGTGGGTGTATGTCTGGTTTTTGGCATGCAGTCACAGTAAAGGAAGCACTTTATCTTTTTTTAAGTGACAGTCTTTCAAATTGTTAGAAGGACAGAAAATTACAACTTTTTTTTATTATGGATCATACAAACTGCTTTCTCATTGTGAAGTTGAACTAAGAGCTGACCAGATATGCCATAAAGGGTTATAGATTGTGCATGCCCATACATTGTGCAAACCCATACTTTGCATTTTAGATCTAGGGTAAAAATCACTAGCTCATAGATTGTATGTATCCCCAGTTCAGAAAATTCATCTGTCCTTTACTTTGCTGAAGTAATAATTCACCCTTTTTTTTTCATAATCCAGTCACTGCTTAACTCACTGGATTAGTAATGTCTGTAGTGTGGTGTTAGTGTACATCCAGGCGATTGATAATTACAGGAAAAATTATCTTTCACTTGTGGCAACTTAGTATAAAGAATACCAGAGGTCATAAAATTGGACAGGTTTAAAAGCTAACATACAATAATTGTTGTTGTAATTTACCATCTCTGTGTAATTACATCTTTTAGTACAGCGTAACAAATGATGAAATAATAATTTAATTGATGATAGTTATAAAACTGGTATAAGTTCGTATAGTGTTTGAACATACAATTTAGTTGTTAGGAAACTGTAGGTAAACCCATCAGGGTTTTTTCTTGGCCCTTAGGTCATGAAAAAAACATTCAATTGACTGTTGCATAATTCTACTGCTACAATGGCAGACATAATTATTCACTCTTCTTTTAACAATGTGGAAGATACTTAACAATCAATATTTTCACAATATGCTACACATCATGTCTATGTAAGTGTAAGGAGTAAACTAAATTTTGAAAAGGCAACTGATGCATGGGATTGCCAATATCACTTTTTTATAGTCACGTAAAGGCTTGGGGAAAAAATATGAATTTTTAATCACGCATTGATTGTGCACACCCAGACTTTTAGATTATACATATGGCAAAAGAAAATTACCACACAATGTATAGCCCATTACCACAAAGGTAATAATTTTGGTAGATTCATTTATGAATATTATTACTTTAATTTTGGATATTATGTGCAGGAAATGTTTTATCAATGAATAATCTTATTATATTTGTTTATTTTTTTGCTAGCTAGGTGTGCTACAATCATGTGTTGTAACATTTTTTTCAGGTTTCATATCATGACAGAAATCATGCATGCAACAACGATCAACAACCTTAAAAAACCTCTTGGTAAGTATAATCAAGGGTATTTTCTCAGTTTATATATATATATATATATATATATATATATATATATATAAAATATTAATGCTGTGCTGCCTTTTAGCTTAAACTTATTTAATTATTCAAATAAACTTATTTGGTGATTATTAAGAATTCTGATGATGTTCCAAAGTAAGTCATATGCTGATATTCACGAGCCAATTGATTCCCAGGGTCAGTTTTTTAATATGAAAGACATTAGAGGATAGTCTGCCCAGAATAATCTGTACCAGCAAGAAGGTTTTTTCTCTTTGGATTACTCAGTTTTAAGCTTGTAATTATTGGAGTGCATGCTGCCTTTATTCTTTTCTTGTGATGCCCAGGTTAACCATCATTAACAAATACCTCTGTTGGTTTCTGATACCGCTTCATACGTTGTCCGTTTACAACATTTTAGCTTGTGAACACACTAGAGGCCACAGTTTTTATCCAATGTTTGTCTGCATGAAATCTTGGATGAGTTCATTATTGGGTTACCTGGTGTCAAAAAGTAGGACACTAGGTCAAATCTTAGGAAAAGCTTGTCAACACACTAGAAGCCCCATTTATGGCCAAATCTTCACCATACATCAGAATGTTTGCCTGCATGAAATCTTGGACGAGTTCATAACTTGGTCATGTGGGGTTAATAAGTAGGTCACTAGGTCACATCTCAGAAAAAGTTTTTGAACACGCTAGAGACCACATGTATAGACCAATCTTCATCAAACTTGGTCAGAATGTTGGTCTGCATGAAATCTTGGATGGGTTCGTTATTGGGTCATGTGGGGTCGAAAAAGAGGTGACTAGGTCAAAACTTAGAAAAAGCTTGTGAACACACAAGAGGCCACATTTATAACCCAAATTTACACCATCTTTCGTCAAAAACCATTGTGTATCACAGTGCAGTATTGACTTTACCCAGTATTGCAATATACTGGTATACCTGTATATCATGACAGCCCTATTAAAGGACCTACCTACTATTTGGACTACCTTGGACATTATCTATCAAGGGAGACAACTTTTATTTCACCAGTATTTCCCATTGGCATGCTTCATCTAAACTTGTAACTTTACAATTTGTCTTCACACATTCTTTAGTTCAGACACTTTAGTTCACTCCCACTGCTTTGCTCCATGGTGTGATTGTAGTGGAAACAAAATATTTAAAGTGAATTCCAGTGATAGCTTTGGTTGTATCTTTTTTTTACTATCCTAGATAGGGCAGGATCTCCAAAAGGCACAAGAAGTACAGCCAAGGGAGAGTTATTGAAGCAACGTAACCTAAAACGATACATTAATCAGGTTGGGAAATATTGTGTTGTTATGCTGTTATCCTCGTTTTTGGTCAGACTTTCATCTTATTGAATGAAATGAGGAACTACATATTAATCAATTTTTTGTTGTCATATTTAACACAGAAAAATGTTTCTTCTATCTTGCATAAACAGTTGCATTAACAGTTGTTTGATACTGTAGACCTACAGAATGTTTGCCTTTAAATAAATATTTTTTTCTACTGTTATTTTTTACGTAAACCTATCTGTCTTTTATATGATAATCTAAATACTATCTATGCAGCCATACCTTTTATCCAACCTAAGTTGAAATTTAGAGATACATCCACTAAAAACAGCCACCTTGTTCTTGAGACAAGTTGATTATTTTTCAGTAAGTTACTTTTTTTACTTTCTTCATTTATATCATATTATACATTACCTTATCTACCCTATTGTTATCTATTGCCAGTTGAAGGTAGCCAAGAGCCGAAGTGAGAAGCGTATAAGTCTTCTGGGAGGTACAGACTACAAGAACTATAATCCTGACAGTGATGAGAGTCGGCTGGAATCCTCATTGTCTGGTCACAAGGTAGTTTGGCTGTTTGGGTTGTACATGTATATAGTCATCCTAGTGGAGCCTCAAAGTGCAGAACACAGACTTACAGATCCACAATAAAGACTATCAGTAACACAGCTTTTATTTGAACATTTTTACACAAGTTAATGCAAATAGTAGTTTAAGAAATCAACAAATGAAACTTCTTTCTGGCTTTTCTTTGTTTATTTCTTGAAAATCATCAAGGATGTTCTTTCAAACTTGTTGACTGTCAAAAGAAGGAACCCAATTCATTTTGACAGAGTTATGCACCTTTCACATCTAAGAATTTTTAGTGTTTTTTTTGTTAAGGTTGATAACACCTTATATACTTTTTTAGCACTGAGATTGAGCACACTGTCTACAGACAGCTTTTGTTTTATAAGATGGTAAGCGTACACAATCCTTATTGTTTCCAATATTTTTAAAATAATCTATCAATAGTTTATAAGTTATAATATTTGCAAGCTGTATGATTGTGTTCATGTTTGAAGTTTCAGCAATGCTTATCTGTTTTGTTCTCATTAAGGTGTATCCATTTTCTGCCATTATGGAGTCAGCCACTGGAAGGGAATACTTCAAGACATTTCTCCAGCGTGAAGACAATGAGTCCCTTATAGGGTAGGATATCCATTATTATTTACTTTTAGCAACTAGGACTTACAATAATGGAACTACATATTTTATGTTTCAATATCATTGGTTCTTTTTCAACAAACAATGTTGGTTCTATTCTTTCATCAGTTAATTTTGTTCAAATATAGGGGTATCCTTCATCACTTTTGTTACCTGCTCACTATGACACCAGTTGTATAACTGCTTTTTTACCTCACCTGAGCACAACATGCTCAAGTTTGAGCTTTGTTATATCCCTTTGTCTGTTCAACAACCTGCTTGCAAACACACCAGAGGTTATAATTTTATCCAATCTTCACCAAATTTAGGCAGAATGCTTGTCTGCAAGGAATCTTGGATGAGTTTGCAACTGGGTCACATGGGGTCAAATTTTAGAAAAACCTTGTGGACACGCTAGAAGCCACATTTACGGCCCAATCTTCACCTTGGCCATTTAAACCACATAACACCTTTCACTACAAAGCTTTTTATATAGATTCTTATTATAGGGTATGTCCACTTCCTTAAAGCCAGCAGTTTTGATTAAAACTTCTGAGATATAAAAAAATTTAAACTTCGTGAAACTGGAGCTAGTCAAATACCAATAGGTAATGATGAGGGTTAATAAACAATTAACATGACAATCTTGGCCAGAATGTTCGCCTATATGAGCCTACTAAAGGTGATCCTCAGGTGAGCAATGAAGGGCCATGATGGCCCTGTTGTTAATATTTTCCTATTCTTGATTGTTATAAACATTTCATTTTAAGCTAAGACATTGATCAGTTCTTTCTTAACAAATTTTACTACCATAGCTTCCTGAACAATAAACCAACTTGTAACTCCTCAGCCCCCCCATCGCATGGGTTTGAGTCTCAGTCAGGGCAAAGACTTTGATGTTTTGAGGTCTTTCAGCTGACCTGCAGTGTGCCAATATAACCAAAACTGTATTGGTGGGACATATGTCCAAAACAAGCAAACAAAACAGTATACCTTAGTCAGAGTAACACTCTATTCAGTGGCTGTTAGGTTATGTTTAGTTTTTACAGCAATTTTTTTCCTTTTTCAAACTATGCATTTTCATGTCATTGTGTCACTCTTGCAGTTGATGATTCTTTTGTTTTTTAAAACTAATATTTATTTCTCAGAAATTGCCCAGTGTATTATATTATAAAAGTATCCCTTTTCTTTGCTTCAGATTTTGGAATGCAGTTTTGAAGCTTAAAACTGTAGAAAAGGTATTGCAAATACTTGTTCCCACTTAGTAGAGTAACTTGAATTTTATAAATATGGTAAACAAATAATACAATAATAAAAAATTGCATTTTACAAATTTTCACCTTGATCTGTATTTTCTTAAGACTGTTTTTTAAATATAAGTTCACATCAGATCGTAAGGTTCACTAGTGATACTTATATGTGAACACATGACTCATGTCCTGTCCTTAATAAAACATGTTTTTTGAGAAACATTACAGAAATTATGGTCGTTATAGAGATCTTCAGCTATTACTGGTGAAAAAGGATCCCAGACAAATGTCTGGGAGAACCACCCCTGTTCAGCTGGAAGATCCCTCCATATGGAAATTCTCGCCCTGAAAGTGATTCAATTCATTTGGGGAGAGGCTGATTGGTCAAATAGTAACAAATCAGCAACTCTATCCACAGATGTACCTCTTACAAAATGTATTTCTATGCAAAAAATTTTAATGCATTTTTCCTTGTTTTTTTCCAAATCTCCATAGCGTCAGCAACATCATGTTGCTGCCGATACATACCAGCGCTATATCTCTAGTAGTGCTAGCAGAGTAAAGAACTTTATCGATAAACCAAGAGTCAGGAGAATGGAAACATTTATGAAAGGCGACTCAGTAAGTGGATGTATATATGTTATTATAATAAACCATAATGGAGTCAGTGGTAATTACCATATCTGTACACAGCATAGATTTTGCTTTCTTATAGTGTCCTTATTGGTGGCATATAGCAGTCACATTGTACTTCTGCAAGTGCATTTATCTGTCTGTCTTAAGCATAGCATTTACAGTTTAACCATTATGATCATGGTCATATTAAATATCTTTTACAGTTATTCATGTATCTTGTATATATTTTTGTATATAACATCATCTTACTGACATACATTTGAGGGTTTAAAGGTGTGTCCTGTATACTAATTACAAGTGCAAACTCAATGTCAAGGTCATATTTAAGTTCATTGCATGTATCAGGGCTTATGTCAATGTCATCATTTCTTGTCTTTATTATATGAGCAAGACTTGTGTGTAAGACTTTTTAAGACCTGTAATTTTTTAAGAAAACATGTTTTTGCCCATATAAGTTGCAGATGTCATTCATATTGCAAAATATTTCTAAGGTATTATTTAGGTATAAGCAGTCAAATAGACATGAATCTGAATTGAATCTGCATTTTAAGGGGTTAATCATCACACAAACAACCTGTTATTTTTCCAAAGATTATCATTTTACAAGTTTTTGCATTGGAAGATCCAATCATCCTTTTCTTTGTCTTGTCATGAGAATTATAATTTATATGTTATATTTGCCATTAATGTGTATTTTTGCCCTTTTCTATTTAGGGTCCAGAAGCATTTTTTGAGGCCCAGCAGACAATTGCCAAATTGTTGGAGGAACAGCACTACCCATCATTCCTCGTGAGCGATGTCTACAACAACTATGTCACTCTTCTAAATGAAGGTGGAGAGGAGGCTAAAACCCCCTCCAATAAAGGTAAGGAGGAGCAGTTTACAGGTATTCTAGTGAAACTTGTTTTTATGAAATACCTCAAAATCCATCCCTTAAACCCTAAAAATCCTTAAATTTATTTTTATAATTTTGTATCTTGGCATGAAAATAGTTTTGTTTTTGTGTTATATTAACCTGATATGATACAGCTCCCTTGCCAACACTCAAGCAAAAAATTGGTAGTTCTATGGTTGGCTCAGTGACAAGATACTGAGACTGGGTGTGGTGGTATTGTGAAGGGAGTTCGCTTTAGCTTCATCATCCGGACACTGTCTCCAAATAACTGAAATACTGTTAGTGGGACAATAATTTCAACAAACAAGCAACAATAATGCACTGTTTGGAATTTTAGCTCACCTGATCATGTGTGCTCATGGTCAGCTTTTCTAATCACCCTTCATGGGTAATGAACACTTTGTGAACACCCAAGAGGCCACATTTGGTCTGATCTTCACAGAATTTTGTCAGAAATGTGTTATCATTTAATATTGCATGGGTTTGCAACTAGGTCATGTTGGGTCAAAAAAATCCTAGAATAACCAAGTGAACATGCTTGAGGCAACAATTTTGGTCCAATTTTCACAGAACTTAGTCAAAATGTTTGTCTTCTGAAGATATGGGTCTTTAGGTGAGCAATTATGGACCATCATTTACCTCTTATTTTAAGATAATGAACATTTTGCTATAATTTTCTTCATAATAATGGACATTTTAAGTCGCCTGTTTCTGATTTAAAGCAATCATCTGTAATTGCTAAATATAATAATTATACTGTTAATTACTCTCTTTAAAATGAATGACCTAAAAGCAGCTTTTACTTAAAAGCACTTTTTTTTTTATTGAAAGGAGCTATTAGGAAAACATTTATCTTTGCTGATCCCAGCGTTTATTATGCCATCTTTTATGTTATATCAAGATTCATGGGGATTGATTATACATAGAAGTCATGGATTTGCTAGGTTTTATGCCACTTGATGATACATAGAAGTCATGGATTTGCTAGGTTTGATGTTACTTGATGATACATAGAAGTCATGGATTTGCTAGGTTTTATGCCACTTGATGATAGATAGAAGTCATGGATTTGCTAGGTTTTATGCTACTTGATGATACATAGAAGTCATGGATTTGCTAGGGTTTATGCCACTTAATGATAGATAGAAGTCAAGGATTTGCTAGGTTTGATGCTACTTGATGATAGATAGAAGTCATGGATTTGCTAGGTTTGATGTTACTTGATGATAGATAGAAGTCATGGATTTGCTAGGTTTTATGCCACTTGATGATAGATAGAAGTCAAGGATTTGCTAGGTTTGATGTTACTTGATGATACATAGAAGTCAAGGATTTGTTAGGTTTGATGTTACTTGATGATAGATAGAAGTCAAGGATTTGCTAGGTTTGATGTTACTTGATGATACATAGAAGTCAAGGATTTGCTAGGTTTGATGTTACTTGATGATAGATAGAAGTCAAGGATTTGCTAGGTTTGATGTTACTTGATGATACATAGAAGTCAAGGATTTGTTAGGTTTGATGTTACTTGATGATAGATAGAAGTCAAGGATTTGTTAGGTTTGATGTTACTTAATTGATACATAGAAGTCAAGGATTTGTTCGGTTTGATGTTACTTGATGATAGATAGAAGTCAAGGATTTGTTAGGTTTGATGTTACTTGATGATACATAGAAGTCAAGGATTTGCTAGGTTTGATGTTACTTGATGATAGATAGAAGTCAAGGATTTGCTAGGTTTGATGTTACTTGATGATACATAGAAGTCAAGGATTTGTTAGGTTTGATGTTACTTGATGATACATAGAAGTCAAGGATTTGCTAGGTTTAATGTAACATGAGGATACTTGGACAGGCCTTTTTATGAATGTACATTATACAGTATCATGTGTATGTAGATGAGTTGTTCTTTGAGCCAAAGGAGGGCTGGTCTGATGGTGAAGAGGAGAGAGAAAGAATGTTCTCCACCCAGTCATATAATGCAAAACAGCGGCTTCAGCAGCTGGACCAGAGAATTGGCAACAAGCGACAGGCTCTCGAGGCTGTCAGGATGTCCAGCAAGACAGATGCCAATGTGAGGGTTTTTGGCTTCACTCTAAGGCTTGTATTTACCCATCATTCTCAGCCAACCTCAGACATAAACTCAAAATATCAGCTTTAAATAAAGACAAGCTTCGGGAAAAGGAAAGATTGAAATCCTTCTTACCTTATATTATATCACATAATACTAAAAATATTGTTAACAAATAACTAAGAAAACTAATGTTGATTTAAAACAAGTTTATGGGTTTATATTATTGTTAAATTTTGCTACAGTATAGGAAGGCAGAGGAGGACTTGGAGGAGGAAGTACGAGGTCTGGAGGCTGAGAAACGTAACCTCGAGGCTCACATAGAACGGACAACCAACTGGTGTGAGAATGTCGGCAAGTGGAAGGCACACATATATGAGAGTACTGTAAGTACAGCTTCCATTTGTCTTAACTTTTAAACAATGTATGAAGTTTATAATATAATTATAGTAATGGAAATAATTTCATGACTCAGCCATTTTCACCTTTGTGTAAATTTTGGGAGTAACACACACACACATGACCCCCACAGCCAAGTGTACTCTGTAATAGGTATGTTATATATGACACAGTCAAATATTGTAATCACTAGACTCCAAGGACACAGTTGTGTATATTTAGTCTTGTGATTAGATTGTAAATTATACTGAACACTAGTGTTCTCCATTTAGCTATATGGGGCCATTGTTGCCCTCTTGCTTTATATTTACATGTTGGACTGGTCATGCACAGTTTTGTTTTACATATTGTTTCTTTCAAATACAATTAAAGGCCCCCTTCCTGGAAACAGTCATAATAACATAATCAGTATAATAATTCATTGTCCTACTTCCAACATTAGCATGAACACTTGCATTTATATGTCAAGAATTAATTGATACAGCAGTATAAGATCACATTTCTGATTAAACACTTGGTTTTTAGTCAACAACCATGACACATGCTAGAATTTAACATAGTAATTGTTTTTCCCTATACATTACTTAGTATTTATTTCCACAAAATGATTACCATTGATTTTGTTAAAACATTTTAGTGATGATTTGTTTTTCACATTTTATCGTGTGTAGATGCCAGAGGGTGAGAAAGTGCCTGTGTTTGTGATTGTCATCCATCTTTCTGGCAGTAGTAACTCCCAGAACCTTCAGAACAGCACTGAGGGCTGGGTTGTCACAAGGAAGCTGCAGGACTTCTATGCTGTCCATGAGAAACTTGTACAGGTCAGTTAATACAAGATTGTCTTTACAAGAGATTGACAAATCAAGTTAAACCATGCCAAAACATTTAAGGATGTTTTCTCCTACAATATTTCAATATCAGAATTGTCATGTGCAGGACAAATAATAATGACGACAATGAAGAGCAGTTTTGTAAATAAAATAACTTAAACTCAAGTAAAAAAATAAAAATAATTGAACTAGAGATATTGTATTAAAGGTTACTTTAGATGATTTTATTGACAAGAAAAGATAAAAGGCAGTCAAGCCAAGAATGTTGAAGTAGTAACATAAAAATATTGATGAGATACCTTTGAATGAAAGTTGAATTGTTTACATATGTTATAAGCCAATAATTTTACAATTAAAATAATGCTTGCTTTGGTATATTCAATCACTTGTTTAAATTTTTATTTTATTAGATGTCTTAGCATGTTGATTTTTGTAAAAATGAAATAACATTATTTTATTTGTTCTTTTAATTCTGCTAGTTTAGAGGCATGGTTTTGATTTGTAACCTAGTTTGTACTTTGCTGAAACAAACTTAATATTAATAATACTTAAATCATAATAACTTTTTGCATACCTGTTCAAATTCATATTTGCTGATGTGCTCTTTTTTTTATTAAGATTAAAGCCAAATATTGAAGAAAAGAACAAAGTTTTCAACAAAACATTAAACAGAACTGAAAACATGTAGAGATGTCCTTTAGCCCCCAACACTGTACTTGCCTTAGTCCTTTAGCTGTAAACACTGTACTTGATTTAGATATAGAATAGAAATAAAAGAACAATACTTTTTTAATACACTTTCTAATGTTGCATCAAATATTTGCCACTTCTGTTTTCTTTTTATGATAAGAATGCTAATGTATTTTATAGTAAAAACTTAAAACACACAAAGCAAAATATTAGAAAATGTTGACATTGCATCAACTAACCACTACAAAAAGAAAATAACAAATGAACATGAACACATACTGTATTAGCAGGCATGGCATATTTTTACTGCTGAACTACTTTATTAATGAACCTTTCTTGCAGTTGAGATGTAGTTATCTGTTCTTCCTACATGACATTACCTACTATTTGTAGGACATGACATTACAGTAGTTTTGAAAGAGATGAAAATAATATTAAAAGAAATGTGACCACTTATTGGAATTATCTTTTTTCTGCACTTTTGGGACATGGCTTAAATACTATGGATCTGGTTAATGATGCAGTCTCATGTATTTGGGCTATTCATTCTGCCTGTTCTCACCAAAACAATTTTCCTTTTTATACACTAATTTTTTGGTTATAAAATGATAAATTTTGTATATTTATTATCACTTAAATAATGCAAATTGGGCATAAACATAATATAAACATAATTAATATACCATTGTTGATACAGTTTATGATATTTAATATTGATTTTGTCTCTTCAATTAAATGTTCTATTCAGATTTCATCTTTTGAACATCCAAAACTAATGTTTCTGTTTGTTAGATAAATTATATGAAGATATCCTAATAGAATTTGTTTTTTGAATCAGATAATGAATAATCAAAGAGTACTCAAGATAATTTGGATATGATATGTTGCCCTGACGTTTTTTTATAAAACAAGGGTAAATTAACTAGTTAATTGGGTTAGTTTGTTTAGTTTTATAAAGCTTTGCTGGAAGTCATTACCTGAGGAAGCTACATGAATGATGTACATAGAACCATACCAAGAACACAACCAATAGTTTGTTGTGATGTAAACCATAGCTTTCAAAAGAAGAGGGACAACTGAAATTGTCTAGCTTATCTTTTAGGGGGAGGTACTGGCATGTTTTGTGGACATTACCAAACATACATGTATGTTATATGCACTTATTTTGTATCTTTAATATTAACTTATACAAAACTTAAATGAGAATTCTCAAATAATCGTTACAATATTTTAACTAAACAATAAAAGATACACATTTATAGTAAGATGTCAAGAAGTATTTGAAACTATTATTTTTATGTTCAAGTTTGTGTGTGTGCACATGTGTATGCATGTGTCTGTTGGTGTAATTCTTGGTGTGTTTGTTTCTTCTCAGCAACACTCCACATGCTGTTATGTTATTGTTAGAAAAAAACAATATGTTAGATGTATTAATAACATTTAGTTCACAGCTAGACAAAAATAGTTACAGAAAATACAGATAAGTTTGATAAACTTCCAAGAGCATAGCTGTATAAATTTTGATGCATAGACTTAATTACAGTATGAGAGAATTTTGACTAACATGTTTTCTGTACATGTATTGTCTTCAGGAACTACCACAACAGTAGATTGCATAGTTATCTGCCAGGTCTAATTAAGTTCATGGGGTGGAATATATGCCTCACAGACAGACTGGCATCCAGTTATAATACAGTTTTACAGTAAAAACATCCCTACACCCCATCATTTGTTTGTTTTTTTTGGCTATAGATTGTAGGAAAGACGGAAGGTTTGCAGGCAAAGGTATGGAATCTGCAAGTGTACAATTGTATCGTTTTAACTCCTAACCTGCTAGACATGAATTGTTGAGGCTTGCCCAAATAATGTAGATACTGATCAGACAACCACCACTGTGGTCATTATGATCAGGATCAACATTATTTGCTGATAAGTCTATATTTACAGGTCTTTAACTGTGCATGAAGATGTTAGCACAAAACTAAGGATGTCATATGGATTGATAACAGCTGTGGCAGGTTAAGAGTTAGTAAATAACTGGACAGTGCAAGAATATGTCACCAGGGTGTCATAAACAGGTGATGCTTCCAAAAATAGACATGCATTTAAATTGGGACTGTAATATGACCCATAGTCATAGTCTTAAATTGTATATATAGGTTACTGCATCATTTTACTTGAGAAATTATTTATGCCTAATAATTATGCCTCTGTTAGGCTCCTTTAGAGAATTTCTCCTTTGTACTAGAAATGTATTTTAAGTAAATTGAAATTCAACCAAGTATAAACTTTATGTGATAATTTTGCTTAACTTTGTGACATTTTAAAAATTTTGAAATAAGTTGATGCTTAATTCACGTTTTCTGTGTTTATAATTTGATTGGATTATTTCTATAAAACCCCTTATCATTTAGTTTTTATTCAGTGATGCACATCGTTTAGTTAGACACTTCTGTTTATCATGAATGCCTTGGTGATTTGTTCTTTATCAGGATCTATTTATGCATGCCAAGTACAGTGTTCAGTGTCACAGTATGCATGCTTTAGTTTTCCACCGTTACTTTAGACACTTTTGTTGCTTCTAATCTTTCTTGTTCAAATATCAAGTGCTTCATTATTATATACAGAATTTCATATCATTTGCTTGCTATTTTATTATTATTATTAAAATTACCGTATATTAAGGTGCCTTTATCACAAGAGTGCTCATATCTCATATGTAGGTTGGTGCAGTGCCAAGGAAAGTGTGCACCAGAACCTTGTAGTCGATTGACTACTTACTGGTGTAAATCCACAAGAATAGGAGAAATGTAGTCAGACTGTTTCATGCCAATGATAAAACAAGCTGCCGAATTTTGATTTCTTTGTAAAGATCTTTGTTATTTGCAAGGCCAGTTAACATTGCGTTGCAATAGTCCAAACATGAAGTAATGAGTCCATGAACCAGTGATTTAAGTGAGCTTTCAGACAAGCAGCGTCTCTGACGACATTTTTTCCTTGAATGCATGTAGCAAGTCTGTGCAACTGATTTAACTTCCTGGTCCATGGACATTGTTTGGTCAAACACAACACCAAGATTTCTTACAGATTCAATGGATCTGACAGAAATGCCATTGACATTGAAAGATATATCAAATATGTCCGGTGATGACCTCTTAGGTGCAAAAAGCAACACTTCAGCTTTATCGCTATTGAGCTTAAGAAAGTTGGTATCCATCCATGTGCTGATGTCCTTCAAACAGTCTTCTAAGCGCTGGATAGCTTGTTCTTGATTCGCAACACATTCGCGCTTAAAGAAGATGTACAATTGTGTATCGTCAGCATATATGTTATATATCGTCCAGGCCATGTTGCCTAATCAGATCACCAAGAGCCCATGTGAACAGGGTGTAGAGGTTAGGCCCCAGAACAGACCCCTGGAGTACACCAAATCTGAGCTTATGGGGCTTTGAGCAGTTGCCTGATATATACACTGACCAGTGTAGATTACTAAGGTACGAAGCGAACTACTCCAAGGCTACACTGGAAATACCAAACCTAATCTTGAGCATTCAGTAAGTGTCTTGTGGTCCAAAGTATCGAAGGTTGCTGATAAGTCGAGCATAGACAAAACAACCACATCACCCTGGTCCAGTGATTTTAATTTATCAGATTGAACGTGAAGATGTGTTGTTTCAGTCAAATGAGACAGAAAGCTTGGATTGGAGATTGGATGGTAGTTCTTGTCAACCTCTTGGTCAAGACCAGCTTTTTAAGTAGCAGGGTGTTGTGAGCCATCTTGAGTGAATCGGGAAACTTGGCCTTCACGTAACGCACCGTTCACAATGTTCTTGAGTAGTGGCACAAGTTTGTCAATACACTCTTTTATCAACCACGTTGGTAGATGGTCCAATGCGCAAGACTAATTAGACTGGCAGTGATGAGTTTTCAAATCTCTTGCAGGAGTGAAACATGAAAAAGTAGATGTAATTCTGGAGCTAGCACGGGTATGACAGCCTATCCCTTTCCTGATTTTCATGATCTCAATAAAACTCACTGAAATGTTTAACGAGGTCGATGAGTGCTCCGGAAGCACCAAGTCTGTACTCTCTCCAAGGAGACATTTGACAATGAGGTATATGTCCTTGTGGTTGCAGCTGCAGTCTTCAGGTAGGCCTTGACCTGCTTTGTGTTGACTCTACGACACTGAGCCAAGTACATCTGACCATAACCTTCCAAGTTGGACTTGAGCCACAGACATTCAAGACAACGTTTTTCCCATTTCGCATCATGAAGCTCATCAGAGAACCATGGAGCATGTGGTCAAATTGTGATGGTCTTATGCTGTTATGGAGAATGCTTGTCGACTAGCCTCCTTACACCGATATTGTATGCATCAACAAATTGCTCATAGTTTCCTTGCTTGATGTTGAACTCAAGGGCATTCCTCATGTCATCACATAATCCATTTAGATCAATCGAGTGATATTTACCGTAGGATATGGATTTGACAGGGTTGGCAGGCTTTTCAAACACCGTTTTGAACTGCACTGCCAAATAATCCATACAAGAGTGGCCACTGTAATCTCAGAAAGCTGGATCGAACACACTGACGTTAGATATGACTACACAAGTGTCCTTCGTGATGACAACGTCCAGGATGTGGCCTTTCTGATGATTTGACTGATCATCAAGGTGAAAGTAATATAGCAAGAATTATTACAAAGACTATGAGTTATGTCAAAAAAACGATTTTGTATATTTATATTTTATCAGGTGAGTGAATCCCTAACATTTTCATGACTACCCTTATTGTTCTGGTCTTTATTAAAAGACCAGTGTGGAGTGTGTATCATCTGCAACATATACATAGTTATTGTCATTCTGATCATTTTGACATTGTTATTATCATCATCATCATCTTTTTATCATCATTGTCATCATCATCATATATCATCTTCATTGTTATCATCATCATCATCATCTTCTTTCACCGGTCTTGGAGGCAATACAGGTATTAATGACCGGAGGTTTAAAACCCAGGTCCAAAAATACTTAAATCATAAGAAAATGGTAATTGTACACCTCCCGTCCTAAGCAAAAGTGATTATGAGAGTAGTTCCACAAGCTGTCCACCCAGTGTTGGGAATATCTCACTGGATGTGCAAGAATGCTGTCACAATGAAGGCAGCAATATGATTGTCTGGAGTGAACACCATCTTTGCAGAACTGATTTTTGAACACTTATAACTTATAAATATCATCATTTTCTCTGACAGGGTTTGAGTTGGTAATACTGGCAGTTTGTTAATATAAAGTGAATAAAGGTATGTCTGGTCCTGATGTTAGTTTACTGCTGTGGTTGTTCCAGTTTCTGGGGTAGGCCGCCGGTTGTTAGAGTGTCTTACTCCCACTCTCCATGCAACTCCATTCAGTGGATCAGTGCTGGAAAGATTGCACATTTTCAGGTCACTCTTGGCATTCTGACCATGTCTGTCTCAGACTAACACAACATTGGCAGCTTCAAGAAGCCTTAGATTACATTCCACTCTTGTCAATTATAACACATTAAAACTAGTAGCTCTTATTTGTCATACTGACAGGGAATGTTATATCTGTAATATTTTATATATCTAGTCTGTAACAGCCCATTATCCTTGTGGTGTTACACATTCATGGCCTATTTTTGCATGTCATTCTTTTGAAGATTATTTCAAACAATGATGATTTTAAAAAACTGTGATGATTTTTTATGCTCACTGCTAAAATCAAAGGTTTTTTAAATGACTCAAGAAAACTTTTTTTTGTAAAAGTGTATGTTTAATTGGCAACCTATCACAGTGGCCAACTGTCCATTAAAATTAGTCCTGGCTGGCCTATGGTCCATCTATCTGCCTGTACAATATGTACGTAGAGGCATCCATTGCCAAGCAGTTATAGTCCTTGACTTGTAACTCCTCTGTCCCTCACCACAAAGGTTTGAGTGCTGGTTTCTGAGAAAACTTAACTGTGGGGCAGTCTCCTAGCTGACCTGTGGTGTGCCGGTGGTTCTACCCAGCCATAATAAGCTGGACATCACCAATATGACCATATTAAGTTTATCATTACAACAAAAAACAAAACAAACAAAATTAAGACTCAATGGATTTAACTTTGTAATTTGTGTTTGTGTCTATTTGTCCTTGCAATGTTGACTCTTTTGTTTTTGTTATTTCTTCTTTTTTTCTTTATAATCTTTCTGATATTACATATGGTCCTAAATCTTTTTGTTTTATACTCAAATTAAGATCATATTCAACTTTTAGTTGTTGAACTTTTTGTATTCTTAGTAAAACTTACTCATTTAAATATTAGTTAAATAAAATCTTTGTAAGTTTTTGAGTTTGTTAATTTCTGTTTAAATTAAAATATATTTTAAATGCAAATTAGAGCATGTGATTAAGCATTATAGTTGTATTGTTTGAGCTCTTATTTTATCTATGAATGCACAATTACCAGTATGTGACATAAACAGGTAATGTATGTACTTCAGACAACATGTGGCAGATTAATATCCATGATTAGAAGAATACTAACTTGTCACGCTCTAAACATTTATCCCGTGTATCAAAATTTCTCTAAAACCTGGAAAATATTGAGCATACAGGCGTATTCATTACTTACTAAATTCATACATACCATTAGAATAATTGGTGATAAATGCTTTAATATCATATGTATAACAAATAACAACTTATCTTTAACATTTTGCTGGCATGCAACTTATCCCAATGGAAGGTTGACTAAGGCGTAGAGATTGACAGATTTTGTATTAAACCATATAAATAAGAATAAATCCTGACAATTAAATCAGAATGGCAATAGTCATTACTATACCATGCTAAAGAAATCAATTTCACACATGGACTTCAGTAACATACTGACATTTTTAAATTTTACCATTACCAATAAACAACTTGTTTTGTATAAATTTATTCATGCTTTTTTCAGTGACAATGAAAATGGAGTAGTATTGTGTTGTAAATCTTCAGAAGAGTGTGCATAATTTTAAAAATGAAAAAATATTATTCTGTCTAAATGCTTTTTCTTGTGCTGGGAGAGGTAAGAGTATTTTGATACACTATCCTTATGCTATTATATGTTACTGTTACTTAAGCAACACATTCTCGTTGTCCAGAACACATAAAGTATGAGGGACAAAAGTTCTCAGAACCCTGCTCAAATTTAGACATATATGTATATAAAGGGTACAATGGGATTGGATTACAACATATAAAACTCACTTAGGAGAATTTCTTTAAATGATGTCATAGCTTGTTGAAGAATACTTAAGTGCTTGCATATATTTTTTTTTTTGAAAGATATTTTTTCTTTCAATGCTTGCATTTGAGAAACCCCTCTGGAAATACAAGATTAGAGCTCTGTTAAGCTAGTTAAATCACCCCAGTCAGTCCCTTATGCTTACTGACTGTTCTAAGGTGGTAACTGTTTGCTCAATTTATTTAATAACTCATCACAGATTTGTTCTTACTTTTACATTTGGCTTGCATGTTAATACATTTGTCCTATGCCTTCTTAAATTTTGGTATATGTTGCATTGCACATATACGACTTTATCATATTTACTTGAATGAGTTCATGTGTATCAAGCATAGCATAACTTACCTTGACTCTATGTCTAGTTTTCACAGATTTATAAGCACTTATTTAATATTTTTAAATATGTTGTGCTTGTGGAAACATTTTCACTGGCATTGACTACTATAATATTTACTAGGGTGTTTCAGCATGCATATCCCAGTGAGAACCATTAAGTATTCCAGTATCCTAATAATGTTTTTCATTTATTGGAAACATGCTGGCTTTATCAGTAAGGGTTGAAATGGCATTCCAGATCAATTGGTAAATATAAGCCAAAGAATGACTTACTAAATGATTTCTTAATGCATTATTCTCCTATTTTCATCATTCAGATTGCTGGAAATTGGTTGAAGAATAAAGAATTGCCCAGGATTCCACGATTTACTGGCGTTGATAACAAGTTCCTGAAGGAGTCCAAGGAGATGCTGAATGATTACCTTTCCGTATGGAAGCTTTAAGCTCTCATTCTAACAGTGTTTTAATCAGTTATAAATCAGTTCCAATCTTTCGAAAAGGGAATAGATATCAGTAAAAAAATTAATATGGTTTTCAACATTTATATGTACCAGTAACAAATAACCTCATAATTGTAGTAATATGTTTTACTCTCCTATTATGTAATGTCATAACGTAAAGGCAGAATTCAAAGTAAAAAGAAGAAGATGTTTCAAAACATGAAATAAAGGTTCAATTGTTTATGCATTCCCATGATTGGCCTAGTCCTGATGCCTGTGCTCAACTGGACATACGTTTGAATATTGGGACCTCTTTAACCCTGATCATGCCACATTTGATTACAACATAGGTTAAAAAATTAGTTATTTGCTAAACGTTTCATGCATACAATAAAATCTGGCTTTTGATAAAGACTTAACCACAAAGAGTAGTGTAGTTCGAGCTGTAAGTTGTCTCCTCTGGATCCTTTTTGCCTAAGTCCAATTATGTCATGTTTAGCAGACAAACATTTAAACAAAACAATTCACATGTGTTTCTGTTCCAGACAATCATGAAGGATGAGCGACTAGCCCAGAGTGAGGCTCTGTATGGGTTCCTGACCCCTACACCAGACTACTTTCAACAACCTGCACAGGAGAAGAAAAGTACCTTCCTCAGAAATATTCTCAAAAAGTAGGTCCTGTTCAATTGCTTTGGCTTTGTTGTTTTTGCATGTTATTGACACTTGGCAGTTATTAGATAGTAATGCTGCTGCAAGTAACCGAGAACTCAGATATCCACAAATCCTGTTCCTTATATTCGTCATTGAAAAGATCATTGAATTGCGATCTTTTTTAAAATATATGCATCAAGTAATTTTTTTTTAAATGTAAATGAAAAAATGATCTACAAAATGATTTTAAATGATGTTTTGCAAAGGCTTGAACAGGAATTTTAAAAAATGTCATTTTTGTAGAGCTAGCAAGTGTAAGATTTGGATGCAAGTCATTGAAACAATATTTTGTAAATTTCATTACCAAAATAAAATAGGTTTCAAATATTTTAACCAAGTTTTCAAAGTGTTATTTAAATAAACCCTGTCATTGAAAATTTCGAAAGCAGTATACTGATGATATACTTCCTGTTAATTTTTGGACTCGAGTCTGTGACATAATGGTCTTATTTTCATTGTGGAATTGTTCTGAACTCAAACAAGTTTAATTTGCCATTCAAACTAGTCTTTAGTGTTTTATCATTTGGTATGTACACAGCTATTTTGAAAATTAAAAAAAGATTCTTAATTTCTAAACATTATAGTTAAGAACATGTAAATTCTGCTAATGAGATACAGAAGATAACTAATTAAAATGCTTCATTTTAGGCCTAAGATAGGAGTTGCTGTTATTTAATCTTGGATTTGTTTTTTGTTTGCCATATATGTTTAAATTGACTGAACATGTAATTAATAAAAACCATGATACCTGTTTCAGCTTTCCTCTAGGATCTGAAAATAAAGATGCTGATGAAGAGTTACAGTTCTTTGCAGAGGACAGGTAAATCTTTCTCTTTGTAATATATATGAAAATGAAACAAAACAATTTTTAGTTTCTTTCTTATGTCAGAGATTTAATTGAAGGACTACAGCCAAGCCTTGAAAGCAAACAATACTTTGTTTTTGAAACCCAGACTGGCATCATCTTTTTCTTTCTATTTTAACAGCATACAAATCAAGACAAACAAGATTATTTCCCTTTCTTAGGTTGTAAGACAGGTCCAGAGACTCAGCAGCCAAGACCTTATAAACATTGTTGATTATGTGTACAAACCCCAAGAGGATCTAAGTCCTGGTCAGAGCAATAATATAACAAATTTCTTTCTCCTTCCATCAAAATTAGGGATGTAAATCAAATCCTAACATGATATTCGAATATTCATTATGTGTATTCGAATAATATTCGATTATTTGAAACAAATTTGCATCAGAGTGGCACATAACAAAATAATTCGGCCTAACATTTAACGAGCGTTTTATTTATATTTTCTTTGAATGTTTACATTTCTCACCTAACTTTTGAGGAAGAGCAAGAAGAATTATGCCCCATTAAAATTTTGAAACAACGATGGAAGTACATATGACAACATAATCACTCCGCCAATATTATGTTTATATTGAAGAACTGTAAGCTGTGTTACTTTTCTTGGTCACCGATAACTTGCAAGTAAATTCGGCCAATTCAAAAAGTCTGATTTAATGTGTGATCCACACGTCGGAACTTGCTTTAGGAGGCATTTTCAGAGTCTAGGTACAGGTGATACAGGATCGACTGTGATTCTTATTGGTTGGTGGTCGGATCTTTGTTAAATTGTTATTGGCTGGTTAAAAGAGGATCGATCAGGTGTTAATCCGAAGCCATAAAATGTCAATTAGCGACACTTAGTTACAAATACACAAGTGACAATAACGGATTGCGATTGGTTAGTGTCAGAATTACAAGATTGATGTTGTTACATTTCAATAAGCGAGACCATCAAGTTAAAAATATCCCTGCACTAAAACAACAAGTTAGTTTTAGCTGGAATGAAGGGTATCAATTATAAAATATGTTGGCTTACTTAAACAAAGTAATTTATTATATAATAATGACTTGAGATTATGTTGTTTTTTTAGCATACATTTTTCAACGATATAATATATAAATAATTTAAGAATTTTGCATAATACACTCACTAGCTTGCTCACTTTAGTTTATGTGTCAAAAACAAACATGCAAAGATGACCGCTACGTTGATAATTTGTTTTTCGTTTTGACTTATAATGAATTAGAATAATGTGCCAAATTATAGTAGATGCCGAATGCCGACTTTTAAAGTAACACATATATAATTTTAAAGATATAATCCCATATGGGAGACTTCTAGGAAAATATGAATTAATTTCATACATGTATAAAATTATAAATAATTGCGTATTTGTATTTAACATTCATTCCAAAAACATTTGCAAGAGACCAATGTAATTTCTCTAGCCAGAAACTGGAAGGTAATATATAAAGGTTAAATGCCGATGAATATATAGATTTGTTTTACTCGTGTAGGTTTATGACATCGAGAAAATTGTTGAGCAGAAAATCGCGGTGACAGAAAATTGCAGATGTCGTGGTATTGTATACCCCTGTGCAATAGTGGTTATAAGAAAATGAAATTAAAGTTTTGTTTTGAAAGTAATCTTGTTGTGTAATTAAAAATGAAATAAGTTCTGGTGGACTGATATGAAAATATGCATGGTATAATGTGTTTCATTAATTACCAGCGATCCCAATTGAAGAGAGTAGAATCAGTCTTCCGTAACTAAATAAGCTGAATGCCCGATGAACTGGCATGTGTGTTTATTGAAAACTGACAACCTGTTATCACTGCTGTGTGTGTGATGTAACTGGGTCTAGGTTGTGCGAGAGACAGAAGGGGGTAGCATGAGGAGACATAATACTCTGGATTGTATACTGTTAACCAGATGGCCGAAATTGTAGCCTACCACCTCTGCCTCTATCGAGCACAGTCACACATCACCAGCGTGCTTCAATCATTTTGTGACAATACGGTCAAATACAGAAATACGATTTTATTATTTTTACGAAAATAGCAAACGTTAATAAGTGAATAAAAATTATCAATTATTCGAATCCCTTGATTTCTACTCGAATACCGTTATGATATTCGAATATTTGTTAACATCGCTAATCAAAATATCTGGATGTTGCAAATATTCCATCATTGTGTTTGTGTTTAAAAACAATATCATGATTGTGTGGGTGGGAGGAATTATGTTTCATATATATGATAATATATCCACACACAATAAAATCAGCAAATTTATCTTTCTTAGGTCAGAGGACAGGTCAAAGGACTCTATAGCTGAGCCCATGTACAGCCTAATAGATGAGGTGTATGAACTCCATGGCATGTTTAAGTGGTTCCGCAAGAGTTTCATCACCTTTGTAGAGGTCACGTTTGGCAGATCCATCAACAGGTATGTTTCATAATGTATGATATGTTTAGTGTGGGCCATTTGGCCTAGCCTGTAGGAGTCAGCTGATGTCAATAATGCCCATTACTTCAGTAATATGTTTTATTTAAGTAACTTTTGTTTACTGGTAAATACAATCACTCTCCTTAGAAAATGGTTTGAAAGTATTGATCAAGATTTAGGCAGTAATTAACAATGTGTCATGACCATCTCATAGGAGGCACCTGCCTTTTAAGATTCTCTGGGGAGTAGAATGTGCAAAAATGGTTTGTGTCTACATATTCAGTAGTGTGTTGGACTTAAGTTTAACTGTAAAACTAGTTTAAAATGTCTTTCTACTCTTGCACGGCATATAGCCTGGACAGTACCATCAAATATATTATTAAAAATAACTGGAAAGTAGACAATAGACTATCAGTAAAGCAAAAATAAACTCAAATACTCAACATTGGATGGACATATGATCTAGGCACCATTTGCCCAGGGTTAAGAGGCATTAACTTGTAATTCCGCTGCCCTCACTGCTTGGGTTTGAGTCACAGTCAGGGTGACAACTTTCATATACATGTGGTGTCTTCTAGCTGACCTAAGGGGCCTGATGATTCTACTCTGACCTTAAAATGACCATATTTTGTTTTGTTGGTTTTGTTTTTGAAATGCAGAGTAGCTACCAATTATGGTCAATATAGCTACGTCCAGCTGTTATGGTAGAGAAAGAACTAGAGCAAATATCTGGTTAGAACCACCAATGCACTGCAGGTCATGGGCTCCCCCAAAAGTGTGTTTTTTTAATTCAAGCCAAGCCTTTCATGTATTTGTCACAAGTTTTTTTCCCTTTATTCTAGGCAGCTAAGGGAGACCATCCAATGGATCTTCTCAGAGTCGATGGTGATCTACTACATCCGGCTGCTGAAAGATTCTCTGTGGCCCCAGGGGGAATTGGCCCCGCCCCTCCCAGAATCTTCACCAATGGAGAAACTAGAGAGACGACTCAAAGCTAAGGAAAAGTTCCTGTCTATACAACCAGGTAGGATTTATATGTTATACAATTGAAATGTTTTGGTGTATTTTCTATTGGGCAACGAGTTATATCAGTAATAATCCCTCTTGACTGCATACTTTCTTGGTAGAACCAGTTCTCAGATAGTACTACCTGGCAATAGGTCTTGTGTAGGATACTAAGATATATACTTCTCGGAAGAATTTACAGGCAAATGCATGTTAAATTTTTTAAATAATAGGATTTCTTTTTTTTAAATCTCTTAGTAGTGATAATATGCATCTTTCATATAACCCTGCAGACTTTCTAAACATGCTGTATTAAAATATTAAGTTTATACTCATTATAATTAATAAAGCGACTAGTTTATTTTCACTCTGGTGTATGGTAAATTAAAAAATGTTTTATAGCTTGAAAGTGGTGTACAAATGCCTTTTGAATTCCAGATGCTGTGAAGAGTTTAGTTGGAGAAGAAAATGCAAGGAGAGGTACAATAAAAATGTTTGAAGTTCTTCAAGATGTCCGCTTGAATAAACATCTTTTTTATGTAAGTACATTGACAGTTATTGGGAAGGCAGAGTAATTGGGAAAGTGTATATGTACATCCCATTTCCCTGTCACAGACATAACTAATATATTATTAACAGTACATTGTACCCTAATGACGCATTAAAGCGGCACGAAAAACAGCCTCCTCATGAAGGGAGACGACTTATCGCGTCGCATTTTACCTGTGTCTGGCGCCGAGCGCCGCGTTAAGGCGGCCCTGAAAATGTCTCGGCTACTGCCGAACGCCGCGTTAATGCGTCCATCATATTTGCTGGTTAAAACTCATGTTTTCAATCACTTTCGAGTCTCGGCCAATCAAGTACATCACAGTATCGTAAATGCTAATGTCATCGTAATCTAAATCTATCGGCTTAAATCCTTTTTTGTTTTTTCATTTATTGTATCGAGCAACAGAAAAATCGGCGACATTTTCTCTGATTGAAGTGATTCACATCTAATTTGAAACATTTCTCGGCTGAAATACGATCGTAAAAGCAGTTTTCAAATGATTAATTTATACTTCGATCTCAGCCAATCAGAAACCTTGTTATATAATATATTGGAATTTCATGTAACCCGGATGTAAACACAATGAATTAATTATGGCGAGACAAAGAAAAACGGCGATGTGTCTTACTGTAAGCTTTAAAATTCCTACTTATACGCATATGTATCGGCGGATATGTGGAATTACCTACGTCAGATCCAATAATTATATGATAATTGCAGATATCAATAGATAAAAGACACAATCTAACTCTTGGAAATCGCCGAAGTTTTCTATCAAATATGAAGTTTAAGAGTGTTATTTTCTCAAACTACCGGTAAATCGCAACTTTAAATCAAAGATGGCCGACTGTTTTAAAGTTACTCATTATATAAAATATTATATAAAGCAGTGTTATTTACGTTATAAACATGAAAAAAACTTGATGAGGTCAATATTCTTCACTTTAATAATTTGAACTGTGTTAATTTTGATATTGTCAATCTTACATGTTCTTCAGATTTCACTCTTTTCTGAAGTATTTCTTCTCATATCGTGTTAAAAATTACATGGTTGTGTAAAGCACTTTCTGTGCTTCAAGTATGTGAAAATATCCCTTTAGAGTACTTCCAAAATGACATGTTTATTGTGTTGTGTATACACCCACCCCCAATATCTTCCACTGACCGGTAATCCACACCAGATGTGTCTCGGCATGAGGGGCAGATAAGACCCCCACCAGGTGTAGGGCATAACTGGAGAAATGCCTCTAGGGTACAACTGGTCAATCAGCTGTAGGGCAGAATGAGTTAAACATGATTTTCTTACAGACTTACACTTTAAGGTGTTTTTTGCATAAAGTTTGCAGGTGCAGCAATTAAGATTGTATTGAAGTTTGTTCCTCATAAATTGATAGTTGTGTAATATACAAGTGTCTCGACCATAACTTTGCTATTTTTCACAGCAAGTCAGTCAAACTTTACCATCTTACTGCTACTCCTTTGAAGGTATGTCATGTGTTACATTGAGGGGTCAGAATCATATTTAAGGTTATTGCATTTTCAGGGGCCTATGTTAAACAAGTGACTTATTAACACTATGGTGCTTTTTTTTCTCTGAAAATCCTTGATTTCCAATGGTCACTTCCAGAGGTTACATATGACTTAAAAAATGTTATATTTTGAATAGCATTTCCATATACCACACAGTCTTCATCACCCCTCACTATGTTGCCTTTGTGGTAAATCTTTTCAGAAACAGAATAAAATATGTCACATATAAAAGATGATGTTATGTAACAATAGTACCAATTAGCAGCATTTTCAATTAAAACCAATTACAAGGGTAATTATAATTGTATTCCTCTGTTGACAGATGTTGCTTCAGCTTATGTTGAGTCATTTGGACCCAGAGTTACGGGACTTGCTGCAGAGTGATACCCAGGATGACACACCATTAGTTTTGAGTGGAAGTGGAACTGACACACAGACTGGTTATATACCTGTCAACATTTTTAAATAGTGACCAGTAATCATTTATAGAAACATTTGAAACCATTCACCTCTATGATAGAACTCATGCTGATTGTTTAAACAAACAGCTGACAAAAAGTTAACATTTTGAAAAATTACAGCAGACTGATTATGAGTTATCTATTACAAACAAATATTTAAATCTGCAATTAAAAATGAACTTTTTTGAAAGTTATGAAACAAAAATATCAGTTAAATGTTATTATGGGTTTTTAAAGGTTTTCAAAAGTTCCTGCACAGTCAACCTGTAGTACTCACTTATTGAACCTGTGGAACTAATCAATGCACATTTAACCGTAGTGTCAGTTTATTAGACTTGTGAAACTAATGCATGCACATTCATCCTGTAGTTCTCACTTAATGAACCTGAGGAAATAATGCCTGAAATCAACATGTAGTGTCCTCTTAGTGAACCTGTGGAAGTAATGCCTTCAGTCAACCTGTAGTTCTCACTTAATGAACCTGAGGAAATAATGCCTGAAATCAACATGTAGTGTCCTCTTAGTGAACCTGTGGAAATATGCCTTCAGTCAACCTGTAGTTCCCACTTATTGAACCTGTAAAAATAATGCCTTCAGTCAACCTGAAATTCCCACTTATTGAACCTGTGGAAATAATGTCTTCAGTCAACCTGTAGTTCCCACTTATTGAACCTGTAAAAATAATGCCTTCAGTCACCCTGTAGTTCCCACTTATTGAACCTGTGGAAATAATGCTTTCAGTCAACCTGTAGTTCCCACTTATTGAACCTGTAAAAATAATGCCTTCAGTCAACCTGTAGTTCCCACTTATTGAACCTGTGGAAATAATGCCTTCAGTCAACCTGTAGTGTCCTCATAGTGAACCTGTGGAAATAATGCCTTCAGTCAACCTGTAGTTCCCACTTTCTGAACCTGTGGAAATAATGCCTTCAGTCACCCTGTAGTTCCCACTTATTTAGCCTGTGGAAATAATGCCTTCAGTCACCCTGTAGTTCCCACTTATTGAGCCTGTGGAAATAATGCCTTCAGTCAACCTGTAGTGTCCTCATAGTGAACCTGTGGAAATAATGCCTTCAGTCAACCTGTAGTTCCCACTTTCTGAACCTGTGGAAATAATGCCTTCAGTCACCCTGTAGTTCCCACTTATTTAGCCTGTGGAAATAATGCCTTCAGTCACCCTGTAGTTCCCACTTATTGAGCCTGTGGAAATAATGCCTTCAGTCAACCTGTAGTGACCTTATAATGAACCTGTGGAAATAATGCCTGCAGTCAACCTGTAGTTCCCACTTATTGAACCTGTGGAAATAATGCTTGCACACTCAGCCTGTAGTGCCCTTTTTGTAAACCCGTGAACATAATGCCTATAAATTTAGTTCTTTGACTGGTTAGCATGCTCAACTTTCAAACTTAAGTTAATTGATTCAAACACTGTATGCTGCAAATCTTTCATCATTTAAGTTGAAATTATGATTTTGTTATCACGATGTTATCTGATAGAGCGATCCCTTTAGTGCTATATCACTAAAATTTTGTGTGCAATATTAATGTTTGTTATTGTTATAGACCAAAATATACATATTGTTATACATAAGTAAATAAAATGTTTGTTTTTTATTGCTTGTTTTTCATTAACGCTACCATTAAAAATGGTTTTTGCTTGTGTTGTTATTTAATATTTTATATTATCAAACATCAAATTCAGACGCATTTCCAGATTCAATCAATGAAAATCATTAGATAATTTTTTTTAATGAATTCACTATTTTTAGCTTATGCTCAAGGTGAGCTATTGTAATCACACACATCATTAAGTGTCATGTGTTACTTGTCCATCAATATGCTTTAAATGACATCTCCCAAACTTACTGGCCCAAATTCAACCAAACTTCCACAGTAGCTTCAGCAGGCAGGGGGAACGAAAAGTTGTTTAAACAGTTTTGATCATGGCCAGGAGCATGGCCATTTTCATTAAAGGCAATATAGAAAAACTCTGAAAATCTTCTTGTCAGAATACACAAGAGCTAACCTTGATATTTAGTATAAATATTCCTGTGCCAAGATTGTTAAAAGAATTTTGATTCATCAAAAATATTGGCTGCCAGGGATGTGGACATTTTCCATATAAGGCTAAAAAGAAAAACATTTAAAGTCTTTGTTAAAAACCACAGGAGCTAGAGCTTTGAAATTTAGTGTACATGTTTCTTTGGTCAAAAAGCATAGGCCGCCAGAGGCGTGGCCATTTTCCATATGTGGTTGTCGTGGAATTACTTCATAACATCAATTTGGCGCATTAACACTTTCATAGTTTTGGTGATGTCATTGACATCACTTCCAATTATACATATATATATATATATGTGTGTGTGTGTTTATAATGTGATGTCACTTCCATATATATATATGTTTTATGTAGAGTCAAAAAAAAAGGTCGAACCTGGAAGACAAATTCTGAGTTGTATCTTATGCAACTGAGTACATCCACCTCATTTTGGTGCCATGACGAAACCATCAAGCAACATGAAGCTAGAGAAAATTCTATCCATACAAGAAGCGCATAGACATGCAATTTCAATGAGATTTGAACAATTCGAAGAGGCAAAAGAGGAATCAAAGTTACTGAAGTGCCAAACATTGTTGAGAAGTGTTGAAGAGAAGTTTGAGATACTAGCTACATTGAACGAGAAAGTGCAGTAGATATTGCAAAGATTACAGATGAGATTCTATCAACTGAGGATTACACGATCCAGCTAAGGATACGGGTTGATGAGATCTAAGAAGCACTCAAGATGACAATGCACAAGAGAACACCAGCAACAACCAGACCGACGTAGCAGGGATAACACCAGCGGAACTCATACACACAACCGATGGGCAGACACATGTGGGAGATGTAACCATTCATCCAGTAATAAACAACACGGTTTTGCAGAATCAAACGGTCAGAAAAACATCCTTACATAATCATAAACTGCCAACCCCAACGTTGCCCACCTTTTCAGGTGATAACCTTGAATGGCATAGTTTTTGGAATTCATTTAACACAGCTGTTCATTCGAACTTACACTTGACTGATGTATAAAAATTTTCGTATCTTAAATCTCAGAAGGTGATGCAGCCAGAGCTGTAGCAGGGTTCAGCTTGACAAATGCTGATTACACCAAGGCAGTAGAGTTATTCTCAGATAGGTTTGGCATATACATGCCCACATGCAAGCCTTGTTACATTTGCCATCCCTGAGTTCACAAATTGACAGCTTATGAAATTTCTATGATCAACTGGAAACGAAACCGAAAAGTGGTCATTGTGTGATCTTAGGGAAAGCCTTTAATTGGGAATTGAACATTATCGAGGCTGGATTATATGATACGAAGCAACCAGGCATGCACATCCCGACAGTGTCATTTCACACCAGCGCAAGCACCAAAAACCATCGGGCTACACAGAACCGGCAGTAGAAACAGGTACCTGATCAGAAACGGAAATGCGCGTATTGTGAAGAAAATCATCTACCTGCTGACAGCTTTCAAGTGAAGGATTACAATGCAAGAATACAGTTATCAAACAAATCAGTTTGAACGATATACACTCACAAAGTATCAAACTGCCTGTCACATTTCCGCTGTCGTACATGCAAATGCAAACACCACACTAGCATATGTTCCGACAATCATACTGCAGCACCACACCAATACTCTGCAACACTCAATCATTGTAAATACATGTCCTTTAAATCGACCATTTCCAGTAATGCCATCACAGCCAAACACATTTATGTTACATACTATGTCATGTGAATCGACACTGAGTGTTTTACTGAAGACAGCTGTAGCACCAATCTGCACAGACGAGTTGTGAGTATATGCAAATGTCCTGTTTGACGAGGGTGCACAGAGATTGTTTATTACAAAGAAGTTGGCTCACAGACTCCAAGTTGCGCACACCAGAAATGAAGTAATACACCTCTATTCAGCTCTATCCAGTCCGTACATCAGTGTGACAAGGCTAGAAGAGTACATATTAAAACCCTAGATGATGAGTTAATAGCACTGAACGTTCTAATAGTACCTACTATACTTAAGAGGGTTGATGTTGGCTCACCATGTGGCGTCAGACAACATGATCGAGATTGAAGTTTTAGTAGGCGTTGATTACTTTTGGAATATCATCCAGGATACAGATATACACACGCTGGTCTGACAGCTGTGGCGTCGAAGCTAGGATTTGTTCTTTCAGGACCACTTGCGGCTGCGCATATGCAAAAGAACCATGTATGTATCATGAACATAAATTATAGCACCTCCACCAGCTTGTGACATCAAGAAGTTTTGGAATCTTGAAAGTCTAGGAGATTGTGAACAGATCCCTACACAGACCAGATACAATGTACTAGAGCTATACAAACAGACATGTATATCATTCGAAAATGACCAGTATTGTATGAACTTTGGAAATCTGATCATGAGCTTTTATCATCCAATTACCCCATCACGAAAATGAGAACAAAAAGCACTATTGCTTAACAAGGAACCGGAAATGCTAAGGCACTATGGAGAAATCATCGAAGAAAAGGAAATAAAAGGATCCATAGAATGAGTTCCACACAATGACTTGAACAGACAGAAGTACACTACATACCCCACCATGCAGTAAGAAAGTACTCTGCAACGACACCCATCCAAGTAGTTTACGATTGTAGCTGTAAACAAGTCTAAATGACTGTTTAGAATCTACACTGCTTGAGTAAACAACTTGAGCAGCATTCTGAGATTTCGACTGCATGAATACAGGATTCCTAGCAACATAGAAAAGGCATTTCTACATGTTGGTTTTCATGAAAAAAAACAAGATTTCACAAGATGGCTGACTGACCCAATCGAACCTACAAGCGCACTACGAACCGTTTCAAATCGGTATAATTTGGAGCCATATTTTTGCCATTCATACTAAATGCGATCATACTAAGACCATCTTGAAATCAACCTATGTTGGGTGACTGATTTGCTTAGATATGATCTGAACGTGGACAATATCCTACATCGTTACCACAAGAAGAAATGGCCAAAGAATACTTTCAGAGATCATGTGACATCATGTCATCTGCTGGATTCAACTTACGATCATGGACTTCCAACAGTGCAAAGTTGAGACAGACGACGTTAGCGTCAGGTCTTTTAGACAGCAACCAGATAACCAAAATACTCGGCATGCGCCTGTGTGTAACAACTGAGCTAATGTTTGCAGGCAAAAGCATTCCAGACATAGATATTTGCACAAAAAGAGAAATTTTACAGCAGATACACGCATATACGACCCTCTTGGAATTCCTGGTCCAAATATGGTTCGTGCAAAAATACTGTTACAAGAATTTTGGCGGGAAAAGTTTAACTGGTATTCTCCATTACCAGACGAAATACAAACAAGATGGACTGAATTAGTGAAGAATCTGAACTTAGCCGTGGAGTTCAAATTTCAGCGCTTCTCCTTCTGCTCATCACCGTGACAAAAAACATTGGCACCAAGGCATGGCCATTTTCCATATAATGTTCTATTTGAAAGCTTGGAAAATCTTCTTGTCAGAAACTTCAATAGATAGAGCTTTGATATTTGCTTTACATGTTTTTTGGGTGGCCCTCTGTCATGTGTGGTCAATGAATTTTGTTTTGTCAACAAAAAATGACTGCCATGGGAGAGGCAATTTCCAATACATGTTCATGTCGTAAAAAAAGATAACTGATTGTCCAAATGTTGCTTGTGTATACTTATTCAGGTTTGTTTGCCCGATATTCCTAGCTGATTTTTTCGAAATGTCTATGGAATTCAGGTTTTGAACTTATAAAGCATTACCACAGGGACAAGTGATTAACCAATGTAATTACTTGCTGCAGATCTAAATCAGGTTTTGTTTGTCATGACCATACATGGTTTACCTATTCAAAGTTTAATTAGGCAGGCTGGAGTTTGCATACAGAGATCAAATTATTTTTATCTAAGCAGTCTTTCACAATTGAAAATAAATGTCTTAGTGTGTTTGACACAAATTGAAAAACAGTGAAAGATCAGTGGGCTCCCAGTTGGAGCTGTCTGATCAGAATCTATGCTATTTACTGTGTTCTCAAGCAATACATCTTGTTCCCTTTGTATATAGTTGTTAGCAAATACCTAGGTTTCAAACTGGTCATCTTTTAATGTAGCATGATATAATTTAATAACCTTAGATAATAATTTCAGATAATAAATATTTGATAATTGGATTTTAAAAAACAACAGAGACAACTATTCGTACAATAATTGTATTTATGTTAGTAACTGTAAAAAGACAATATGAACTAAATTATAAATAGCATCTATATATCACACATAGCAAAAGATGCATAGCACAATTAATTATACAGATAATAACGAGCAGAACTGTTTCAAATCACAATTCTGGAAATGTTATCATAAAAATGAACAGTAACAATAATCCGAGAACTTTTGGTTATAAAAAAATGCAGTTATATCTTTAATATAACAAACTCAACTTTTCTAAATTTGAATCATAAAACATACTGAACATGTATATACTGGGAGTCTGGACACACAAATTGTGGGGAAAGGTAGATGTAAAATGATGCCAAGGTCCTTGTACTGGAATACCAATGCATTCAGAAGGTGACAAATCCTAAATGCATGATAAAATGCCTAATTCTTCATTCATTTATATAATGTGAATCCTTCTTGACGTAATAAATGACATAAAAAGCAGATACCAGCTTCTCAATTGTTAATGAGATATCACATTTTAATCACAGGTTTTAATTAAGTGCTTGCATTAAGATTGTACATGATGGACTTTAGGTTGAGAGCTAGGAAGGCCTGTTCATTGGAGCAACCCCGCAGCAGTTCCTGGATGATTCCAGTAATGGTGTATACCTCAAAGAAACGTTTGTTACTCCTGAAAAAAAAATCAGCAAAAGTTAATTTATCAGTCCAATCATACTTAATTCAAGTTTCTACTCAATATTTATAGAACTAACAAGCAATATATATCAAGAGCTACAAGAAATTACCTTCTTATTTTTCATTTTATGTTATGGAAAGATCTTGCATGATTATTGTTCTTGATTAAAATAAGTTTGTTTTCCTGTATGGTTGCTAAAATACAAGTCTAAACTGCAATCATGATTATTGCATGCAAGTATTTTTCTCTGGTCAACTTCTTAAATAAAGCACCTTAAATGCATAGTTTAAATTAAATAGGATGTTTTCTGTGAAACATAACCATATCAACTACATAATTTATACTTCTACTAGCTAGCTTTCCTAAACAAATTTTACCCAAACTGTTTACTTGTAAAATTGAAAAATCAAATCTTGAAACATTTTTTCTTCTCACTTAAAGATAATTCCCAACTAACAATACATATCAAAATGTAGGTCAGCCATAGTTAAACCATTTCAATATTATATAAACTTATGGACAGTACCAAACCATTTTATTTCTACCATCAAAAATAGATATTCTTATAATGTATGAGTTTAGGCAACAGTCAAAAGGTCCCTTAAACCTATCACCAATGAACTATTTCAAACCAATGAGGCAAGGTAAATAGAAGCCAGCCATTGCAACAGTAACAATTGATATCTATCATGCTATAATACCTCATCTTGGACAGTTTCTGCAGCACAATGCTCAATCTCTCTAGAAGCTTCTCGTCTTGTCTAGGGGCCCTTAGCACCATGGCAACAGTACGGAACCAGGTCTCATTGCTGCAACTCTCCAGGAAAGGAGGTAAGAATGGAGAGTCTGTCGACATCTGCAGGAAAATGTCCATAGCAGGTCCCATGAAGGCCTGAAAAGTATGTATCATGCATTCTGTTTTTTCTTCAAGTAATTTTACTTAACATACTGCATCTAACACTGACAGTATCAATACTATAACACAAAACTTGATCCTCACTTATATGTAGGAAAACATTGTAAGTGCCATCTATATCTTGATTAAGGAAATTGAGTATGTGCTTTTTATAACATGCAATGTTTGCTGGAAAAAATGCTGTCAATTTGAATGGGCCATATATATTTTTAATTGAATTGTTGCCTGACAAAATATAGGGCAGGTTCATGCCAATGTTAGAGCACAAGAACATGTTTAAGCTCTCCCTCCTTCAGTAAGCATGTTGGTGCTTTTAAATCTAATTTATATGAGTGAGAAAAATAGACAATAAACAGTAAAACAACAATTAAGGTGCTTTTAATTGAAACATGCAGATTCTTGGATCATTGTGGAAAGTAGTGCCAAAAAATATAATTGATTGAAATGATCTAACAAAGTGTAATAAATGTATAAGTGCCCTTTGTTATATAGCTCTGGGCTGCAGACAAGTACTCATGCCATGCTGCTCAAGTCAACCCTCAAGAACATTTGGCAACAATTAATGAACATCGAAATATGGTATACATAACTTACATAATGAGAAATACTTGGTTATTTACATAGGAACATATATTGATAGACATAGCAAACACTACAGATTCTGATCAGACAACTTAGAGAGGAAGCCACATGATCTGGATTTACAACATCTGCCTTAACATGATCTCATAATGCTTAGAAGGCTCGTTAATACCTTGTTGACAGGCTTGAGGTACTGAAGGACAACTGTGGTGCCTTGGTAGTAGAGAAAAAGTTCCTTGGCAACGTCAGATTTAAGGTCAGCTTTCAGGACATCAAACACATGGGCCAATAGGTCCACTGAAATATATACAGCAATATATATCAAATATGTGTCTTTTCAGACTCGGATGCATAAGAACAAAAGTTTAAGAGAAGTTTTTGTTTCTGAAATACACCGCAGTGACCAATTATGGTCATTATAATGACATCTGTCTATTTTGATGGAGGAAGACCCCAGACAAATATCTGTGAAACCACTGGTACAATGCAGCTTTGCTAGAAGACCTTCCTACAGTTAGTCCTTCACCTGAAATGTGACTCAGGCCCATGCAGTCAGATGCTAAGCAGTTGGAGGAGTTACAAGTCAGCAACACTTCCACCGTGCTATGGGCCCCCTTTGAGAAGTTAACAGGTCCACTATGGTATAGACAGCAAATGATAAGGTTAACACTTTAAAGGTGGTAACTGACAGTTTGCCTTGAGCAAATTCATAAAACAATAATTGTCAACTTTTTTAGAGAATTTTGGTGTAATTTCTGCATAAAATTATTCTTTAGTCCAATTAAAGATGATTTTAACATTACCTATATTGTTAGAAAGTCCATATGGCTACAAAAAACACCCTAAATATTCCTTCTTTCCTCATCTATAAATAAGCATGATCTCTGTCTAAAATAGATATCAACATCAGAGCAGACTACCCCAGATGATGATATAATGTAATCTCAAAAGTCAGTTGTCATGAGGTTTTCTTGCTTTAAAAATAGCTAACTCAGCAGAGTGGCTCAGATAGGAAATATCTGTTTGCAATGACGAGTGGGGATTTAGGCTTCACTGTTTACACAAATCTAGGGCATCCATGAATAGCACTTTGCCGAACCTTTTCAGGTATCAATGACTTATTTGGTTATTTGAAAAAAAATCTTTGGTCCAAACTGTTGGATACCACCTTTAAAGCATCAAGCATGTTTTTAAGACCTGGTAAAAATGAATAAGCAATGAATAAAGTAGTAAAACCCTTTAAGAGTTAAAAAACATCTTCTGAACATATATAAGCATTATACTAGCATACATATGGGCTAATAAGTCAACTAATGTATAAATATAGCATTGTTTAAGTTTGAACAATATTGGCATGTTAAAACATATGCCCACACCAAAATGCTTTAGTTGGTTAAGGCCAAAGGGGTGCTTGAATTACATAATTTCAAATACATTTAAATTTTAGGTTTTACACTCTGAACTCTATGTGTATTTGGGGAAAAAGCCAGATGTTTAATATATTTGGTAAAAACTTAATTAATCCAATGAAAATGTGCAATGAGTAATTTCTGCACCTTGAATCAAGCTAAACATGTTTTGAGAGCTTTGCAAGAAGAGAAGGCCAGAAGCAGAAGGTTATTTATCTGTTGTTGTTTTTTTGTTACAATGCCATGACACAATTATGATCTTATGGTCATATTGGTGAAGTCCTGCTAATTATTGGTGGAGCCTAATTTTTGGTGGAGGAAGACCCAAGACATATGCCTGGATAGAACCACCAGCGCACTGCAGGTAAGTTGAAAAAACCTCCCCACATGATAGTTCTCGCCCCAACTGGGACTCGAACCCATAAGGTGAGGGGCTGAGGAGTTACAAGTCAGCAACTATAACAGCCTGGGGCAGCGGTTAACCATTGGTTAAGAGATTTCAGGTCTACCAAAGTAGATACATTAATATCATCAATACCAAGTTAATAACAGGGCAAGATAAAAGAGGTCATGTGCCATCATCAAAGCCTCAATGAGGGTAAAAGAATGATGTAAAATGGAGGTAAGTAGAAAAAATTAACTGTTTCAACTAATACCTTGAGACAGAGTTCTGAGGATGATCAGAGATGAAAGAAGTCTTGCATGAAGGTTTGAACTTCGAAAGTAAATGCCTTCTTTGTTTTTCTCAGTTTTCACAGGTGATGCGGTTAGGTCATTGATTGTGTATGGGTCTGTGTCATAAAATCTCACTGTCTTTGATCGGTACAATTCCTCACCAAGTCTACGGAATGTTGAAGAGAGATTGGATTTCTGAAGAAAAAGGAAGTTTATTAATTCTTGAATAAATTATTGAAAAGTTATTTGTGCCATTTTGACAACTGTACATTGAAATATGCATTTATGGTAATATGTGAACAAGTTTTCTTGACCATCATATTTGTCTTTAATATTTGCTAAGAAAAACATTTTACACTTTAGGATCATCACCTAAATAATAAAATTACTACTGTGTCTGAGAGTCCAACCAATGTGTTGAGGAATAGAAGGGTTTTTAGAATGTAACTAATAATGGTTTAGACAATGTCACCCTACAACTTGTAACAAATCTTATACTTTAGTTTACTTCAAAAGGGAGTTTTTGCCCCAAGTCAAACATAAATGGTGTAAAAAATTTAAGTTATTAGTCAGCAACTTTTCCATTGTGCAAAGCACAAGTGATCTGATTGTGCACTTATGTATAATTTAAATGTTAATTTACCTGTGCCCCCTGTGTCTGTTCTACATGAACCAAGGACCAGTACGTGAACTGGAGACATGGTAGACACAACTTAAGATTATGACCAGGGAATTCCTTGAACAACTCCACCATAGCTGGCAGAATCTAAAAAGAAAGCAGAAACAAAATTTATCATCAAAAATTATAAATACCTCAATATACTGCTTATTATGTTTTATCAAAATCTGATTAAAGTAGTCAAGAAATAGCACAAACAAATGCTGTTTACAGATATATTGACAGATGCGAATCCAATATAGCCCCCATATATATCATGTCTGGATAATTGCAGCTATAATTGCTGGGACTCACAAATTTAGCAGCTTATAGGATATCAATAAATGGCATTTTCCTATAAATACAATAAGGTACAAGTGTCAGGAGCTTATATTGATAAATTTGACCTAATTCAGAATAATAGTTAGTGACATTTCTCCACAAGTACAATCAAGTAGACATTGGCTCTTATCACATAAACTGATACAGCTTTGAATAATCAGACATTTTAACAATTTTTTTAAATTAGACTTTTATTTTAGATTTATTTGGAAATCAAACTCCTAAACAAAAGTATTCAATTTAACAACATATTAATTTTCAGCACAAAACTATATCATTATCTATTCAAATATACTCCATCAACTTTATTATGTTGATTCTTTTCTTTTATATGTGTACATGTAAATAATGGGTGTTTGTGTGTGGAGTTGTATTGGTGTGTGTGAAATATATATGCTTGAGAACAGGTAAAAAGTGATTATACATAAACATGTTTTAGGATTTTAAAAAAACAACCTCACTGCTGACAATCATGTATACACAGTACGAATACCCCACATCATGTAATCCCTTACCCTGAGAACCTTGTCTTGTATAAACTCCTGTGTAGCCACTCTGTCAACTGGTTTTAGTATATTGTCTATGGTGGTGTAACGTAGCTGTGTGTCTGACAACCAGTCAAGCAATGTGGACAGAACCTCATATGTACTGGCTGCAACCTGCAATGACAAAAGTTGTTTCTTCAAGATGTTGGTTTAAATAAAGAGTTGTGGTATTCGGAAATATGTTTGACATTGACAAACACAATTCCAAAAGCAACAACAAAACAGGAACTTACTTTACAACTACTGAGAACTTACACACAACATAAGAAACAGAAATTATAACACATCACTCGACATGTTGGGAGTTTTAGTCATATTACTCATAAACAAAATACAAAAGTGAACAAAATTGGCATTATTTCTTTAATGCTTTTTAAATATCACATCCAATATTTATTAAATATCATCCATCCAATGACCAAAATATCTGCATATCTAAGTTTATAACATTCAAATAGATATGAAGTTCCTTCCAAAGAAGGCTTTCATACAGGAGTCTCTGTATATGCTTCAAGTTTATTGTTTCTGTTGCTTCAGTATCAGTCAATGACAGAGGAAATAATCAAATGCAGTAAAAGTGATCATAAAAAGTTTGTTCACAGCTGGAAACCAAATCAGGTTTACTTTTCATCGCTCTTAATCAAGGCAGATACTAATAAGAAATACTGGTAAGTGTAAAGCAGATTTTTTGCCTTGTTCACATTGGCTGTCTATCTCTAAAGAGAAAATGCACATACAGGTATGGTCCCCATACAGTCTCTGCAGTGATGGGGCAAGGCTAGCATGCATCAACTAAAAGACTCACATGCTGCAGATAATACCATCAAATCACCATCCTTTATGGGATGAGGATTATTTTCTATAGGACTATCTAAATCTTAGCATATCAACCTTAAGTGCATTTTCTATGTTATTTATTTCCAAGAGCACACTTTGAGATCAGCCTAAAAATGTGCTATGAGATGTGGCAGTAGGAATTTCGTAGATACCAAAGAAATGCTATTATGCATAGAATTTTTAGACTCTACAGTTGCCTTGGAAAATATGATTTAAGCATTAGGAAGAATTTTCTTTTTTTTTTTTTGCCATTCCTATTATGTTTCTACTTATTATGTCTTGATTTCTTTCATCACTTCATTTTATGATGATATTTTTTAAACTAAGTCTGAACAAAATTTTGTTCATACAGTTTTCTGTGGTTTCCCTCCTTTGGCCCCTCTATCATCTGATTGGTCCCTTGCTGGTTTCTGTTTTGGTACACTGGTTGAAGAGCTAGAGGGGCCCATCTGGGGTAAGTCAGCATCACGCTGACGCTGGTCAAAGTCCTGCTTCCGCTGTTGTAAAATTTGAAACTTTTTAATAGTTGTGCCTTGTGCCATACAATTTTTTTTTTCTGTGACAAATTAGTTTGTAGTTATTCTATATCTGGATGTTATCAATAATAACAATAGTTGAACACTGTTATCATTTTCTGGATAAATATACAAAAATGTTATTTAATCAATGTAGCATGCAAAGGTTATGTTTATTGTACATAACAGCTTACAGTCATTGCAATTTTAATTTTAATGCTTATAATCACAAACATAAACAGATTTAGTGCTGTGATCACATGGTGTTGACACTCGCATGGTCCTACACCCAGTAACAGTATCTTGACAGACAGCCAACAAATTAGGGAACTTTTGAAATAAGATAAGCAATAGCAAAGAAGCTATATGACTACCATTTTTATAACTCTGCACATTTTTATCTGAATAAAATAACTATATTCAAAAATGGGTTTAAAAAGATTTTCAAAAAACATTGATGAAACTTTACCTTCAGTCATGGCTATTATGCATGAATATTATCACTTTTTTAACTATATAATTGACATTTCCCTAAACTTAGAAAATAAATTTATATAGTTTTCTGTTTTATCTATTATAAATCACACTTTAGGAAGTTATGCAAGTAACTGCAATGTAAACAGATTTTTAGTAGTCATGCACATTATGATCAGTGTGGCTTGCAATGGTGAACCATTTTTCCATATCTATACGAATCCTTTGTACTATGTGACTGTCTTATTATACATTTATAATGTAATGTTTAAGCACAAATGTTGCACTTGTAAACTATTGAGACTGGCTAGGGTTAGAACATCTAAGAATAACGTAATGAAGCTTTGTTTTTGATATTCCTTTTACCTTATACAGAAAATGAATTTCCAAGCAGGACAATAAAAACTGTTTTTTGGTGAAGTGGACCTGGTCACTGATATTTAATCATATATATGTGATCTTGTTTGTGTTGGGTATTTTTTTCATGTTATATCTACCATTATAGTGAATGAATAGGCAAGAATATTGCACCTGTAAGTTGGTGAGGCGGGCCTGCACACTGATAGACTGCTTCTCTAACTTGTCATGTTGACTCTTCAGGTTCTCCAGCTGTCAAACACAGTCAATAATTAATTGATAATAAATTGATTTTTTTTATAATTACCAAATTCAATGTTATTGATTTTTATTAATAATTTATTGACATGTCACATATACAATATTGCCCCACTATGACTAACATATTATTAAGACCTCAAAAATTGAACTGAGGTAAACCACAAAACAGAGGTTACAAAGTTAATTTAGTTCTGAATAATAAAAAAAATATTTATCAAACAAAATGTGAGCATCTGTATAAATATTTTTACACATTTCTATGTTGTTAAGTTAAAAGAAAAACTTTTAGAACGTTATCACAAAAAGCAAAGCAGTGTATTAACTTTTCTAAGTCTATTAGTGTGTCACTTTCAAAAACAAACTTACCTCTTTTTTCTGGGCATCATTGGCCATTTTTAGTGTATCAAAGTTATCCTTAAGTCGTTTATTTTCCCTTGCCTTTTCCTTCAAACCTGCCTCAAGGCGAGCTACATCTGCTCTGTATTTCTAAAACAAACATATATATTTTTTTTAAATATAGATTCATCTTTTTGTTGTTAGTTTTCAATTATTTTTTTTTTTTGTTTAAGCAGGTGTTCCAAAATTGTCAATGGAATATATGTATAGAACAACCTATGCACTGATGGTCAGGTTGTGAAGCTCCTCTTTCATCCCAGCATTGATTCAAACCCGCTTAGTCAGAAATTGAGAAGTTAAAAGTCAACAACTCTAGCTGCTCACAGCTTGGCAATGGGGACTTTGAAGAACCTAATAGCCTTGAGCACATGGGTCAGAGGTTATAAAACTTTTGAGCTTGAGTCCAAGATCAGTCTCAGGCATTTGATTAGTCATTATTTGAATATAGCTGAAAATATGACCAATCAGATGCTTGAGAATGATCCCAGGCTCAGCATCAGGGTTTTATAACCTTGGACCCAGTTCAACTCATCTTTCCTACATAACAGACTGGGACTATGTTGGTGCTGTGATTGTATTAACTGTAATACCTGCTTAGTACGACTCAATCAGACTTATGCAAATAATATAAGTACAGTTAAGCCAGTTCCTGCTGAGAGCTACCTGATCAGGAACTACATTTTTTGCTTAGTGTCTATCAGTATGTATAGCTTTAAATGCATGAGGATGTAATTAGACAGATAAGAGTTAAGTTTTATTAACAAATTTAGCAAGAAAAGTGACAATTACCTCCTCTATGGCACTGACCCTCTGTTTCACCTCCAGGTCGGTCACAGTCTTCAGATTCTCCTGGGAGATGGACAAAATCCTCTCTCGCTCCTTGAGACTAGTTTCTCTGTCATGCAGTATATGATTCTCTTCCTATCAATACAATAAAGAATAATTAGGCACATACATGGACAGTATTAACAGCTGAAAAACAAATTGAAATTTAGCCAATTTGCTTTTAGGCAGGTTTTAGATGGGTGTTTTACTTTTATAAGTTGTCTCTATGAAACTTTATTTCAATTAAAATGTTAGAAAAGGAAATCTAATATAAAGCTGTAAGATTTAATTCAGCATCAGAACTGTTCCCAAAGAGTTGTAGATTTTAAGTCAAATGCATTTGTTGAATTAATATATTGAGAATTTTTTTAACTTTTTTGTAAATATAAAATATGGAATAGATTGTTCCATCATTTTTATGTAGTTATTTTTTCATACCAAACTCAGGTAATCTCAAGACTAACAAATACAAAGCATGTGTTCTTTTGTATAAAGTTGATCAATTAATCACAACTTACACTTGCTCTTATTGGAAACTGGTTTATATAAACAGACTTAGCTATGATTTAAGAACTTTCCATTACTGGTAATGGTAAAAAACATAAAATATAAAACTGAAAACAAACCTTCAATTTTTCACTGATGATTTCAAGCTCTCTATAAATTTCTTTCAAATTCTTTTTGCCGATATCTGGAGGTTCTATAAGAAGAAATAATTTGGTGTAAGATACCAGAAGATAGCAGCACATCCACACAGTCCAGGCAGACAGAAAGATTAATAGACCATAACAACAACAAAAAGGCATGCTACATTGTTTATATAAATACAGAGTTCCATAAAAGAAATGCTTCATCATTTATTCTAGATTTTAATACCACACTGTTTAAAGCCAGTAAAATAAGTATGAAAGGGTATATTGTTTGGTTCAGAATTATTGAGTACTTCTAAAATTTATATATAACTCCTCCTTTCCCCTACTGATATTTCGCAACATTCTATTTATACCCAAGTCAAGTGCTTACTTACAGTATCATCAAAAGAAAACACAAATAGTCTGTTGGGGTAAATTGGTAAACAGCGACTGGTTAAACTGGTTGTTGAAGGCAGACATGACCACCAGTTTAGGAACCATTTGCTATCTGTTGTATGATGTGAGATCATGTCTTTAAATAAAAGATCATCTCTACCTTCTGGAATGATATGACCTTTTCTGCTGTGTGGTCTCATATTTCTGGCCTCATTTGAAGACCTCTCTCTGCTTGCACTGGATCGATGTCGAGATTTTTTGGACTTCTGTCTTACAGGAGGCTCATGAATGTTGGCATCTGACAGTGAGTCTGACTCAAACACCTGACCATGTGGTGACTCCTCTGGTGGCTGAATAGGGGTCACAGCTGAGTCTGGAAGAAAGAATTTGAATCTTAACTTATATATTTTGTTAACACTGTATAATTCTTAGTCATCTCATAACGATTGCATGCAAAACTAACAGGGTATAATGATAGATGCTCAGCAGCAAATAGTGTACATATTAATAAGTAGGCGTTGTATGAGTTTAGTCTAAAATATTTGCCAGAACCTGATCAATGCCTGCTTAGCTTAAGTAGATTTAATTAATAATTAATTTTTGTCAGAAAAGAATCTGTCAACATTTAAAGAAGAAATAAAAATGGGTTATTGCAAATAATAAAAAAATCATATCATGCAGACTAAAGAATAAGTGTATATTTAAAACAACAGAAAAAAATAAACTAAATGACAATGAAGCAGCAAGTCATATTCATAAAGTAATAAAAATGATAATACGCTTACCTATGTCACTGTCATCTGAAAAATCCATTCTTTTCATTCAAAAATTCTAGCTTTTGACACCTCTTTCTGAAAAAATAAAAACATATTTAAGTCATCATATTAGCATTATTTTCATTGATAACAGGTTAAAAATATACAAAATACTACAAAGATCTGGGATTACTCGATTATTCTGTAACAATTTTATTTTGCATTTCTCCTTGTTACACTGTCTGATGCAAGAAATATTTTCCTAAATTAACTCACTGATTTAAAAGGGCCTGAATACAAATACAAACCTGTACATGCCACCTAGTGTCAAAGGATCTGTGCTATGTTTACTTCAAACATAATCATTGACCCTAAAAGTAATCCAATGTTTCCTCTGTCTATATTAATCTATATACCACATTTAGTCACATTAACTCAATCTTGCAAAAGAAATTCCACAGAAAAAAACTGTTTTAGTAACAGAGAGCTTGACCTAACTGAACCCAAAAGCAATCCCAAACTTCCTCTTCTCATATGGAACCTAGGTACCAAATATGTCAATAATTAAAATAAAAGAAAAATAAAAGTAACTGTAATCTTGACCTGGCTGACCCCAAAAATGTACTATGGATGCTACTTATCATACTACCTATACTCATATTTCTTGACAGCTGTTACTGAAAATCATTTTGAAATGACATTATATGTAAGTTTAATATAGTAAATGCATTGCATCTGTTTAGTGAAAAAATGGCATGTTTTTAAATATTTAAATTGCTGCTATGGTTCCATAAAGAACTACCTTCTTTTAATGTCCTTATGGTTGTTGCAAAGACTAAACTGCAATTATTTGATTGTTTGTTCTATAGAAGCAAAAAGATATACATCATTTTAACTTATTCATCTGATAAAAGTTAATTTATGCTTTTGTACTGTTGCCATTGATATCAATGCTAAAAAATACAACCATAGATAATGATCCTCTAAGCAAGCTTATCAGTAAACACACAAAAATATTTCAAACACTTCAGTCTTTAATAATGTGAGTAATTTATCATTTAATCATGTATTGTACAGTCTTTAAAAAAATTGCATTTATCTTCTTGCTTGTATACACTACACCTTTTTGAAAGGCAAGACACTTACTAGTTTAACATACAAAACATGTCAAGAAAAAATAGTCACTCCTATCATCATCAATGTTGATGTCATAAGGTATTTCTTATTTGAGTTTAACATCTAAATATAAAAGCACAATTGTCAAATCATAAAAAAAATCCTCATTTATATACTCAAGTAGATAATGTTTGGGGGATATGTTGGCTCAATACTTTTACTGGCATTATCTTAATATCAATGCCTTTTTTTACTTACAGCCTGGATCACGGAATAGGGATGGGTGTTCAATGATCAGTGTGCTTATGCAAGTGTGGCAAGCATCTACCAGGTCTATAGTTATTTTAATTACCAAGTCGACAGCCAGACTTATTTGTTGATAGCCTTACTATTCATACTATTATATAAGATCAAGACATGTGATCATTTAGTGCATTAAATAAGGATCTGAGTTTACTTAGGGTTGGCAACGCATTCCATCCTCCAGATGAAAAAAGCTACCACACAAGTAACAATTGATTGTTCTCAGACATTCTAAGTTTGCTCATCCAGAATAATTTTAATATGATTTTTATTAGCTGATTTATTATCTTAGATTATGCTTGCAAATGTATTTAAATGAAAAAAAAATGTTCTGGATGCTGTAACGGAACATATCAGAATCAACAAGTGTCCTCATTAAAAATAAATAAATTTTAAATAACTGGTTCAAAATAAAGGCAACGCATTGAAATACATTTTTACAAAACAATTTATTGCAAGTGCTGCAGAAGACACCAATTTGTGCAACGCAGTGCACTGTTTATAATCTAAAGACGACATGTTAGAACACGATCGGCCACATAAAAAGTGTCAATACTGCTAAGCAGTACAATAAACGATGCTACTGTAATAATACAAACGTAAAAAACAAGACAAATGACTTACGAAAAGAACATATATTGCAACGTACGAATAACAGTATGACATTTACAAGTGATTTCTTAATTTCGAAAACATTTGTTGTCATTCTCCATTTTGTATTTCGTGCCAGATCACATGATCAAAAGTTGTCTAATCTGCGGATAACCGAAAAATCATTGGTCAAATTGCGGTAACGTCGCAGGGTTGGGTCATTTTCGGTACGTCATGACGTTTCAAATGACGCTAACGACAACGTCACACTCTTCCTAAACGTCAGAGAAGCACTTTTGCCAGTAACATCCGCTTATAAGTTATTATAAGTTGTTGGTTTTTGTTGTTGTTGTTTTAAATTTATATTCTCTATCTGCAAGTCATATCGGAGTGATGCTCAATCCGACAATCTAATGTCAAGTTAAACAGATATGCAGGGGAATAATGAACACTTAAAAATAAAGAATATTTGCCTTTTCTAAAAAAGACATTGTGTTATTTTCATTTTTTTACTAATTTAATAAATGGCATTTTTGTTGGACAATCAAATTAACATCATTACTATTAAAATGTGTATAATGAATATCTTTTAAACGATATTTTACTATTATTACTTATTGGTATATGGTTATGATTTTAGCTCGATGATCTGATGCCATGTTTTACGAAGACGTATGCATATCGTTGTAAAACAATACCAGACTGATTACTACGTTTATTGTATACATGTATTCGGTCAGTGGATATGTATTTTATTATTATTTAGGTATATCTGCAACTAATTCTCAACAATCACAAGTGACGTCCATACAGAAGAATGTTATTGAGTAACATTTCGTTAGACGGCCTTTCCACGTGCGTATTTCTACAAGAACCATCCCGCCAAAATACTTTTGCAGCGTCAAGAATTATGACTTGTTCAATTGGTTCAGATGAAAGGGGTTGCGGTTCGTTTAGACAATTCCGGCTTTTGACCAACGCAATGCAGGGACATAAAATGAAACTTGTCGGCTTTCTGTTAAGAATCGCTGCTCAGAATGGACTTTTCAGGGCATTGCCTCAAATGAACAAATCTAGACTGCATTACACAGAATGTGAAAAACATAAAGACATTGGTAAAATCAATCCCACAGCGACGCCAAGTAAAAAGAATTGCAGACTGACAAAGTTATTACTACCATCTGATGATGCTGATTATTGCATTCAACAGTGTCATGGTTATAAACGTGAGGAATTTGATGTCACGAAGTACTGGCCAGCACCTTCCAGCAAAACGTGTGTATACGCTCGGTGGTTATCGGACAATTTCGTACCAACTGCCGACGCGTGACGATGGTAGATTCTTATTGCTCGTGCACGGGATGATCATAAATGTTAAAAAACAAAATAGTGTAAAATTGAACACGAGTTTTTCAATATGTTGGAAATGGATGTATCGGTCAAAATATTGTTTTTTACCGATAGAGGTTTTACAGTCATATTGATTTGTCAATACTGTACACATATATTTTTTGTTATAAATAATCGGTTTAATTTCATGTTGATTTGTTATGTTTTTTCCCATTGGCATAAGTGTATATATGTATGTGATCAAGAATAATACTATCTTTTGGCCCAATTAGTTTAGACATTGTTATTTCTAATCAAATCATGTTTAAGTATAACCATGGCACACAAATACACAATGCTCATAGGCCATTTTAATTTCTTATACCTAAAACTTTGCTGCTCCCATAAATGCTCATTTCAGTCAGTAAACTGAAAGTGGCAAATGGTGTAGGGTTCAGTGTATAGGGTTGACGGCAGAAAACTGCACGTTGAATGGTATTTAGGGCTATGAACATGCTGTCTTAAAACATACCAATAGATGGTAAAAACAAGTGAGCTTAATTCTGAAGATACATGTATGCACTATATGATTAAATCCATTTACATTTAAAAATAAGGCGAAATTCTCGAATGCGATATTGATTATACCCAGTAATTGGTTTTGTTATGTTATTGTTGTTACACACGCACACACATAGTTGTACACATACGCACGCACGCACGCACGCGCGCGCACACACGCACACATGCACACACGCACGCACACACGTCTAACAATATAGGCAGTGTTCATTGTTCAAAACCGCCTTTAATTAGTCTAAAGTATGAGCTTATTTATTAGTTATGCCCAAATTCCCCAAAACCAATGGTAAGATATTGTTACATGTCATTTCATATAGGCAAACTGTCGGATATCACTTTTAATATTGGCAATACACAGTATAATTATGAGGACCAACATCATCATGGGCGAATGTAAAGGGTTAGAGTAACATTTCAGGGTGTGTCTCATCTTTTGCACTTGTAGTATTATTGTCACATAGGTGTCCATTGCTACAGATAAGACAATTAAGCACGTATTTACATCTTAAATGTATTAGAAAATTAAAAATAAATTAATTGTGTAACCACTTTCTATGAAGGTCTGTCAATCATCTGAATTGCAGGAAATGGCAGTATTAGGCTTCTAAATGTCAACACTATTCCTTTGGGAGCATGTCCACCACAGGTGCAATAAGACCTCCCCCATCATCCCATAAAAAATCTATTCATAGATTATCTTTGTTGTCGAGTATACAAACAGTTTGACTCATGTAAAAAGCTTCTAGCAGCTTCGGAAATGACTATATTTGGCTTCTTCGACATTCCAAAAGGTTTTTTTTAGCATGCCCCCAGACCCAAGGTAGCACGACCTCTGGTGGTCGAATGCATTTGGACACCGCCCCCCCCCCCCCCTTTCAACACAACAACAACAACACAAAACAATAAAAACAGCAACAAAGAAACAACTAAAAAAAAACTAAAACACACAAACAAAAACAACAAAAGGAAAAGACCCGCATGAAAAATTCATGGGACCGATTATTATTATTTAATCATGTTTTGTCAACCAGAGCGACCAACATTGAACAATGCTTACTAAAATAATTTATTGTTTATACTTTTCTAAGTTGTTTTACTATAGTTGGGAGATTTTCTGAATGTTTAATATTTCGATACTATATATTAACAATAATTGCATGGTGGGCAAACATAAGCAATTATGGTTTCAGAACTGAAAAACAAAGTAATATTTTTATTCTAAAAACGGACTGTACAAGAGAAGCAATCTCCGAGGACATTTCCTTGCAAAACTGATTATTTGACATGTGTCCATTTTAATGTCACGGAGACAGAACAATGACCCCCTTCCGTTCATTTGAACAAAGGCGGACAAAATCCCTCACGTGTAAATTAATTATTGTAAAATATATCTTGAAATTGGAATTTTATCTGGGAGAAAATCCGATGCTATTATCAATGCATTTACGAGACTTAACTGTGCGAACCAAATAAACATTCTTGCAAAGTGTGGAAAATTTACAGGAGGGGATTTATCCGCATTGGAAACATTACGGGAGGGCATTTGTCTGTCTTCGGGAACAGGAAGACTTGTGTTATCATAGAATTGGGTCCCTATTCCATTTTTAGCAATAACTCATGGTTAAAGAATAATGTATCAAGTTGCAAAAAAGCGAAGAGAGAAGATATAATGCTAGGTTGGGGGTAATATTATAAATTAGTGATCTGCGGATGTAGGTGGCACCTTGTGTAGCAAAAGTACTTAAAGGTGGTATCCGACAGTCTGGACCAATTCATCAAACACTACAATAAACCAGTGTTACCTGAACAGATCTCGCCACAATCATTTCAAACATGTATTTCCCATCTGAACCACACTGAGCAGCTATTTAAAAACTAACTACGTCACCACTTTTGTTTTAGCTCATCCACGTCATACGCTGTGACGTTGATGTCTATTGTTATCCGGAATCCCATTAATTTTTATGTATAGATTTGAAAAGAAAGAACATTTAAGTGTTGATTAACGAGTTTTACTGCCCTAAAATTGAGATGCTGTTGAAAATTATCAAAGCTTAGGCTGAAGAATGATTTTTTTTCTGCAGAAATCATGTACAAATATCCCGAACAGAGATAAGATAGTGTACATATATAAGATATAGGCAAACTGTCGGATTCCACCTTTAACAATAGTTAAAAATATTGTTTGCCAAAATGTTACTGTTTCAAACATTTAAACACAGCTACAATATGCTTCGGCAATTGTAATAATGATGTGACATTGTTTTTCTAAATCCAAATGATAGTGTAGTGTACTGGAACACGATGGTAGTTTGACGTTGTGTGCACAATATGTTATATTGTGGTCCAAGTTTTAATAAACGCTTTTCTTGTTTGTTGTGCCGAATCTCCAAACTTCTTTGTTATTTTTTTTCTTCAATAATCACTGATAGTTGTATGCTGTCTGTATTCTATCTAATAAAGCCTTCGCGGCAATTCAGTACTGTTTTGTTTGTAATACCTTTTATTGGAGGCTCTACTGGAAATTTTTGTATTTTAATAAGACGAGTTTTAGTTGTAACTTCCATAAATACTCTACATCGAAATTATGTACAACACGTCCTCGAACATCCAACAGAAATCTAAATTCAGGCAATATTACTGCATATCTGTTAAGCATTATATCCGACAATACTGCAATGGTTGCTCAATGAAAAATTGCGCTAATGTAGCAAGATTGTTTTTATCATTATTATCTTCCCTGTATATGCAAATGACGATCGATAAGAAAACCGAGCTACAAATGTAATCTGCATGCATTTTACGTTCCAACTCGAAGGGAAGAATGCGCTTGCATATTTTGGGATGAATTTGAACCAGTTTTCAACAACAAAGTTATGTTGCTAAAGGTTTATGTCTTCCCATTTTCAGATTTTCAGTCAGTTATATAAAATCATTAAAAACTATTTACCTTGGCCTGGAATTGAACCCACAATGAGGTGTCGAGATATTCTTGAAACTAGATCTATTTATGTTTCACTATTAAATCTTGTATCTGTTGGTAATAATATGTTTATAAGGAAGAAATATAAGTATTGATACGTTTTAACGCGCTCTTCTATAGATTTAATAAATGTATAGTCCAGGAATTTAAGGGGATCCGCTAGTTATTATTATTATTATTATTATTATTATTATTATTATTATTATTATTATTATTATTATTATTATTATTATTATTATTATAATTATTGTCGACTTGCGGATCGGGAGGTCGTGGGTTCGAAACCCGGCCGGGTCAAACCAAAGACTTTAAAGTTGGTAGTAGTGGCTTCCCTCCTAACACTCGAGGCTAAGGGGACAGCATTACGCCTGACTCGTCGGTGTCAGTCTAATGGACCGGCCGGGTTCAGTCCCTGGGCACCTCATAAGTGCCCCTGTGCTATAATGATAGAAATGTCGCTGCACAGTATCGGCAAAAATGCCGGCAAATCCCACACCATCCCTATTATTATTATTATTATTATTATTATTATTATTATTATTATTATTATTATTATTATTATTATTATTATTATTATTATTATTATTATTATTATGAAGAGATTAAATAGTACAGAGCAAAGAAGCAAGACATTTTTGCTAACATATATAATCATCAGATATTAGAAAATGCAATACAATTATACTGGCTTGAAGAAACCGCAGCACAAGACAAACGACGTTTCAAAAAGCCCAATCTCCTCACAGCGATTACGTCACGCGTTGCTACTTAATCTGCCCCCAGCAAGGATCACGTGACGATAGAGTATCACGTGAAGTAAACATGGCGGCCTCCATAAACACGCCACGTTCGACTTTCATAATTTCATATTTTTTCATATCATAAGTTACTTTTTATTTTTAATATGATAAATTAATATTTTTAAAGGAGAGATACTATATTTTGAGGAGATAAGTCCAGAAAAAAAAAATATCCGCCTGTATTTGGGCGAAAAAACTTGCTGGTGGCAGTGATATAATGTACTGTCAAGGGAAGTAATCACTGCGGGGAGTTTGCAAAAAAGCCCAGAACCGCAGCATAAACATGCCAGGAATATAGACTGTGTCTGGTAATTTTTCTCCGAATTCTCAAAAACAAGTCTATTTTAATATCACTTCCGGTTATTTCCGTACAACTGTTACGCTGGCATACGGAATTTTGTTTTATATTTAACCACAATACAAAAGGTCAGCGAATAGATATTTCCCATGAAACAAAAGTAAGAATTAGTACTATCTCGTGTTTCTTATTTAAATGGTATATGTTTTGACGTTTCACTACTTATGTACAGTGATCTGTCACTCTGTCAGTGCTACTGTAATCATTAATGTCCTTTGAGCCTTGAGGCTGACAGATCGGGATGGGTGCAGAATAACATTTCTAGAAATGGAATCATAATCCATGCTTAAATAAGGCCGTTCCAGGACCTATAGGCACAGATAAAAAATAGCAAGTTAACAATTATTACTGATTGGTGTGTGTATGGCAGGCATGTGGTCAGCTATGAGTTGGACCAATAAACATCAAGTACATCTCTCGTATCACATAGAACATTTTCTATTAAAACATACCTACCGTAACGTCACACAGTCAATTAGAACACATTCATTTTATTCTGAAATAATCACAGTTGGAAAATCCCATTACCCAGAATGGCGATTGAACCAACGTTCTGCAACTGAGCTACCCAGGCTGACAGCTCAAAGAAGAGTATCAACTGCACTCCACCCCTCTTTAACTTTTGGGAGCCAGGGATTAAGTAGAGAGAGCAACCAGTACCTAGTCTGTTCCAGCTCCACAAGTTTCTCTTTAAAGGACCTTCTGACACAATTGATGAGATCTGAACTGGAAAATCCCATTTCCAAGGATGGGTATAAAACCCACATCCTCCTCCTCTGGAGTCATGTGCTCTACCTACTGAGCTACCCGGGCAGAAAGGGAAAGGCATATTCACTGTACTCCCATTTCTGCTGCCTAAACAACAAAAGTAGACTTTTTCCCTAAAATATGGTCAAAGATTTAGCTATAATGCACTTTCTGCCTTCCTTTTTCTCAAACCCAATATGGGGCAAAAAAACATAGACTGTCATTTTATATCTAGAAGTTACAGTTGGTTTTACGGTATTAGTGAATTTCTGTATTTTTTATGCTACTATTACAATACTGCTTTTGGATTTTAATGCGATATTAATGACTTCACTCTCATTTTTAACTGCTGAATATTAGTTTCCACAAAAGTTTAGTTTCCCAATGTTATTGGCAATTGAATTGAACAGGAGTGGAACAATGAGTTACGTAAATTACTTTATCCTGTCACCAGAACATGCACTAATTTTTGCATATTCTATTTCAATTTGAATAATATTCTAACTATTCTTGCTTTGTCAAATAATAATAAACAAATTGCAACAGAAAATATATTTTCAGCTGACACATGAGTGTGGCGCAAAATGTTTGCCAAACTGAAAGAGAAGATTCAGAAGGAAGGAGGCTCTGTTATAGAGAAAGATCGAGGCTTGTCTGTTCTTCCTGGCCATGCAAGTCCCAGGAGAACCAGTTTGTCTAGTAAGTCCTTGAAGATCACATATTGATGTGTTTTAAGGACAAATACTTTGTTTTCAGATTTCTTGATCACCTCTGGTAATTCCCCCAAATTCTAATGGTGAAAGGTGTTTTTTTTTCTATTTTCATAACAAATGCAGTTAAATAATTTGCATTCATTCAGATCATTGTGAATTTAAGAAGGACCCTGGGGTGAAAAAAGACAATCATCTGTGCATACTAAATATGCTCGTCAGGACTAAAAATGTTACAGAATAGACATAATCATAGAGACATAAAATGATGTACATGGATATTTATGTTCCAATTTAATTGAAAAGCATTGCTGGTACAAATAGATATGCATTGCATCCCAGGAGATATCTTAGAACTTAAGATAATATAAAAAAAGTGTTTGTTTATTGAAAATCTGACAGTATATTATTGTAGACACATCCAGCCCTATCAGCAAGGACAGCCCTGCAGGCCTTGATATCTCTGGCTTTATTGGAGAAGAGCTTGTAAGTATAATCATGTATTGGTATCCCTTGGGTCGTTTAATAATCTTTTTGGTGTGTCATTTGGTGCATTGATCATATTTTTTATTTGATGTTTTATACCGTCTATAGTTCATATTATGGTTTGTGTCATCCGTCTATCTGTCTGTTAGCAGTTTCTTGTGCAGGTAACTATTCCATTTGTTCTCATCAGAGGTTCTTCATATGTGCACAGATTGATTGATTTGGCTGTGTAGTTGTGCATGAAGATGAGTTAACTTAGATGACATTGTTTGTTGTAGAGTTACTAGAGTTCTGAGTTATTAATATTTGTTATTTTTCTAAGCAAATTCTTGCACGGATAACTTGTCTTCACAGATGAATCTTATTTATGTGCACATGTGGCTAGACATCTAAGCATAAATGCTCTGCCTTGAAGTGGTCTTGTTGAGATAGTATGGTTTCAAGAAACTTGAACATTCATCAAGTGTTCATTTTTGTTTGTTTAATATTTTAGTATATATTCCAGTTGATTAAATGAATATCCATTGCTATATCAAGCACAGGATATATTTCCATCTGTTATTTTGATATAGCTATTTGATCAAAATGAATTTAAAATCAGCGATCAAAAGTTAAGGTAAGCATGGTGCATTTCTTTTGCTTGAGACATGTTGATCCTCAGACTGATGAACATGGTTTACAAAAGAACACAAGTAAGCATTATGTCAGCATACATGTTTTCAGAATTATAAGACGTTTTAATGTATTTCCATTCAGTTTGCCATGCAGATAAAATTTAAACAATGCATTTATGCGTTCCTGTAATGAAACAATACAAAATGTTTTCCAGGAGGACAAATTCAATTATGCAAGTCAGGATGAAGCAGTTGCAGCCCTTCAGAAGAGAACAGATTTGTGTCGCAGGTTGGAGGCAAAACTACAAGGTAGCACCATTAGAGAGCTTGATTATCACACAGAGTTTTTATTATTCAAATAATTTTTGTTTTAATGATATAAAAACTCGTTTAGTCATCCAGATATACTCTCCAGTTGAAGGAAATAGAATTCTGCCGTCACTTTCATAGCATAAAATGAACACCTGATACTTGGCAGAGAAACAATATTTTCCAAATTTGTATGTTGTCTTGTAATTGTTGTATTTCTAAAATACAAAGTGATATTAAAAATGTTAAAACTTAACACTTTTCAGCTAGCAGGACAGATTAGATTTTTCTAAAGAAAAGCAGTGATATCACTTTCACTTACCACCTTATCATATGTTTGTAGACTGCCTTATTTGGTGGGACCTCCTCATTTACCTTTTATAGTCTGTCTTGATTGGTGGGACATTTTGCTGTTTCTGCTTGCTAGACATTCCTATCCATAGCTTCTGCTGCTGTTAGCTTAAGATGGCTAGATCTTTCATCACAGTTTGACACCTTGTCTTCTTTTAGCAGCGAATGCTACAACCAACTTATGTACTTCTATATTTATTTATGGAAAATTGTCCTGCTTTCAGAGTACACTTCTGTGATAAAAGACAATAATGCAAAAATTGAAAAGTTGGAAAACTTCATAGAAAAACAGCAAGATGGTAAGTAAATAATAACAAGAAACAATTCTGTTAATGTTTTAGATATGTCTTGAAAATTACTGGTAGGTTGGTTTAATGTTATAGAATCCAGAAATTCTGTACATCGCTTATTCACCATTTTTATATATTTATACCATATTCACTTGTGTAATCGCCGCACTTTTTTACCTGATTTTATCGTTAAGGAGTTGGGGGTGCGGCCATTCTATAGGTGTAAGGCCTTGGGACATATTTTCCCGAATTTTGGGACGCCATGCGTTTACTTCATGATATAACTAGATGAGCTCTCTAAATAGGAGGTTGACGGATGATATGAACGAGATAGCGCCATTCTATGCTTTTCTAGTAGCGATATAATTTAGTTCACTCATTTTGTTTAAAAATGCATTATAATATTAAAACACTAACTAACGTGAACATATTCCGTATTCCATAATTTATAAATTACCGGGTACTTCCTAGTTTTATCACTTGTATCATATTTCTGAATGTTTGCTTCATCAAACAATTTCACCCAGCTAAAATGTCACATGCACACTACCATGCAGATCAAAGGATTTCATAGCAGAATGGATAAAACAACACAGCTTTGATACGAGCTGACAATCTCTTTGAAGTTGAAGTTGACACCTTATTCTCATCTATCAGAGCCACTTATTGACAAGTTATTCTCCCCTGTCCGCTGGACCCCGGAGAAGACGTTGACATGTTGAGAAGGTGCAAAATATCTTGTTGACACTTGACATTTGAGGGGACACGAGTAGCTCAATCTATAGTAATTACAAGATGCTCATCAGAAAATTTTTTCAATGATTCTCGGTACGTTACTGAACGACTGTCATTGTCTTTATCAATACGCAGTATTGACGATATACCGGAGCTCCACTGTATAAACTGTGCGGCCTTTACAATGAATTAGTTCTTTTTATTTAAATTTTGCGGTCATTTTGGGTGCAGCTATTACCTGGGTGCGACCATTACACGAGTGAATACGGTAAAAAAAAAGTTATTTTATACCCTTACTTAGTTGTGACTATCTCAGCATCTTATTTCTGATAAAAACACCCTTAACAGGTACATTAGTAACACTGTCACATTTTGTGATGGTATTAATTTTGGTAAAGCTATAATTTACTATTTTCCAATACATTTTAGCTAATGCCAGGAAAACACAGGAGCTCAGTGAACAGCACCAGACGAACATGACCAAGCTGTCAGATAGTTATCGTGTGGAAATGGAGAAAAAGAATATGGTATTTGTTATTAGTCATTTAAACCACCAGAGTTTTATTATTGAAGAGTGTGATGAGCCAGATAATTTAAGGAAGAGGCTTCGCTTGCAGAGAAATGCAAAATTGCACTAGTCCAGATAACTGAAATACTGTTGGTGGGACGATAAACCCAATAAACAAAATTACACTTGTCAGAGCAGTAGGTCAAGGGGCATAGTTTTTGCCCCAAATAGTTCTCCAAACCATAATTTGCTGGTACTTATAGTAATGTTCACTGTGTGACAATTTTTACATGTGCTTTTACATGTAGCTGGCCAAGGTTAACTATCTTCTGCCTATTAAACTAACTAAACGGATTGAAAAATTTGATGTGAGGTTAGGAAGATATTGATGCATTAAAGAAATGTTTTCTTTTATATGCTTATTTTATGAAGGAGCTATGGAGGAGGTAGATTTATTTAAGTGCATTTGGCTTTTTATCTTCCATTATAAATAAACTGGCTGTACTTATAAATAAACATGTATATATAATATATGCAGGAGGTGAAGGAACTGCAGGTTAAGCTTCATCAGCTTGCAGCTCAAGAAGGTTCAATAAATGCATCATCTCAGAAGGTAAGATACTAATAACAGTTTTCATAGCAACTTGAGGGGATTTTTTTTCATTTTCTTTTCATTTTTATAAGAAAAATGTTAATTTATTTTTTATCTAATGAAGACCTTTGTTTGGTTAAAATAATTACTTTATTAGGCTGCTGTGTTTACATTTCCATTTTGATTTTTTTTTTAAATGAGTGTGTTTAAGCAGTTCTTACTAATAAAACAACTTTTTTTTAAACATTTGTTTTGCTTTGATACAAAAAACTTTATCCTGATCTGAGGGAGGCTGTGGACAATAGTTAGAGTCACCATCTTGTCTTCTTAGTCTTTCACAGCTTGGATTAGAGGCCCTGATAGGATCAATCTTTCCAACCTTCTCCAGATAACTGAAATACTGTTGGTGGGACGATAAACCCAATAAACAAACAATCTTTCCAACCATCTCCAGATAACTGAAATACTGTTGGTGGGACGATAAACCTAATAAACAATCTTTCCAACCATCTCCAGATAACTGGAATACTATTGGTGGGACAATAAACTCAATAAACAAACAATCTTTCCATGTTAGTGTGTGTGTTTTTTTCCCCACTCAACCTGCCTTGCCCGAGTGCCTCAATCCATACATTAATGAACATTAAATTATGGAAGTCTGCAATTGAAGCATTTTTGTCAAATTAAACAAGAATATGTCGGACCGATAAACACGGTCTGTTATATTGTTATATAACTATTTTCTTTATGGTATCATTTAGCAGGAGGCTGAGGTGATTCAGCAGAAGCAAGAGATCCAGTCCATGTCTGGTCAGATACAAGTCCTTCAGTCCAGCCATGATCAAATGACTAGTGAGATTAAAAATCTGCAGGACAGTCTGAAGAAATCAGAAATGGAGAGGTAATTACCCCTATACATACTTGGTTAATTGGTTAACCCTTGAATTAATGATTACTATTTTTTTGGTAACAGTTACATACTATCTCAAGTCTCTGTGGTTCTATCTGGACATGTTTTTGAAGGTTAAAGTAAAACTCTTGTGTAGACGCCATCTTTCCACAGGGATGTTCATTAAACTCATGTCTATCTACCCTAGAAATCTTACACAATACTCTACAAAAAAACAGGATTCAAGAATGTTTTTCTAGACAATTCTTAATCCATTTTTTAGAGGACAACTAGCCGAGGAGAGTGTGGGTCATGGAAAAGTTGTGACATCTCTCACTAAGGAACGAATGGCTTTGGAGGAGACAGTTTCTGACCTTAAAGAACAACTTGCACAGGTATTTATTTCTAATGTAAAATCAAGGTTGTGGTATCTGTTTATTAATTTGACCTAAACCCTGAGTTCCTAGTTTAAATTAGGCGTTAAACACTGAGTTGATTATGCAGTTACTATGTTCATGAATAAAAATATTAAGGATTCATAGTTTATTGTTAAAAAAATACCGGGTATTGATAATTTAAACCAATACAATTACTTTAAAGTACAGTGAAACCTTGCTATAGGACAGCCCCTCTAAGAGAGGCGACCCAGTATGCCAGACTACCTGCTAGGCAGAAAAGGGGGTGCCCTGCTACCCTGGACCCGGGACAATTATTTCAGAATCAGTTAACAAATTCACACCTTTCTTAATCTTCGCCATGTGGGGCAGCACCAGGTTGTCCAGTTATCCAAGTGTCATTAATCAGTTAATCTTACCTGCAAACCCCGCTCAATTAATCAAGATTGTTTGCACAATTTCCGACTTCAAATTACTACATTGCCGATTCATTGACCATAATCGTAAAGAAGTGGACGATTTGTTAAATGTAAACAAACTGATACAGAATCATCAGTTGTTGAGAGAGAAGCTTTAACTCATTGTGCCCTTCAGCTAATTGTCCAGTCGTACCCTAGAGGCATTTTTCCAGTCATCCCCTACACCAGGTGGGGGTCTTATCTGCCCCTCATGCCGAGACACATCTGGTGTGGATTACCGGTCAGTGGAAGATATCGGGGATTGTTGTATACACAACACAATAAACATGTCATTTTGGAAGTACTCTAAAGGGATATTTTCACATACTTGAAGCACAGAGAGTGCTTTACACAACCATGTAATTTTTAACACGGTATGAGAAGAAATACTTCAGAAAAGAGTGAAATCTGAAAAACACGTAAGATTGACAATATCAAAATTAACACAGTTCTAATTATTAAAGTGAAATAATATTGACCTCATCAATTTTTTTATTATGTTTATAACGTAAATAACACTGCTTTATATAATATTTTATATAATGAGTAACTTTAAAACAGTCGGCCATCTTTGATTTAAAGTTGCGATTTACCGGTAGTTTGAGAAAATAACGCTCTTAAACTTCATATTTGATAGAAAACTTCGGCGATTTCCAAGAGTTAGATTGTGTCTTTTATCTATTGATATCTGCAATTATCATATAATTATTGGATCTGACGTAGGTAATTCCACATATCCGCCGATACATATGCGTATAAGTAGGAATCTTAAAGCTAACAGTAAGGCACATCGCCGTTTTTCTTTGTCTCGACATAATTAATTCATTGTGTTTACATCCGGGTTACATGAAATTCCAATATATTATATAACAAGGTGTCTGATTGGCTGAGATCGAAGTATAAAATTAATCATTTGAAAACTGCTTTTACGATCGTATTTCTGCCGAGAAATGTTTCAAATTAGATGTGAATCACTTCAATCAGAGAAAATGTCGCCGATTTTTCTGTTGCTCGCTACAATAAATAAAATAACAAAAAAGGATTTAAGCCGGTAGATTTAGATTAAGATGACATTAGCATTTACGATACTGTGATGTACTTGATTGGCCGAGACTCGAAAGTGATTGAAAACATGAGTTTTAACCAGCAAATATGATGGACGCATTAACGCGGCGTTCGGCAGTAGCCGAGACATTTTCAGGGCCGCCTTAATGCGGCGCTCGGCGCCAGACACAGGTAAAATGCGACGCGATAAGTCGTCTCCCGGCATGAGGAGGCTTTTTTTCGTGCCGCTTTAATGCGTCATTAGGGTAAAATGAGTTAGGTATCTTCATAGCTTCATTATGGATATCATCTTTTCATTTCTCGATTTTTTTTTAGGGAGCATAAAATTTTAAGAAAACATTTTTTACATTTAACTTTTCTTTCAGGACTGACATTTATATTAAATTTCTTTTATCAGCAAATAATAAATACAGAAAATCTACTTTATTTTTAATTATATTCTTGTGAAAAAATGACTAAATTCTAAAATTATAAAATATACTGTAAAACATTAAAAAAGAAATTTAAAACAAATAAACTATAACACAATAAGTACACTTAAATATCAATACAATATGAAGACAATATAATATCAAAACTAAGATATAAGCAGAAATATAATGAAATGATTTGTATGAACCTACTAAGAGGACCACCTCACTAAGTGGAACACTTTAAAAATGACTCACAGGTGTCCCTCTTAGCGAGGTTTACAGTACTGTACATGGAATCTTACAAATTTATTGTATCATTAGACACAAATTTCAACTCAACAATAATTTAATCAGACTTGTAATCTCTATCAGCTTGTAGTTAGTTGAAGAAGTAAATAAACTTACATTCAGCCTGTCACCACAATGGATTGAAACTCATGTGGGGTGCTCATGGCAAACTGGTAGAGTTACCAATTTGTGGCTACTCTAACTGTGTTGGTTTGAGTCCTATTTGGGGAGAAGGACATAATGTGGGAAGGCCTTCCAGCTGACTTGCAGTGTTCTGCCTAAGCATTTGTTTGGGATCTTCCTCCACCAAAACAGCTGGACATTGCTAAAACGAGCATTATTGGTCACTGCAATATATTTCCCAAACAAAACTTATGCTTATGAAATACATAAAAATGTCCTGTGCACATGTGTACATATCTGCTGTCTTCCATCATTGATATTATCCTTGTCTGGGAAGGTTTTTCTGCTAACCAGCAGTGTGGTTTTCCCCAACATAAGTTTAGGGGTTTTCCTCTACTAATAATTAGATCGACCATAATTGTGTCTGTGTATGTAAAAAAAACCAACATAAATATAAAATGGAAGTCCACATAATGACCTTCCTTTTTTATGTGGAATTTATTCAAAACATTTAGTCTTCTGCCACTAATAATAGTTAGGCCTTGAAGTTTTGACCATTGTTTTAATCTTCACAGTTGTTTGTTTTCCACAAAACTGGGAATATGACTCATACCTTTGGCTTTGGGATTTTTTGTGTGCAGAATTGGGGGACAATATATACTTTTTGCATGGGAATATGGCTTAATATTAGCTATAAAACCAAAGGAAAAAAGCCTGACAAACCAAAATTCCAAATTCTTAACTGATTTTTTTTCTCCACTTTTCAGAAATCCAGTAATATGGCAGGGATGCAGTCTAAACATGCTGATCTAGAGAATGCCTATCAGGCTCTCCTTCATAGCTCAGAAACACAGAAAAACAAGGTAAATAGTCACCAACTGAGTTTTTATAAATTCAATGATTTTTTGTGCCTGGTTTTACAGTCAGTTATTTTTTTACTGGCTGTTATCCAAGGTCAAAATCTGACAAAAACTACCAAAATATTGAACATTTTCCCCCAACAGTTGTAAAAAAACAACAACAAATAAATGTCAGGACTAACTGCTTTTTAACTGGCTCGTTTGATGAAGTTCAGAAAAATTAACAAACCAAACCTGTTACAAAGTTCCATGTCTAGCCATTAAGTATTCAATAGCAGCTTACTGTGGAATAGCCAGTATTCAGCACAATGAGGGTTAGAGTTGTGCTGACATTGTTGATTTTCCATTTTTCCGAATTTCAAGAGTTATCACAAATTATTCCCAATTCAGAAGATGCAGGTAGTGAAAAAATCCAGGAGAAATCACTGAAGTCCTCTTTTATTATATTGGTAAAGCTTTGGAATGTAGACCATCAGAAACATAGTGACCTTGTCCATTAGTTGATAAATATAACATGTATATGTATGCATAATGAGCTGTTCTTATAACATTGCCCCAAGAAGAACATGTGCAGAAATTATATTTTGAATATTCAAAATCTTTTTACAGATGTTGCACATAAACACTTAATTTGCTAGTACAATTCTTAGTTAATCTGAGAGTGTTAAATGCACAGAGATGTTGATTTACATTTATGTTAGATGAACTTTTTTCTAGTGAATGTAACAGTAGGTTGGCATTAACCATTTAATGGGTTTAATAATAAAATTCATTTTAAACCAGAATGAAATATACATGGACACAATTATTGTAAAGTGTAGTCTGTATATAATTTTAACTGCAATGAAATATAATTAAATTATAAGACTATTTGATCATGTAATATTCTAAACAGTATAGAACAGTCTCAATTTGATAGCTTTATTTACAGAGCAAGCAACAAATTCAGGAGCAGGAAGATCAGATAGAACAGCTGAGGGAGCGAGTCAAGTTGTTGGAACAGCGAGAAATGAATGAGGCCTTACCAGGAGATGAGAGATCACAGGCTCTAGAGAAAGAGGTAGGATGTTTTCAGTGTTGTTGTCCCAAATTGCTGACATATATTTTATTTAGGAAGCAGTGTTTGCCAAGGCCGTATCACGCAAACTTGTTGCAGAAAAAAAAAGATGTCTCGTAAAATTTTATGACCATCTGACAAAAATTTATCCACCTGACTTTGCAGGTCAATGGGAGGGGTGTGGCCTACCGTATTTGTAACTGGTTAATGTAATTGGGAGGAGATTAACCGGGTAATAGATTAACCATTTCCATCCCTATTTAAAATACGGTATTAAGACCCTGGATATCTTTGTATTAACTTTGTATTCTTAATTGACCATTGTTTTGCAGCGCGAGCTCCTTGAGAGGAAACTTTCAGAGACAAGAGAGCAGCTATCTCAAGTTAAATCTTCTTGGAGTGAAAAGATCTCACAGTTAGAAGAGCAGGTAAGTACAGACGATGATATCTGTCTACAGTATTTATTTACCCTGCAGATTTATCTAAAACACTATCTGAACTTGGTAAAATACTTTACAATAGAGTGGTCAATATTTAATCATTCTAATTAATATCACCTATGAAAAAGACTATGCAATTACACAATGTATTTTACAAAAGGTAATATGAAAATAAAGACAATATAATCATTCATTTTGGTATATTTTCCATGCAGCTATTAATTTAATATTGACAATTACAGAGCAACAGATAAGGTGTGTAGCTACATAAATACACAATTCCAAATGGCCATTTATGCAATTAAAATGCGGGGTAGTGAGTGATAAAACTCAATTAAAATATCCATTACTCATTTTATTAATTTAATATTGACAATTACAGAGCAACAGATGAGGTGTGTATCTGCGTAAATACACAATTCCAAATGGCCATTTACGCAATTAAAATGCGGGGTAGTAAGTGACAAAACTCAAAACATCCATTACTCATTTAAAAATCATTTGGTTGCGAAACAGTGAAAACAGTAATGGAAAACCTGCTAATTCAGTAAAACCAAAATTTTCGAGCGTGTGCTTAACAGACACTACGTCCTCGACTGTACAACTACATACTATGTTGCTTTCATTCATAAAATCAAATTGATGCTGCCAGTGGCAGATGCGCTCAAATTTCATTGGCCTATTCCTCCTCGTGATGTTGCACGCTCATTAATATTCCTGACAAGCTGGTTATTGCCCAAATGTGATTTTGGAAGAATTATAAATATTTGTCGATTATGTTTTTTAAAAAGAGTTTGATCAAAGTTAGAATTAAATAATGCGTTACGCATGTTTTTCATGCACGCTGTAATTAATTAACATTGCGCCGAAATTTGATTGACAGGACAAGACGCCGAGCGTTAGCTAATCAGCGCGCTCCATTTGGTCACGTGATTCTTTTGTTTTTCGGTCGCCATTTTCCTTGGACAAGCTGAGTGCATTTCGTTGACCAAGAAACGGAGGAATAATTCTGATTTTAGCAACAAAAAAGCGAGAAGAAAATGGTTAAAAGATGTCAGTGGGGTCTCTGTGATTCAGATAGTCGATATCCGGAACGTTTGACAGGCGGCATCGTTTTTATTCTATTTCCAAAGCCGAAACGTAACTTGGACAAATGTAAAAGATGGATAAAATCGTGTAATCGTGAACACCACCAGTTGAATGTTGAAAAAGTCGACGGAAATTACAACTTGTATCGTCTAACGCATTCTCGATTTAATATATATGTATATATTCCATCTTTGTTATGACCAACTGCAGTAACTTCTACTCAGATCAAAGAAATAGATCCCCTTTAATTTGAGTAACATCGGACGATTTCGTTGTGATATATGGTAACAAAAATAATAAACACATTAACAAAGGTTAACTGCATTTATAAACGGTGGATTTAATGTAATTATGAAAATTACCCGGATTTACACGAACAGAATGCATCTGTAACGGAATCTAGGCCGATCGTCATGTGCACACTGTGTGGCTTCTCGCTCTTTCGTTGTGATCGGAAAACACTAGAATTAACGTCAATTTCTTCCTTCGATCTAAAAGTCAACCTGACTGAATGAATGTAAGATTCATTTGCGTATCGTCTGGCTTGAATTCTTTGCCGAAGTTATGATTTTCTTAGCATAAAATGCTCACTAAAGTTCGCTGGTAGATCACTTAAACAGGCAGCCATGTTTGTTGACAATGGGTCCTACTAGGATTAACATCAGATTAAAATATGTTGCAGAGTATACTTTACCATTACATTCTATAGCATTTCAAATCTGGTGTTAATTGCAATGATTATTGAAGTTTGCTCCACTTACCTTTCAACAAGGAAGATGCCGCATAGGTGCGAAATGTATTGCTTTAATTTTAAAACCTCCCGCTTTTGTTATTATGGATATTCCACATTAGGTGTTAATTATATGTTTTGATCAAGACAAATAATAACCACTTCAATTTTCAACACATTCTTTTCAACTGCACCTGTGTTATTCAATTTTCTTACCGACAAAACATAGAAAACATTTATCGCTTTAATTGTGTTTATTTTCAAATCAGTCATAATTATTTGACATATCTCGCTCACAAACGATAATACATTGGTCATGCTTTGTAATTTATGTTTTAATGTTCATATCTTACATTTAATATTTCGTACAAGTAACGCACACAATATTTAGTACATACAATAATATTTTCATTGGAGATGATGTGAATTGTATTGACACATGTTTATTGTTATTTATGCCCCTATTAACGAATTGTTGATATGTATTATGTAATATATGAATACATATATACATTAAAATCGTTTTTTTATGTCTTTGTGGTGTCTTTGTATGTCTTTGTGGTGTCTTTGTTGTGTCTTTGCATGTCTCTGTGTGTCTTTGCAGTGTTTCGTATGACCGTTGACATTAGGATATTGATCCGATTAACGATAAGATGTCCAAGGTTATCAGATAGTGGGTCACGTGACTTGGTGGGCGGAGCAATCTACCCGCGAGCGTAATGTTAATTGCAAAATAATTTCGGCGATATTTCCGGATAGCTTTGGCCAGCGATTTCGTAGCTTATTGGTGTAATTTCTTACAACACTTAATGCAATAGGCCCTGGGTACTCAATTGACCTCAATGTAAGTGATTAATGTGATGCATGGTACTCAATAATGCTTATTGGTACTCACTTTCAAAATTGTGGGGTAATACTCAATTCACAGTCAATCCTTATCTGTTGCTCTGAATTATTTGTGATATTAAGATGTTTATATTGCAGATCTTGTATTTGACTGTAAATTTTATATATTTCTCAAATTTCAAGGGGTGTTTCTGCAATTGGTATGTAACTTCTTACCCATTGATACCTTGGCATTATCCATTTACATCTGTCTCGAGTGTTGCAAACTTTCATAAAGAAAATTTTCTTTCATGTGAAATAGGACAAGCCTTTACCATGTGCTTACTACTTGCAATTATTGGATAAATGTGGCCGGGTGATAGGGTGATAGGGAGAGAATGTGTAAGCGGTCTGGTTAGCTCAGTCGGTAGAGCATTCGCCAAGTTAGCTAAGGGTCCCGGGTTCGAGTCCTGGACTGGCTGCACATTTTTCTCCCTATGTTACATAAACCTGTCCCTGTAGACTGACTTAACTAAGAGTTTAGAAAGTACCCATACATATTTAGGGTGACAATCTTTATTGCAGATCTCTCACCTTAACACCAAGATTGTTGAGGACAGTGAAGATCTAAAACAGGCCCAGCAGCAGACTGCCTCAGTCAGGCAGGAAATGCAAAAAGAGGTATGTTTTGTCATGACAATTTGTGTTATTTATTTATTTATAGTTTTATACACACCTCACATTAAAACAACTATGGTCTTTATGTGATTTCTAGTTTTGTTATTGTGATTGAACAGTCCTGAATATTTGGGTTAAACCTCAACAAGGGGCATCCTTGGCCGAGCAGTTAGAGTCACTGACTTGCAACTCTGCAGCCTCTCATCGCATGGGTTCGAGTCCTAATCTGGGCAATAACTTCATGTGGAGAGGATTTCCAGCTAACTATGGTGCGCCAGTGGTTCTACCCAGACATAAGTATGGAGTCCTCCACCAATAATTAGCTGGAAATTGCAATTATAACATAATTGTCAGTGCGGTGTAACAAAGTACAAAAAATAACACAAGCCACAAACACACAACAGACTAGTTAGAAGACCTCCACAGATATGTTAAATAAAATACACTTAAACTGTGCCTCTGTACTGTAACAAAGACATTACGACCTAAACACACAGAGATAAAGAACATCTATAAGAAATCTCGCCAAACTGTCTTGTGACAGACAGGTGACTTGCTAAGAGAGCTGTCTTCTGGCAGACAATTGACTGTCTAAGAGATTCCAGTAAGATTTTTTATTGTTTGGTAGGCAGCTCTTCAGGAACACTACACATATACACAATCCTTTCTGTTGCATATTGACCACAGATGATGCTTTCCACACCTGTTACCTTAATTTGATGGTTCGTTGTGTGATTTGATGATGTTTGGCCATTTGTTCATTAAAGCAGGAGTGTGATAAGAAATTATAATTAATAATGTTTTTTATGATACTGTTTTAAATGTATTTCCTTAAGTAAACAAATATGGTTAAATTTAACTTCTATAAATTAAACATTAGTTTGAAAATAAAGTTGCTGTCCTATTTTGTAATTCTTTTAAGCTGATGTAAAATCATATTTGAAAGCATTGCATGTTAGTCTTTCTTTTATGTTTACAGATTGATCTGTTAAAAAAGAACCTGAATGAAGCTGAAAAGAAGTTAACTGAAGCAGAAGATCTTGCAAATATACAAAGGCGACAATGTAGCAAGGAGGTAAAAGTAGTTCCTTGGTTTATTTTGAACCATTTTGCTAGACAAGAAATAAGCCCATGACCATGGAATTCTACCCCGACCAGAAGATTTTTGTGGCATCTAGCAGTTTTACTTCAAATATGTCTGCACATATGTCTGCCCTGTGTTTGTATTCCAGCAATAATTTCTATATTATTAGCAGTTCTTTAATCAAACTTCTCCATCTTACAGACATTCATGTAACTGTGTGTTTAGCATAACATTTACATGTTCAGTCTTCAAGGTCAAGGTCATATTTAAGGTCATTCCTTATACATAAATGGTTACTCATGGTACAAATTAGTGTCTTGTCATAACTTGATTACGTTTTGTACTGTTATTTAATCAAACTCCACCATTTTACTGGCATGCACTTGAAAGTGTGCCCTGTATACTATTTGCAAGTGCAACGGCCAAAGTCATATTCATGTTCACACCGTGCTCAAGGTGAGCTTTTCTAATACCCCTTTATCCATCGTCCTTCGTGCAGGGTCAATAATTTGCTTGTTAACATGCTAGTGGCTATAGTTATATTCAATCTTCACTAAACTTGGCCAGAATGTTTGCCAGCGTATAATCTTAAATGATTTGGTAACTGGGTCACGTGGAGTCAAAAAAGACGGTCACTAAGTCAACTCTTAGAAAAAGCATGTTAACGCACTAGAGGCCACAATTATGGTCCAATCTTCACCAAATTTTGCCAGAATGTTTGCAAGAAATCTTGGTTGAGTTCATAACTTGGTCACCTTGGATCAAAAATTGGTCCCTAGTTCAAATCTTAGAAAAAGCTTGTGAACACACTAGAGGCCACATATATGGCCCATTCTTCACCAAACTTAGTCAGAATGTTTGCCTGCATAAAATGTTGGGGGAGTCCATCATTTGGTCAATTATGGTCAGGAAGTTGGTCACTAGGTCAAGTTTTAGGAAACCTTGTGAACACAATAGAGGCCACACCTATGGCTTAATCTTCACCAGACTTGGCCAGAATGTTTGTCTGCAAGAAATCTTGGGTTAATTTATAACTGGGTCATGTGGGTTAAAAAATTAGGTCACTAGGTAAAATCTTAGAAAGATTATGAACACATTAGAGACCAAATTTATTGTCAATCTAGACCAAACTTGGCCAGAATGTTTGTCTGCAAGAAATATTGGATAAGTTATTAACTGGGTCATTTGGGGTCTTAATGTAGGTCACTAGTTAACATCTTAGAAAAAGCTTCTGAACACACTAGAGACCACTTTTATGCCCCAGTCTTTACCAGTCTTGGTCAGAATGTTTGTCTGCATGAAATCTTGGATGTTTTCTTCATTAGGTCATGTAGGGTAAAAAAAATAGGTCACTAGGTCAAACTTTAGAAAAAACTTGTGAACAAGCTAAAGGTCACATTTGTGGCCCAATCTTCACCAAGTTTGGCTGGAATATTTGCCACTATAAAATATTAGATGATTTTGTAACTGGGTCACCTGGGTTCAAAAACTAGGTCGCTAGATCAAATTGTAGAAAACCTTGTGAAAACACGGAAAGGGCAATATTTATAGCCCAATTTTTACCAAACTGGGCCAGAATGTTTGCCACTATAAAACCCTATATATGTTTTGAACTGGGTCACATGGATTCAGTAGGTCACTAGTTAAAGTTCTAGAAAATGTTATCAGCCCAGTGCCTGCACTTATGGTCCAATCTTCACCAAAGATTTCTAAAGTAAGAAACTCTTAATTACCGTATTTGACGCCAGATATGAGCCCACTAAAAACCTGTGTCCTCAGGTGAGCAATTAAGGACCATCATGGCTCTCTCTTTTTTTTTTCTTTTTAGTAACCTCTTATTCATCTTTTTCTTAAATTACCCTCCTTAAATGATTTAGCTGAAACAGCATGAATTTATTTTAAACTTAAGTCATAGATATCTTACAAGTTGTAGGCTTTTTCAATAATTAAATTAATCCTTTTTGTTGCTTAGGCATATAAAATGCAGTCTTTCTCTGATAACTGTTTGTACCAGAAAATACAACCTCTTTCAAGAAACCCCATAAAGGTATTTAAAATTCTTGAATATATCCCCAGATACATGCCTGTGTTGAATCATCAATGCTGAAATTCTAATGTAAATTTGGGATTGTAATCACTTTGTAGATGTTATCCTTTTAAAGTCTTATTCACTTTGTAGATTTCTCTGCTCAAGTGGTTTCTACTGATCAAAGTTAAGATTATTGTATTTCACAATTCGAATAAAACAAAAATCATTTACTTTTTTCTACAGAAACTAGAACTAGAAACAGAGTTAACAAGGTTGAAGCTGGAAAAAACGGAGGTAGAAGCTCAGACTGGCTCAACTCTGGCAGCACTGCGATCTCAGATTTCTAACTTCGAATTGTCCCAAGGTCAACTCAGATCTGAGTTGGAAGAAACATCAGTGAGTTTTTGTTTATGAATTTCTCCAGTAATGCTTTTTTGTGTGTGTATGACTTGCTTCATAGAGTTCATGTTTGTATCAGTTGTTTTGCTTTAGTCATTTTCATAACGTTAGTGACATAAGCAAATATCCGGTACACTAGCAGTCCTTGTGCTTTTAAAAGAATTTTTTTAACAGGTTCTTCTCTATTTCTTGTTGCTTCTGATGCGATATGTGTCATGCCACATTAAATTTCCATAAAATTAGAGATGGAAAGAATGAAACATTTGTAATCATTTTATCTATATTTGGCAAAGTATTTAGTAAAAGTATACAACATTTATGTTTGTTGTCTGCCATATAAAATAAGTGAGGATTGACATCAATGGTATGTTTGGTTTGTGTGTGCTTTAATTATTTCTATTTCAAAAAGTTGTTACAAACTTGGATTACATGATACAAATTTGGTCATGAGTGAAAAGATAAGATTTTTAGATTAAGCTTCTTTAGGTCTTATTTAATGTCTTGCATTTGTACTTAACTCTTTAATGGTTACAAATGCAATGAGAATGATAATGTAAACATGAATTTAGGATGATTGATTCAAAACTAAGTTTTCATTTCATAGTTGTCTGCATTATTTATATCTTTGTGTAGTTTCTAATTTTGACATTATGTATCTAAACACATAGAGGTAAATTCCATAATGCCAAAGATACCACTATTTAAAAACAAAACAAACAAAAAACTTCTTTAGAAAATATAAGCTACCCTTGTTAGAAGCTTCTCAAAGGGATTATGGGGTCATGACCCACTTACTGTACTTAGTAGACCATGTTACGCAACACATACAGTCACCTGGGAATGTAGGACATAATCCCCTACGGACAAAATCCCCTAGTCATACCTGGACAAAATCCCCTACATCAGTTTTCCACTGGTGGACAAAATCCCCTACTTGCATAAATCACCTACGGACAAAATCCCCTACGGACAAAATCCCCTAAGTAAAAAATCCCCTACTTTATAAATAAAGTATTAAGTTTCACATCACCTACTACATACATAATAAAGCTGATATATTTTTATAATGAAAATCTGAAGTATTTCATGATAAACATTGTCAATAAATACTAATTTTTCTATGTAGGGGATTTTGTCCGTAAGGGATTATTTATACTAGGGGATTTTGTCCGTAGGGGATTATGTCATGTAGGGGATTTTGTCCGTTTTCTTGAAAATATACCTAGGGGATTTTGTCCGAAGGGGATTATGTCCGCATACCGTCACCTGGAGCAGGTAATAATAGGATAATATGACATGGTGAACTGCACATATGTTGATCATAAAAGCATATCAAGGTGGCAGAGCACAATGGATTGCAGTGAAAGTCTTCATACTATTAATTTAATTGGAAAATCATAATTGGTTCATTGTGTAATGATAAATACATTAATTCCTCCCATCCTACCTAAATTATTAAGTGTATGTGAATAATTTAGTCATCAGTGATTCACCAAAACTGAATAAAATACAAGTAGAACATAAACTTTGTAAAGTAAATGTATTTTAAGATTTAAAAAATAATTTAAGTTTTAAAAAATCCTGTTAATTGATTCACCAAAATTAGTAAATTGGATGCTACTTGATTCTGATAATCAGCTTTAGAAGATGATATAGTAGTATTTGTGAGCTAAAATGTATTATCTATTACTAACTTCAAAAAAAATGTACATGGCAGAATGCTTTGCGAACAATGCGAGTGTCATATGAGGAGTGTAAAAAAGAAGTGCTAGACAAAGACTTGGAGTTGTCTGACCACCGTGTCCAGATACAGACACTTAGAGATGAGCTGCACATGACCAAAGAAACACTGCAGATGATGGAGGATGCTTCACATGAGTCTGCATCGGAACTAAATACCAGCAATAAAGGTAAGAGACCCTTCACAGAGGATGATGTAAAAGTGGATCAGGACTTTAAAAATGGGGCCTCACTTAGAAATGCGAGACTTGAATGTGTTGGACAGTCTACAATCTTCAATACAATCAATAACTTTTTATCAGCTATTATGGTTAAAGGAGCTTCATATATCTTGCACAAATATATTTCCGGGATTTTTGTAATTTTTAAAAACAACAACAGAAAATCATTCTAAAGTGTAAAGTTTTTAAGATCATCTCATTATTTGCAAGGATACAATGATGCTACAATAAAAATTTGTATGGCTTCTTAAAAAGGCTTACAATTCAAGTTATATATAAAATTCAGGCATATTAAAATAATGACCTATTTATTATGCATATATTATAGCTGTATAGCGTGATTATGGGAGTGCCCATGTCATAGTGGTAGATTTGTTACTCCTGTCACTACTTAGCCTCACACTGTGAAGGACTTAACATGGGAGGGACTTTCAGCTGATTTGCGTTGTGCCGGTGTTTCTATCTAGACATTTCTCTGTGATCTTCCTTCACCAAGAAGATGGTCATTGCTATAATGATAATAATTGATTGCTGGAATGTGTTTAAAATAAATAAATAAATATAACATGATTCTTACTATAATGACCTATTTATGATGTGTATGTTAAAGCCTTATCAGGGCTTTTTCACCCTGTCTCACAGGGCCGATATTCGGCCCCATTCCCAATGCCAAATAGCGACCATTTTTCCCAATTTCAAGAAAAAAATTCCCAATCTCATAAATTAATTCCCATTTGAACTAAAATGCCTTTGACCTTTAAAAAATAAATAACCAAGAAACCATAAAATCAAGAGACTTTTCCAATTAAGCGAATCATTTGTTTACTTTTGATCGGTGATCTGTGAAAACTACTTTTTGTGAATTTATGTATGAATGTAACCGGTGAAAACATAGACTCTTACCCAGCCGTATACCGTAACGCAAGTTGAAGATGCGTCACGGAGCCATTCCAGATAAGATTGTAATAATATATGGTTTGAAAATTAACAGGAATTATTTTTTATTTCATAAACAAAAGTATTTTCGCCATAACTGTTTGACTGCGTATAAAACTGAAAGGAGTAATGAAGTAAAAACGCTACATGCAGTACCGGCTTTTATACTGACTCGCGAAATATAGTGACGAAAAATTCGTACAATATTAAATACTACGCGATCTAGAATCTACCAACTTATGTAGATGATGACCATAATACCATCCAGCACAGAAGCTGTGGAGATAGGATTTAGCATCTTGAACCTACTATGCACTTCTTTGAGAAGCTCCCTTGGCCAGGAAAAACTCTTCAATTTAATGAGAATCTGTATTGAAGGCCCTGCAGAGCTTTCTGAACAAACTCTGGAAGAGCACTGTAACACTTTCAGGGACACAAAAGCAAGGCAGATTAAGCTTTAATTCAGAAAAATAAATGTTGAAATTTCCCAATTGGTTTGATTTGTCGATATTTTTTTCCCAAATTTGACTATTTACCGCGTCAAAAATTCCCAATTTGGGCTGGGGCCTTTTTCCCAAAAACCCCTGAAAAAGCCCTGCTTATAATGTGATTGTATTACAATCTGCAGACAAAGATGAACTGATGGTTCGCAATGCTGAGCTGTCCCATCAAGTGACTACACTACAAACCTCATGTCAGGATCTACAAACAGATCTGGAGAAGGTTGAGAAAGAACTGGCCGGGAAGACAGAGTCTGAGGCTCGTCTACAGTCTGAATGTCACGTCTTACAGGAAAGGGTGGGTTGTTTCTCACATGTTAAATATATAATTGTACAATGATGCCCACAGGTAAACTATTAACTTAAAGTCATGGCAGAAACTTTTTACTATGAGTAGGTCTTCCAGTTGACCAGTAGAAATATAGTTGTTGGATAATTTTCTTTTATTCCTCTCCTCTTTTTTGTACCAGGTAATGGCCATTATGACTGTAAACTAATGTTGTTGTTATGAAGTATATAAAAACTTACTGCCAGTGTTTGTGACAAGTGATCAACATACCAGACCTTACATGTTGCTTAATAGTAAGGTGTGGTTTTTGTGCAGTTAGAAGTTATTATTAAAATTATGGTTTTGTCCTAATGATTCAATAGTTTTATGGCCGCAATAGCTCAGGTTGTTGAGCGTGGGCTTTTGGATCGGGAGGTCGCGGGTGCGAACAAAGACCGGGTCAAACAAAAGACTTTAAAGTTGGTAGTAGTTGCTTCCCTCATAACGGGTCAGCATTACGCCTGATTCGCCGGTTTCAGTATAATGGAACGGCCGGGTTCAGTCCCTGGGCACCTCATAAGTGCCCCTGTGCTGTAATGACAGAAATGTCGCTGCATTGTATCGGCAAAAATGCCGGCAAATCCCATCCCATCCTCAATAGTGATGTGGTCTTTCAGAAAAATGAAACAAAGAGTGACAATTCTTACTTATGTAACTTAAACTTTTATAATCCCTATATACTTTAAAGTGTTATCTGCTGGATTTTAAATTTTAATGTCATGGTTGTCTTGCTTATAAGACCCTTTCGCTATTATTTCTCTAAAAAGATAGTGGTTACCACATTTTGCGGAATGTAACCCCCCTTGAAATAAACCCTGCATAACCCCTTTTAATGCTTTTTTAAATTTTGTAAATACATACCAGCGGAATATTTCTGGCACCCTTTGTGCCAATAATTTATGTGTAAAGAAGCCATATTCCCAGATCAAAGACGTTTCAACTGTATCACACCAAGTCAGCTTGATCTACAAAGGTGTTACCTAACACTACAATGCATATATCGATCAATAATCCTTCTTGCCTTCTGCTGTAACACAAAAGCTGACCTTTTGTCGATAAAGTGAGAGCTATTTATAGATAATGGGATGATGCAAAAATTTAATTGCCATGCAGTGGCATTAGAAAGAATGTAAATTATTGTTTGTAAAGTTTATGTTGCCAACAAAAGTGACAATTAAAGATGATTGATTGATGTAACTGTGCAGCGTAATTATCTGCATGATATGTGTTAAAAGAGAAATGCAAACAAAATACCATACTGGGTATATATCTTTGCCCAAAATTGGAAACAACATTACTTCCAAGATGCCTTCGCAGAATAGCTACACTGCCGGCTTCAAGCTTGGCTATGGGAAAGAGAACGGAAATCAGCCAGACGCTTGCCATTTTGCTGTAGATGAAAAGACGGTCCGGGAGTGGAGAAAGTGAAGATATGCTTCTACAAATGAAGAAGTTCGAGAAAGCCATCTGTCAGCATCAGAACCACAGACAACGAGAAGGCGAGCTTCACAGCTTTACTTGGGGTTACGGCAGCGGGATCAAAGTGCTTGTTGATTGATGCTTGTGTTTAAGAGAAAGACAATGCCCATGGACAAGTTCCCCGCCGGAATTGTGGTCGAGGTGAACGAAAAAGGCTGGATCGATGGGGATGTTATGCAGAAATGGTTGATACAGTGCTACGGGAAGGGACCAGATGGATTTTTCAAACAGCACCACGCCCTGCTTGTGATGGAAAATGTACGAGCACATATAAGGGATGAGGCAAAAAGAGCAGTTCGAGCCCTAAACAGCATGCCCGCAATAATTCCCAGAGGATTAACCATGCTGCAGCAACCACTTGATATCAGCGTGAACCGGTCCTTCAAAAAAGTCATGCAAAGCTGCTGGGAATCATGGATGACAGATAGTGAACACTCCATTACAAACACAGGATGCATGCGACGGGCAACCCTGACTAATGTTGCTCAGTGGGTTGTGACAGCATGGGATGCGGTTTCTGTCGATTGCATCAAAAATGGCTTTAGGAAAGCAGAAATCTGCGTCACATCAAACAAGCCTTCGGATCCTGAGGATGATCTACAGGTAGCAGTGGTTTCAAGAAAGATGCACGGTGCACTGGCTAGCCTGTTCATCTCCGACACCGAAGATGAGAAGTTTGATGGTTTTTAAGAACAATTCTTATGTGAGCTCTGTTCTCTATGACGTAAAATGTGCTTGCAGATGTGTTTTGTGAGTGTTATTTTTTATGCCTTATGAAGAGGTTTGACAACTTGTTTTCACAGCATTGTCTAGTATTTAAATTTTGTTGTTTATCTTTTTTATATTCTTCTAGTTTGCAATTTATTAATTAAAATTTACACAACTAATCTTTTTCACTCAGTCCCCGCTAAAGTCCCCGCTAATGTACATAACTGAAATAAAGTCACATAAAGCATCGAGAACGAGTGCATATATATGTATGCAAAATAGTTATGAACAACCATCCAATGCTCGAAACTGTTCATGTTATGCTTGGAGACGAAAGTGGTTGCGAATTTTAGTGAGATGGTCCTTAATTCAGACCCCAGTATGCTGTAAATTATGAACCACCATCTGATGCACGAAACAGTTTATGTTACACTTGTAGACCAAAGTGGTTGCAAATCTTTGTGAGATGGTCCTTAATTCTGACCCCTGTATGCTGTAAATGTCCTCTGCAAAGAATATAATTAAACTAAAGGTCGCGCTTTTAAGTGGCAAAAAGGTTAAGGAGTGGCAGCTGACAAAAATTGGATTTTGTCAACAGATTCCCCGCACTGGAATATTCCCTGCAGGCGCCATCTTGAGAAAAAAAGTTGCGGGCTATATTCCGCAAAATATGGTATCTTAAAAATTCTTTAAAATAGAAGTGTCTTGACTTTTAAATTTTTTAAAAAGACCATAGGATTTTGAATACCTGTATGGCTGACCAGCAATGATCTATCCCCACAGGTACAGCAGCTGTCTGAGAATGTATCACACAATGTCCAGAACACAGAGGATGTGGCTAGGCTAGAACAGATGGTAGAGACCCTTGAACTGCAGCTAGCAGAGAAAAATAAGGTGAACAAATTGGTCACATTAACACAATGTCAATTTTGTGTAAATATATTTCTAAGCATGTAGGATAGCTATCATGGCTTGTGTAGACCACGAAACTACATCTGACAAAGAAAATAAGGTAAGCACAGGTGTTTTAAATCCACTGTGCAAGGCAAAATTATAGATGTACTGTCCAAGGTAAGCATATTTGTGTACTGTGCAAGAGAAGCATATTGGTGTTCTGTCCCAGTTAAGCATATTGGTGTTCTGTCCCTGAAAAGCATATTGGTGTTCTGTCCCTGAAAAGCATATTGGTGTTCTGTCCCTGAAAAGCATATTTGTGTACTGTGCAAGAGAAGCATATTGGTGTTCTGTCCCAGTTAAGCATATTGGTGTTCTGTCCCAGATAAGCATATTGGTGTTCTGTCCCAGATAAGCATATTGGTGTTCTGTCCCAGTTAAGCATATTGGTGTTCTGTCCCAGATAAGCATATTGGTGTTCTGTCCCTTAAAAGCATATTGGTGTTCTGTCCCTGAAAAGCATATTGGTGTCCTGTGCAAGAGAAGCATATTGGTGTTCTGTCCCAGATAAGCATATTGGTGTTCTGTCCCTGAAAAGCATATTGGTGTTCTGTCCCAGATAAGCATATTGGTGTTCTGTCCCTGAAAAGCATATTGGTGTTCTGTCCCAGATAAGCATATTGGTGTTCTGTCCCTGAAAAGCATATTGGTGTTCTGTCCCAGATAAGCATATTGGTGTTCTGTCCCAGATAAGCATATTGGTGTTCTGTCCCAGATAAGCATATTGGTGTTCTGTCCCTGAAAAGCATATTGGTGTTCTGTCCCAGATAAGCATATTGGTGTTCTGTCCCTGAAAAGCATATTGGCGTTCTGTCCCTGAAAAGCATATTGGCGTTCTGTCCCAGATAAGCATATTGGTGTTCTGTCCCTGAAAAGCATATTGGTGTTCTGTCCCAGATAAGCATATTGGTGTTCTGTCCCTGAAAAGCATATTGGTGTTCTGTCCCAGATAAGCATATTGGTGTACTGTGCAAGAAAAGCATATTGGTGTTCTGTCCCTGAAAAGCATGTTAGTGTTCTGTCCCTGATAAGCATATTAGTGTACTGTCAAACATAAGCATATTGATGTTCTATGCAAATTAAACATATTGATTTGCTGCCAGATGTTAGCATACTGATGTTCTGTCCAAGGGAAATATATTGGTATTCTGTCCAAGGTAAGCATATTGATGTTCTGTCCAAGGGAAACTTATTGATGTTCTGTCCCAGGTAAGCATATTGTTCTGTCCAATGTTAGCATAATGATGACATATTGTGGAAGATAAGCCTATTATTTGTCAATTTTGCAAAATAAGCCCACTGAAATTTTGTGCTAGCAAGGAAAACTGCGAAAATGTGCTCATCAGAGATGTAGAGTAAGTTTTCATTGCATTTATCTCATTGGAAATTTATTATCTTGATAAAATGATATTGCTAAGACAAGTTGTGTCATATGTGCTAAGATAAGAGTTTTGGTAACGATTTTCCCTTAATATTTCCTGCTTTTTTACCTTTTATTCCTAATCTAAGCACAAATTTATCAAGCTTCAGCAAACAGTGTTGAACCATATCAAGATCTGCACTCTTGCTGCCAAGTCTATGTCATAGCATATATGATAACATATTATTAAGCATAAGTGACTAAGAATTTAGAATGGGTTAAAAATAAACAAGGCAGGCTAGGGGTTAACTCGATTTTGAACTCTTATTTTTTTTCCAAGGCATTGAAGAAGCAAGACCAGAGACTAAACGAACTAAAGAAGACACTTCAGCGGGAGTTGAAAGTGCAATCGTTGCCTAATGATGAACAAGTGGATGCCAAAATGGTGGCAGTCACTCCACCATTGCCAAGAAAAAACCAGGTTAGCCGTGCCCTTCATGCTTCAGAACACGGGAACTTAGCCAGAAAACTTTCTCGTGAATCCAGTCCTTTCCCTAATGACTCATTACAAGAGGTTGGTGCTTCTGCTCAGGGTTCACTGGGAACTGAGGATTTCTTTGTAGGTCAAGGTCATAGAAACTCTCATCATGTGTCAACAAATTATCATGCAATGTTACATGTGAACAGTCAACACAATCCTGGTGCTTTCAGTGTGCATTCAAAAAATGGATCCAGTGGTGATCGGACAATGAGTGTGAATGAGTTTGATACAAGACATTTAGAGAAAGATATTAACTTTCAGTACCTGAAGCATGTTGTGATGAAGTTTATGCTGAGCAGAGAAAATGAGGTAAGTATTGAAATTAATTTTGTTAAGTATGTACTTAAATTGGTGCTGTTCCTTAAATTTCTGAACATACAAATAAATTTTGTAAATAAAGTCAACTTTTTGCACTACAATCATGTTCACTATTTTTGGTTAATTTATAAATTTAAATATGTTTAACAAATAGACATAGATTTCTTTCAATATTTATGATAAACTTAAAGAAATAAACTGCTCTGACTAATACAGATAGAAAATGATAAATGTTAATGAGTATTCATTTAAGACGACTACACAAATTAATAATAACATGTTAATACAAGTCAAGTTCATATTGTATAATCATATATTGAGAAAACAAAACAGTAAAAACGTGCTGCTGGCCGAATGGTATGGATTACCTTCCACCACCTGGTTCAGGTCCCTTTTGGGGTGAACACTTCCTGATGATGTTTTCCAACTGACCAGTTAAAAGTCTGTAGTTCTATGCTGACACTATTGCTAGTTCTATGCTGGAAATTGTCATAATGGACACGTTTGTGAATATGTTTAAATTTTTATATCAAAACCATCATATCAAATTTTTACAAAGGAATTGTCAACTATTTTCATGTTTTAGACTTATACATACAATCACAACATCAACCTGTTTCTTACCTTTATACTTGAAAATATATTAAGTGTGCTTTATACATAGATTTACTATTATGACTTTGCTCTTTGCATATAAATGACAATGTTAAGAGAGAAAAAACAAGCAAATTTGACTGAATTTTATTCATGTTTAATTGTATAATTAACTGGTGAAATATGTAAGGCCAGGATCATGTTAATCCCAAGGCATCATAATAAAACTTTGTTCATTTACATTACACAGGCCATTCATCTCATAAAGGCTGTGTCTCTGCTGCTACGGTTCACGCCAGAGGAACAGAAACTCATCAAAGACACACTAACATGGAAGATGTCTTGGTTTGGTGGCTCACAACCGCCTGCTGTTGTAAAAGGACTTTCTAGCAAGATCATACCTCCTTCATACTGAGCTGTGTTACTGGTTTGTTATGGGGCTCTCTAGCAAAATTACACCTCCTTTATACTGAGCTGTGTTACTGGTTTGCTATGGGGCTCTCTAGCAAAATTACACCTCCTTCATACTGAGCTGTGTTACTGGTTTGCTATGGGGCTCTCTAGCAAAATTACACCTCCTTCATACTGAGCTGTGTTCCTGGTTTGTTATGGGGCTCTCTAGCAAAATTACACCTCCTTTATACTGAGCTGTGTTACTGGTTTGTTATGGGGCTCTCTAGCAAAATTACATCGCCTTCATACTGAGCTGTGTTATGAGTTTGTTATGGGGCTCTCTAGCAATAACACACCTCCCTCATTCTAAGTTGTGTTACTGGTTTGTTATGGGGCTCTTTAGCAAAAACACACTTCCCACATTCTAAGCTGTGTTACTGGTTTGGTATGGGGCTCTCTAGCAAGATAATACCTCCCTAATACTGAGCCGTGTTATTGATTTGTTATGGGGCTCTCTTGCTAAAAAATACCACCCCCTTCATACTGAGCTGTGTTACTATTTGTTATGGGGCTCATGAGCAAGATTATACTTTTTTCTTAATCAGCTATGTTTAGGTTTCACTTTAAAAGCTTATAAGGCCTATGATAGGACCACAAAATATGCTGGAATAATTGGATTTCATTGTAAATATTTTTTCAAAAGTGAACATTTTTTCGGAATCAATGTATTTGAGAGGTTGAGGAAAAATGAAAGATTTAGCAAGAGAAATTTGCCGTTTTTAATTGAACATATTTTAGCATGAAAAGATTTTTAAATCTGGAATGTTTTTTAAAACTAAAATAAGTTGAGTATGTAGCCAATTAAATGGGTTTGGTGTAGGTATTTTTTTCTGTCTTGGTGCAATCAAACAAAAAACAGGAGATGTTGCAAAGTTCAGTTAGATTAATAACACTAAATAAATATATGATATAAAAAGCCCAGGTTTTGTGATTTAAATAATGTTTGTAGCTCGACAAATAGTAACTTTGCAATTACTCAAGAGCAGACTATGAATTGGTTAAGAACCTTATAGCTCTTATGACCTGTGATACTTTTGCTACAATTTGTACAAAACATTTTCCCAATTGTATTTTATTTAATAGAAAAGCATTTAATGTTGATTGATAAATCTGATTGGATGATGAGGATGAAATTATTTAATTTGACCAATAAGGTACTTTAAATCGATCTCAGAATCAATCTTTATTTTTATTTCCTTAGTACCTGGATTATTGCTGTTAAGCTTGTATGACCTGGTGTTTTATTTATTTATATTTTCATTACTCTTTGTTTTATATAACTTTTTCACAGATAATGGATTTCTTTTTAAATTCTCAAAATAAGATCCTAAACAGCTGTATCTTAAGCACCTGAAGTAATAAGTCTAAGTAATTTATTTTTTTGTATCTAGAAGTATCTTTTATTCTACAACTTTCAATTGATTATGAAATTATTGATAGCTGGAGAATCAGTTTGTATATTTGTACAAATTGCAGAAATATTTTGTTATTCTAGTAATTTTTGTAATCATAAATGATTAAACACAGTATTTTTTTACATACTGCATGAATTCTATCAGCTGTGCAGGATTTGAATGGTTGTATTTTTTAGCAACTTTAGTTTATATCTAACAAAACAAAATCAGTGTTTTATGATGTGACATGATGCAAAGTCTCTCCTTAAAACTCCCTAAAATAGCATGTCCTTTTATTGTGATAACTCAAAATGCATATTATTATGTTTCATAATAAGATTCAAATTCTAATTTAAATTTTTTACCTTTATAAATATGTTTATGAATGAAGCTCAGATATTAATTGTATGATATTAACTTGAATGATAAATTAAGACAGACCAATAAGGAATAATGAAGGTTGATGATAATTTCATGTGAAACAATACTACCAAAGGGCTCGTACTAATAAATGAAAGCAACAATGACCAGGTTAATCATAATTTCAAAAGTATTTCCAAGTAAAGAATAATAAAATAGAATCTGTAATTGAAGAAATATGGATGAATGCATAAAAGTCACCCCCTGTCAGTCTGATGGGCTCATTTCCCAAGAAAGTGCCAGGTCCTACTGCCTTCTTTTTCTTAAAATTAAATCTGGCATTGACCTTGTCCAATTTCACTTTTAGTGTTAAACAGTAGCATGATCATATGTTCTGTAATTAACAACTGATTCTGAGCAATTTCTACAGACCTTCATGTTGTTTTGTTTTATTATTTAGCCTGTTATTATCATTGGAATAACTAAACATCCTTGTTGTAATGCCAGCATTGTCAATATCTCTTACAGCCTTTTCAGGGCTGCAATAATGTAAGCTGGCATCAATGGCTCCCTTGAAGGGTGATCCCATTACACAACTGAAGCTTTACATCATATACTCCTGCAAACACAGTTACCAATACAATTAGTCAAAACCAAGTTTCAAGCACTCGCAGGCAGCAGATGCACATAAATGCAGTGCTAGGAATGACCAATACACTGGGACAAAACTTGGCTGCACACAATCTCAGCAAGTGTGTAAAGGATTGATACCAGACTGCAAACACTAGTTCTACCACAAATGCCCTGTACAACATGAATTTAAGCTTCAAACTTTGTCACCTCTGCCATTGCAAAACATGGAAATTCAATGATAGGAATTATTAAGACACTGGGACAAAAGCTAGTCATACATCCTATGCTCTATCAGCAGGACACCTTAATGATTCTGTGTGATTTGGACCTTTTATATTGTCTAGACTTTTTTGCCCAATGGTAATTGTGTTCCATTCACCAAAGAGTACCAGTATTTAAATCATAGCAACAGCATCATGTAAATAATTTTCTGTACCATTAACCTGAAAAAATATATTAGTATGTTACTACTAGCAAGTTCACATTTAATAATGCATTCCCAGCCAACTCCTAGTTGACAGAATTTGTATGCCTCAAACTTTCAAAATCTGGAAGAAGTTGATGACAAAGCCTGTGGTCTTGAGTTATCCCTACAATTTTATTTGTCATGTGTGTTGCCCCTCTTTGAGCATGAATGTAAGTACTTGAGTCTAGGCTGTCTTCTGATTGTGGTTCTTAAAACCTTTGACTCCGCAAGCGGGTGATATCATTGATAAGATTTAACAAAGCTAGAGAAATTTCTGGCTGTAATGTGGCTATTGTTTGGCTGCAAAGCTCTGCACCATAATGCTGTTTGACAAGAATGTGAAAATCTTGGTGAAGAAGCCATTTGGCAAAAATAAAATTCACCAGTTTTGATTTGAGACTTCTGCATTGTTTTTTTTTTGTTCTTTTAAATCTATCAAGAAATGGAATGGCTCTGAGCTCTTGATTTTATGGAGGTCAAGCTTCATTTTATTTATAAATACGTAGATATAACCTAACCTAAAAGTATTGTACATTTAATAAATATGATGAATACGGTAATAAATATACATCTCATTTGGGCCTTGAAATACTTATATGTTCATACATGTAACCATATTAAAAGTATTGTACACTAACAAGAATGTGATAACAGAGCATAGTTACACATATCTATCCTATTTGTGCATTGGGGTACATAATTTTATTTACATACATATAACCTTATATAAAATGTTAGTACATTCATACAAGCATCTGTAGCTTATTCTTGTGCCCAGAAATATGTGAAACCTGGTATCCTTTTGAACAAGTTTATGACATAAAATCCAAAATATCTGTGAATGTTGTATTTTTTTCAAATCATTTATAAAACTTACACCCCATAAATATTTATTTAAATTATTTCTATAAAAAACCCCGCATAGAATAAACAATTTCATCAAAATACAAAATGAAGAAAATGCCTATCAGTATGTAGAAATGAGTAAAACCTACCTGTTCCTTCACATCTGCCTGTTCATCTGCCCTTTGTTAGCTGAATAGGAAATTTATTTGTTTGATGAAATTTCACTGTAATGGTATGATCTCAAAAGAATTAGGAAGAAAGTGTAAAGATTTCATCAAATAGAACCTTTGGTATTTCTCTGATATTTGACAAGGCAGTTAATTTGTATATCCCAGTTTTCTCCAATAGAATGATCTGCTACACCACAACAAGGAACTCTCTTGCCTGGATCTACAATATCTGCTTCAGATTGATCAATGCATGTTTAAGTTTTAAATGTGTAGTTCTTCAGGTCTGTTTTACTTTTACCTTGACACTAAACATACCAGTTCTAGAGTTGACTTGTAATCAACATTGCTGTTATTCACTATTAGGTTTGTGTTAGATACTTGCTTATTGCTTATCTATTTATTTAAGCTTTTGAACATTGTAAATTTATTGTTGATTTCTGTTGGAATTGAGATGTCATGCAATGACTGGGCTTAAATGAGACTACCGGTAATATGCATATCTTGTGTTATGTACTTAATATAAACATATATTGTGTTGAAACTCTTGTCATGGGAAAAGGGTTCTAGTGGAATGTTTTTAGAAAGATGTTAATAACTTCTTGCTTTCATAGTTTGTTAATGAAACTTTATTCATTGTTGACAGCTGTGATAGTTGTGTATTAGATTGTCTTAAAGAGGGCATCTACTTCTTACACAGTTGTCTACAGGTAATAGGATAGAAAAACATTAATAAAACATGCAAATAGTGTACATTCAGATCTGCCTGTTTGTTTCTGGGCACAGTCTGATCATGATCTTCACTATTTGCTGCTGTGTCTCCAGCAATAAGGCTTATACGACTCTGTCATGAAGTCTTTAGCCAATAACTAATAATTCATATGAATAGTTAACAAATGTAGCAGACAAAGAGTTAATGACTCTGTTAGCCTATGCTAAATAAAGATTATCGCTAAAGAGATTCTGTCTCTTCTAAAGAAGTTAACAGGACACAAAATGAAACTGCTTGTCATATATTCCAACAGTTGTAGATGCCAGCTTTAAGCAATATAAACATACCCTGCTGCATATTTGTGTGCAATATTATATATCTACATATATATTTTAGTCATAATTTTGTAGTTAAAAAATGAATTGTCACGGCATAAAAAAATTCCATTTGTAGAAGATACGATAGGAAGATTTAAACTTTACATTTTGACATTCCAAAGAATGAGCAGCAAGGCTGACACTTGTATAACTATGGTTGTGTACATCAAGTCTACAATGGCTCTTTTCTTTTTGTTCTTATAGGTTACAACATATATTTTATTAAGAGTTCTTATGGAATGTTGAATGTTGACAATAATTTTGCTTCAATGCCAAGAACATGATAAATCGCTTCAAATAATATGTTAAGATATAGCCTATGTATGATTTTGTTGTGCTTTTTGTGGGTTAATATTTATATGAACTGAGAGACAAGCCCCTTGTACATAAATCAAAATAGAAATTACTGGGATACATATAATTATGTCAATTATTTATTATTTTATTCTGATTTTGCTTCTGTGTTCTGTGCTGGAATTTATAGATGTATTTTACTGTTAGTGTTTTACATTTCACTGTGTGAAATTAAATGTGTATATGACATTTTACATATACTTTTGGTTAAAATGTAATGCCACAAATTGCAGTGTATCTTGAATATGAATTTAAATTTTTAAAAAAACACACCATAAAGCAGTACATTCTGTACTGTAATGATTGCTTGGCATTTATAAATATTTGTAAATACTGTTATCATTAGCTTATTTATCATTATTATTAATGCATTTAAAAATTAAAATATCCAGAAATCAAAGTTTTGACTTGTATTCTTTGTATATCTGTTCTTGGCTATACACAAAAGGTGTTTTTTATTCATATTAATTGTAACATGTCAGGTATTTAATCTGTTATTCCTATTTTTAGAAGAACAAAGGGAAAACTGTTTAGAAGATGGTTTGTTGGTTGGCCACTTTATTTCCTATTGACAACTAGAGATTGCTTCAAACTACATTTTGTAAATACTGTATAGACATTGTTTATGATGTGGAAAGGACCCCTTATGGTTTTGGCTTTTAATGGCACAAAGGTCAAGGTCACAGTGGCCTTAAGAATGATTTTTAGTTCTGGTCAATATTTAGAGTAAGCATAAACACCCAATCTTCAAACTTGGTATGGTTATGCTAAGTAGATGAACTCAATTTTTTAATCAACAGAGTAAACATAAACGTCAATGACTTTCTATGGGCTGACAAATTTACAAAGACCTTCATTGTGAAATGGAAACACACTGTAAAATAAGTTTAAAGCCAAGCACAAAATAAATGCCTGTCAACCAAAATAAAACCGGACCTGGTAGGGCAATCGGTAGAGCGTCAGCTCCAGGTACGGGAGGCCCCGGGTTCGATCCCGGGGGGCGACATACCAAAGTTTTTAAAAATGGTAGTGGTATAGCTCCCTTGCTAACGCTCAAGCAAATATCAGGAAAGTTCCACGACTGGTTGGCCCGGTGTCAGGATAATGTGATTGGGTGTGGCATCATGCCAGGTATGGCATGCTATACACAGTGAAGGCAGCACTATATCTGCTTCAAGTGGACAGCGTCTACAGATAACTGAAATACAGTTGGTGGGACGATAAACCCAATAAACAATAAACAAACTAAAATAAAATCATTAAACAATGTACTATGTATAATACTAATGGTGAAAGAGATGTCATTGCCCCAACAAATCTTCTTTCCTTTATAAACAATGTTTAAACATGTTTATTGATATTCTAAACATCAATAAAACTTGTAAGAAGACGTGTAAAATAAGATTATGATACTTGTGATTGTCTCCTATATCTTACCTACAATATCTCAACCTCACATTTTAATTTCTAAATAGCAACTTTTGTTACCTCACTGAAATGAAATAATTTATCAGTGCCAGGTCAAACAACTATGGCAAATATTTCATATGCAAATCACTGGTGATCTATTTTGACAAATAGCAGACATTTCCGAAATTTGCTATTAAAGCAATTTAATATGCGATCTGCAAATTGTTGATATTAAGTTCTGGTCAATAATTGTATTACAATTTAGACTTTCAAGGTTGTTTAAACTGTTCACTTGTTAAGATCACATAGGTTAATGATTAATTTGACCTTGAATTCCTTTCTCATCAATTATATCACTGAAATGAATTACCGTACAAGCATCAGTATAGCATGAAATTTGCTGTCTATTTACTGTCTATACACTGCTTGGGGTAGATACATTTTAACTTAAGTTGTTTTAAAGTGGACATTGAAGAAGCATATGTTGACTACTAAGTTTTTTATTAGTACCCATCTCGGATGTCTTAAATGTAGTATTCAGCATTTTGCCTATAATTTTATACATAAAACAATCTTTCCCCATTTAGGGTAAATTTACCTTTAGTATAAGAACAATTTTTAAAACTTCTTCAATTGTCAGACAGTTCAAATTGTAAAGAAACAATGATTTACATGTTCATTTTTCAGAATTTTTAAATAAACACAATGGAGATTTCTGCTAAAAAAAGTGACATCAGTCCAGATTATCTAGATGATGGTTTAAATGTGAGTAAAAGGGTTAATAGTTTTTATTAGTTAAAAAAGATAACAGTGTAGCATGCTTAGATAGGAAGATCTTTTTTAGGGAACGATAATTTATATTGTCTGAGAATATTTTTTTGTCAAAAGTGTAACATACCACCATTACAGGCTTCAAATAATACATAGTAAACAATATTAATTCTGGCATGATGATGCTACCAGGTCATGTTCTAAGTTTATGTGTTATAAGTGTCTGGAATATAAAGAAAATAAGTCTGTTGTGTTAGTTATCCAACAATCACAATGTCAGTTCTGTAAACCTTTGAGATAAAATTTGAGATAATGAACAGGGAAAAAAGTGACTAAAAAGAAATCTGCAGACAGTATACAGAATTTATTTGTCAACAGAGCTATCATATTAACACATTTTCAATAATATCTCAACCATTTTGTACACTGTCTTCTTTAAATTAACAATATAGTATCATAGAGCAGAAAATGTCTTCTACAGATTTGAAGAACACCAGAGATATAAACTTAAATAATGATAAATGTACATATATGTATGTAAGAGTAAGTTCTGAGTGAAAGGTTTACATAAAGGTTAAAAAATGTCCCCCAGATATAAACATGTTTTACATCTGTTAACATTTCATCAATTTTCACCAGATTTATTTCAACTTAATTTACCATAAAACCATGATACCATAACTTAAAAAGTATTACATAAAAATTCTTTACCATATTTGCATTTAAATAAAACTAGTAGGTGCCAGGTATAATATACATTTCACCATGTTTAACATCATATAGTGCATAATGTAATGGAATGTATGCAAATACATTTACCAAATGTGGCAAGTTGGTTCCTCTCAAACAGAAAACTAATAACCTGCTGCTCATATATATTTTTTAAGCAAATCACCAAGTCAGATGGAAAAACATGAACACCAAATGTATACCTTTATAAGGATCAAATAATAAAGCTTACAACTGTACAATAGTTTACAATGGTGATAGATCTATTTTTTAAGACCAATTGCCTGAAATGACCAACTGACTTATTGTTTATAAAAAAATTCCCTATTACGAATTTCCAGAATTATGATGTGTGTCAAATATGGCTTGTGTTTAATGGACTGGCAAATTTCTGTAATAAACAATGACTTTCTGAAAAAATCTAAAATAATTTGCCAATAATGAATTGAAACACTTAAAACTGCCATAACAATTACTAAAAATAATTTTGTATGCATTAGTAAAGAAATGGCTGGCTAATTAACAAAAATATTATAACAAAGCACTTGTAAAGAAATGGCTGGCTAATTAACAAAAAAATATTATAACAAAGCACTTGTAAAGAAATGGTCAGGTAGCAAGTAAGCAGCATTATCGAGACATAAACTTGACAGTTTTTCATCATGTCCATATATTTCAGAAATAATATCTACCATCTGCACAATAAAAAAAAATTACAGTAAACATAAGTATATACTTTATTATTGTTTGTGTTTTTATTGACTGTGTTGTTGATATTGGTGTTTTACATCAATTTAACATATTGATATATATTATCAATCTAAATTTAAATCAAAGACGTTTACTATATACACATATTTATTTTCAACTATTAACATAGCTTGCTACAAGGTTACATCAGCTAAGCCCATCAACCCTTCTAATGCCAGATACATGTATATCTCTAAACATTCAAGCTAGAGTCCCTCCCTTTGAATTTTAAGTAAATCTGTGATAAAACCATTCTCTTAAATTAAATGGGAACAGAAGAATCTGAATCAGTAAATTTAGAGAGCTGATACATTTTATGACAAAGCATTTAATAGAAAAGGCAACTTCACATAAAAAATTCAAATACATTTCTTAATGTAATTCTAAGAAGAAAGTTCATGACTCAACGTAAACAACCAAGATGCAATGGGCACAACAACAGGATTTAAGTTACAAAAATGTTGTTGTGCCCCCAAAACATGTAAATCGAGACCTGAATTTACCAGCATCATCACATTCTTTTACACCCCTGTTGGAATTGAGAGTCACTCCTTTAATAATACAAGCAATCTTTTAACAAAACAGTTCATCTTTTATTGTGCAACTATTGATTACAAACAATGACTCTAAAGATGGCTCCCCCTAGACACGTTTCCGATCTGTCAGAACCCTCACTATGGAACCTGCTCCACCACATGTGTACGCCTGCAAACGTAAAGGATGTTATATTATTAATTCTAAACACAATAGAATCTGCAAGCAAAGAGTCTGTGGATCTTTTGGAACTTTAAAGATACAAATGCTTTTTGAATGAATGTTGAGATTTTAACTTATGGCAAGTAGATAAATGCAGGTCCTGGGAACTGTGTTTATTTACAGTCCAAGACCTATAGAAACTAATTGGCATTTATGGAAGGAAAAATGGCAGGGTGCTTAATAAGGTATCAGAATGGAAAACAGAAAATTGCATTGTGCCCTGCTAAAAAAAGGGCTAGCTAGAAGATTGTTAATGGGCAAGCTAAGACTAACTTACCTTTTCATGCCAGGTGAGTAGAGAAGCACTGCTGCCGTCAGAAGGGAACTCGAAGCCTCTGTAGATGTACTTCATCAATGTGTCTAACGATTTAGTGTCCAAGGACTTCACAGTGGCCTCTATCTCTGATGACTTAAAACTTGTCATCACACGGATTGCAAGTTGAACAGCTTTATCCTGAAAAAGAGTGTATGCATGTAAATGTTTCTAAAGGTGATTGAATAAAAACTAATATTTGGCAGATTTTTTTTATAAGTTGCAATAGTTATCTGTTTTCTCAATATGTTTTAAAACACTTATTCATTTAAAACATAAAAAGTGCTGAGATCTGAATGAAATCAAACATATTTTCAATATTAAAATTCCAATATTTGTTCATATTTTCTAAAAGAATTTTACGCATATACTGGTAGATAAAAATACTGGTATGTTTTTATAAAGATTTATATTGTATTAATAGTTTGATACTAAAATATACAGCTTAAAATTTATGTACAATTTTATTTCAGCACCATGATATTATTTTTAAGTCCAGTAACAAAAAAACATGTAAAAGGAAGATTGATTTTTACACATACTACTTTTATGTTTACACTAATGTACCAACCTTTACATCCTGAACCTTAGCACCAAGTGGAGGATTGCTCAAAACAACACGCAATGCATCTGCATTTTTTCCCTTAGGCCTTATTAAGGAAGACAGGTCAAACAAATCTAACAAATCTTATAAACATTATAATATTATGTAGCATGTTTGTGTATTTACTGAAATTTGTTCTTGAATGTTCAACTGGAGTTTACTCTCTAACTGGCGCATGTCACTCTAATTGGAGTTAGAACCTCTCTAACTGGTGCCTTACACTCTGCTTAAACTGGGACCTAACAGCCTCTAGCTGGGGCCTGTCGCTCTAATTGGAGTTGGACCCTGTGTAGCTGGTGCCTAACACTCTGCTTGAACTGGGACCTAACAGCCTCTAGCTGGGGCCTGTCGCTCTAATTGGAGTTGGACCCTGTGTAGCGGGTGACTTACACTCTGCTTGAACTGGGACCTAACAGCCTCTAGCTGGGGCCTGTCGCTCTAATTGGAGCTGGACCCTCTCAAGCTGGGGCCTAAGATTATGGTTGGAGCTGGACCATCTTTAGCTGGTGCCTAACACTCTCTGCTTGAGCTGTGGCCTAATACCCTCTAGGTGGGGCCTGTCACTCTAATTGACGCCAGACACTCAAAATAAAGTTTCAAAAAGAAACTTGAAACATAGACAAAAGGACCTATGGAAAAGATTAGCATATGGACAAAAATCATGTCCAAAAATAGTGCCATTACTATATCAATAAAATTATTTAATGGAAGGTGTGTAGCCTTCATCTGTGGTCAGAATGCATCAATCAGGTTCAAAGTGAGCAACTGTTCCATCTTTGAGTATGTACTAGATATTTATCTTGCCTGATTGCTCTCAGGTGATGATTTTTGGCTTGCATTCCGCTGTGTTATCTCAATGACATTCAAAAGACCTTAGCACACAAATAGAGAAAAACTGAATTAGCCTAACAAGATATGCTTTCTAATGGCTGACAAGTAACTTGCTAAGAGCACCCATTGAAAGCCGCTTAGGGTAGTCAAACTATCAGAATATCTTCCAAATAAACCCAAAGATTCCCAACACCACTTTTGCAAACTGACAGCAGATATAGTTTCCTTACTTAGTTGCTATTTAAAATCATGGCTCTGGCTACATCATAGCAAACCAAGCAGGCAGCGAACAAAGATGGGGTACAGGCTGACACCTTACTTGCTCTGTCAGCAAAAGGGTTTTCAAGTATTATATAAACACCTGCTGATGCATGACAATGGATGGTCACTTAGCTGATGTCCACTTCATGTTAGAAGATTATCTGTATGACACTCGGTTTACCATGACATACATAGTTTCAAAGCATATTTTGCATCTTTAAGCAGCTTCTCACTATCCTTTATATTTAAGAATTAGGGACATTCTGAACCCAATGAAATTTGGACCATATTTAGGAACATCCCAGACCATGTTAGGGATACAACAGACCACAATATTTTTATTACAATTACATTCAAAGAACAAAGCATATTGTTGTTGTTCTTTAATTTCCTTTTTAGCCAGAGTTCACACTTCAATGCTGAGGTAACACAAACCATATTATGTTTCAGGGCACTTGATGTGTAATATTACCTTTTAAAATGCTAAAAATGTCAGCTACAGTTCAATCTCACAAAATGTTTATCTCAAATATATTTCCTTTGACAAGAATACAAATACAATTCAATAATAACTATTAGAAATATAAATTTTTCTAGTATCTGTATTACATAACCTATTACTCTTCTTAAAAATAAACTGTAGACACAAAATATTAAGATCAGGTCTTCACTTATGTCAAAGTGCTTTCAACACATTTGATTGTTTTCTGCTTTTATATATGCAGCGATAAAATGTTTTCTTTTTTATGAATAAAGTGAGAGGAGAAAATAATCCTATCCCTAACGGGTATTCGAACCCGGGACCTTCAGACCAGAAGGTTGACATTCAACCACAGCGCTAAAGGGTTAACCCAACATTATTCTGTTGGAAGTGCCTATATACACTACACTCCTCCCCCTTTACTTTTCCTGGGCCCAAGCCCATCTCGAACAGACACACCAGTCTTCCGTTTACTTCTGACACCATTAAAGTAAATCTGAGAGGAGAAAATAATCCTATCCCTAACGTGGATTCGAACCTGGGACCTTCAGATCAGTAGGCTGATGCTCAACCATGTCGCTAAAGGGTTAACCGGCCCCAACAGCTCATCTGGTAGAGTGTCGGCTTGCGGATCGGGAGATCGCGGTTTAAACCCCAGGCCGGGTCAAACCAAAGACTTTAAAGTTGGTAGTAGTGGCTTCCCTCCTAACGCTTGTGGCTAAGGGAAAACATTACACCTGACTTGTATTGAAATTCACATCCTAAGATTGCAACATGTAAAAAAAACTCGTATACAATCTTCTTGTGATGAGCAGTCATAAAAAAATTAATCTCTGGGCAAAATTGTTGGAAGACTCTGTGTGTACATAGCCTTTGAAGGTCTCAAATAGACATGCTGATGAACCAGGATCAAATATGTCAAAAGTAAACAAGTAAAATATCCATATTTAAAAATGTTAGTTATTTCCTGAACATACATGTATCAACTCAAAAAGGATATTGAGTTAAGAACGAGTTGACTTCGTTTTCGTTTGGCCCTTGTTCCTGTCCATCGACGCTTTCTTCGTTGTATTTATCCGGGTCAAACTGATCGACGTCTACTTTCCTAAACTTATATGAAGCAGTGTTTTTCGACATTTTGGATAGAACGAAAGAATCAAGACAACTTCTCAACACCCCGGAAGTCAATTAGTTCCGTATTTCGAGCACACTACACCGAAATATCTTACATATTTTTGATTACTTTTTTATTACATCATTCGATCAATTAAAGTACTCTATTTCTTTATAATATAAACAAAGGTAAATTAAATCAGAAGAAAATTACTTCAATTACACATTGCATTAAAAAGGAAAAAACGCGTTATCAACACATAACGTTAGCATAACGTTAGTAATTAGTAGTAGAGTGTGTTCTTCCTTAAAGTACACGAGAGAATCAAATAAATATCAATACGTTTATTGAAAAGATAAAATTGCATTATGATAATAAAGTTAAATCATGAGCAAAAATTTCCAGGATTATTAAATTTAATATTAACAGAGCTTTAGATTTCTTTCTGGGCATTTTAACTATATTTACATAATTTGATCATCTCTCGTGTGTGGCCCAAAACCTCGTTCCGGTCTTTACTTCCGGCAAGCTCAACTTGTCAACATGGTAAAATAAAATATTTGACAATATATCTACGTTCATCGTAATATTTATTATCAATTACGCCAATGTGCACATTATAAAACAAATTTCAAAGTATATCGGTGTTTATGGAATGTTATTTTTATGCACTGTTACAGTTGTTGATAGCAATTTTAATGTCAGTTTATGCTGAACCTTTAAAACTGTATTATCTTATAAAAGTCACTACCTTAAATAGATCAAGCGTTTGCATCTTTTTGTTTGCCTTGGCATACATTAAATGTAATTTTGACTGCTGTTTCTATAAAATACCGAAGCATACTTTCGGGGCAATATAGCTGAGAATGTGGATGTTGTAAAGAGAAAAAAATCCAGTTTATTTTCTCCTCCATTTAAGTTCATTTTCAAACGAGCGATGCCTATCATTAAATTTAGGTGTTTTAATTCTGTATAAGCTTGTATACTTGAGAGTAAAGTAAAATATTGTTACATGGGCCAAACTTTTGAAATGATAGATTCAGTACTGTTTCTGCCTTGTGGCAGTTGTCACTGTGGTAGAAATGTTAAACAATAAAATTAGAAATATGTGTTAAAAGATATTTAAATAAACAAACATTAATAAAAAATCAACATTAACCTTAATGTAAACAAACCACTGATAAAAGTAGTTCCTGAGTGAACTCAATATATATTTTAAAAATTTATTTATGGCTAATTGCAAACAATCATTTGGTTTAATCTGCTTAAAAAAACAACAAAAGAGATAAAGCATAGTTATGTTATTTGCAATAGTGTTTTTGTTGTTGTAAACAAGATATTTGAACTAGAGCTGTCATTGATCCTTTTTCATATCGATATCAATAAATTAAAGGACAAATATTGACGATATATATATATATATATATATATATATATATATATATATATATATATATATATATATACATACATACATACATACATTTTTATTTTGAATTCAACAGGGTATTTTCAACAATTGTCTTGTATCTTTCTTTCCATTTTAGACAGTGTTGTTCAGTTAACTTGTGACTCACTAAGAATTGTTTAACCCTTCCTGTTTATTTGTTGTCAGTACAGGTCTTTTTCAGTAGGGCTTTTGAAAAACAGTGATGTCTTTAAAAACAAAGTTTTAAATCATAACAGTAATATGTAAAGTTTGGAAGTTAATAAACAAGCAACTTTACCTTTATGGGTATTTAACATCATTATTAAGGTAATTAAAACTCATAAGCTTTCATTCAACTCTTCGACAAACTTCTATCCAGAAGTAAAAGAGGTTTTGTACTTCACTTACACTAGTCCAACGATAGGAATACGCTCTATGCACAAATATATAGTGTATACCTCATGGTTGTATCGCCTTATGTCATATTACTGTCTGCATTTATGTTGATTACTATCTGCAATAATGTTGAAAGAGAGCTGTATCAAGACATTAATAAAGGACTATATGCAGATAATAGTAACAGCTAATATATAATTTTAAAGTCTGGAAAATACTTACTTTATTTTTCCTGCTAAAAGTATTGATATTTTAAAGTGTGTATCAATAATTGATCAGCAAAAACAGTGGAAATACATTGATATTGATTGAATCAATTACAGTCCTAATAAGAACTTCCACATAGAGTTCTTTTAAGACTAAAGAGTGCTGTCTGAACTAGTCGAAGAACAATTTAACATGTCATGTTGTAAATGGATTCAGTTGGACCTCTATTTGCTTCTTATTGATAACCCTTAGGTTGCAGAACATCACTATTTCAATTAAAGTTTTCATTAACACATTACGCTGGTGAAAAAATAAGATATTTGACCCATTGTGGATTAAAATCAAGATTTTCTAAAAAGAAATTCATGTAACCGGAATTGAAATGCAAAATGTTACACTTGCTGTAAGTTTGTTTTTGTTTTTCAGTCAGGCACAAACAAGGTCAAGGCCCGGGAACTCCGTGGCAAGAAGAAGGAGGAGTTGATGAAACAGCTCACAGACCTTAAGACTGTAAGTTTGCACATTTTAAAGACGTTTTCTGCGAGTCTACAGAAAAGCTATCTCCTATCACAAATGCTTTTCATTACTTAGACCTGTAAGAGTGCTTAACGACTCCCTCCTAAGAGGAAAGATAAAAAGAGATTGAAAAAAGATTGAAGAGATTAGCCCTTCATCTGTGGTAATCTACAAAACACCATTGTATACCACACCTGAGCATGCTCTCACAGGGCTGGCCTAGTGGCTTTGTGACCTGCCAACGCTGGGTGAAGGTTGTACCCAAGCAAGCAAACATAGCTTATACATGTATGTCATTCACACATCTACAGTACTAGTGATCGTCGAACACAGAGAGTCTGCATGTAGGTTATCTTGTCTGATGATTAATGCATGAAGCAATTAAAGTCCTTAAGCAAGAGAAATCAGATAAAATGTTTACATGAATAGTTGTAACAGCTTGTTAGCAGAGCAGTGTTGTCTTGTTAATGACTCCAATGACCAGTTTTTTCTATCTGGACAGAATTCTGTATCTAACTGTCACCATGATAGTTTTTCTCAAATCTTATTTTCTGAAATATTTTTCAAAAGTTCAATCAAATTAAATCATGGCAGTTTATGTTGGACTACGGAATTACATGAGAGTTCCCGATTTATTTAAATAATGCATAGACTTTGAATGGGTTGACCTAATTGTTTGACAAAATGTTACATGATCTGGTAGGTTCTTACAGTCTGTCGTCTAATAGAAATCTGATACTAATAAGACTATATGTCAAAATGGCCTCAAATATAATTCATACCAACTAACCATCAATAACCTCATAGTCGATTGATATACTATACAGTTGCTAGTATTCTCCAACTTAAATAAAATCATAAAATGTTCATTGCTGGCACATGTTTGTCCTTCTATATTAATATTTCTATTTGTTTTACAAAATATGTATTATGATTGTCCAATTTTGTATTTTATTTACTTAGGAATTGGCCACATTGCGTGTTGCTAAAGTGACTGGTGGTGCTGCCTCTAAATTGTCCAAGATGTGAGTAATCTGTAAATGTTTTATCTTATATCAGTTTGTCCAAAAGATGTAAACAGTTTTTTTACAATATTAGTATCAACTTGTTTTGTGGTTGTAATAAACATAACATTTGTGTTAAACTTGAAATATATCTGGAGATTAGTGATGTTTAAAAGGAAATATGGTTTAAAGTGAAAAGGCAAGGGCTAAAGGGAGGACAATAAGTAGTAACAAGGCTGTGGATTTACCCAGACATTTGTCTAGTGTCTTCCTCCATTAATTGCTGCACATCAATAATATGACTAATATTATGTTTTAGTTCCTGTGTACTTCAAAAATGATGACTTAGTTATATTTCATAAAATATTTTATATTAAAAGTTAAAAGATTTTAGTTTTGTAACTGGTTCACATTCCCAGAATTGCAATGTGGTAGATAGGACCTGTTACTTGCTTAACTAACTGGTCACACAGAATTAACAAGTCCTGTGATTTACAGTTAATAGTTGGAAGTAGCCTTATTTTTACGTTACGTGGAACTGAGTAGCTTAGCTTATGAAATAAGACAGTTGTAAAAGAGCTTCCAGTCCCTGACAGGCTTTAGTGAAGGTCAGTCCCTCTTCTTGTGAATTGGATACATTATTACATAAACATTTCAACCATCAATCAAGCAAGCCATATATGATGATAACCTACAAGTCCTGACAGAGACTGAAGACTTCAACTTCATTGGATCGATAGGACTGATATGGCTGCATTCTTGATTTTCTTAATCACTTTCTTACAGTGTTGGTTCTTCACAGTTACCTTTTTCATAGGCTAAGTTCTTTAGGCCATGTGTCTTAACTTGAAATACTTGAAGAAACAGTTTCAAAATAAGGTACCAGGGTGGGATTTCGAGAAAAAGACCTGACCTTTCAGTAGGGGAGAAAAACGTGTGCAAAAATCACATTTTGAGGGGGAAACACCTATATTAACTAAACATACAGGCTGCAAAAGCTCAGGTGGTAGAGCGTTGGCTTGCAGAATCGAGAGGTAGTGGGTTCAAACCCCCGGCCGGGTCAAACCAAAGACTTTGAAGTTGGAAGTAGTGGCTTCTCAACCTAACACTCTGGGCTTAGGGGACAGCATTACGCCTGACTCGTTGGTGTTAGTATAATAGACCAGCTGGGTTCAGTCCCTGGGCTCCTCGAAAGTGCCCCTGTGCTATAATGATAGAAATGTCACTGCACAGTATCGGCAAAAATGCTGACTAATCCCATCCCTTAACTAAACAGGTTATGACTTCAAAATAAACAATAAAAACTTGGAACTACTGTCCAGAGAGTCCAGACTTCATGAAAAAAGATTCAATATTTTTTGTTCCAACAGAGTCAGATTTTTTAAACTTTTTTATGTAGCATCTGCTATCATGCAACATCGTGACTAAGAAATAAAAGATAGTTTAAAGGTTAGAACGATCTGGACAGGGCTTGCCAGCAGTTACTTCCAGTGATCAAACTATCACACCCTTCATAGTGACATTGTTATTCAGTCATAAATATTGTCAATTGGTTATGTAAAAATGCAAATTTTGTAATGAGTTAAAGAGAAAAATCAAACTTTTTGTTGATGATTTAGAAACATCCGAAAATTCTTTTCTGCAATTTATACCCGGCTCAGGTTTTTACACTCTCCAGAAACGGAAATGGATCCTGTGTGTTCTAAACAATGAAAATTTGAACAAAAATACAATTTTTTTAAAGGCAAACAAGTCATAATAGGTGATTTTCTTTTCAGCTCGGGGATTTTTTTTCAGATGGGGAAGTAGCCGTTAAATGGCTACAGTTATATAGCAAAAAAAAACAAAACCCTGGGTACACATGTGAAATAAAGCGAGATAAAGAGGAGTTATTTGATTGTTGTTAAATGAAATGATGTCAGTCTGCTAGTAATTCATTGAGTTTAAAGTGACAACCAGTGTGTTTTCTTTGAATTTGATCTGATCTCCCATTCAGGGTATTTTTGCTCTTTTATGACTCTTATTTTAAGCCAAACCAGACAAAAAACATTTCAGCTCCAGTCGGTAGTTAGGGCGACTCGTGCAGCTTGCGAAAATTTGTAGTCTGATGGGTTTTTTTTTTTTGTTGTTAAAATATTAAGTTCATTTACACTTTATTAGAACGCTTTATTAAAATAAAAGAAAAGGTTGTAATTATAAACATTGAATACTATTTTTGTGCATTTCATCATGGAATAAAAAACAGTTACCTATCATCTAATTTGTACATAATCTTCAAATGATGAAATACATAAAAATAACATTCAAACCTTAATAAATCTACATGTTTTAGATATTTGGTGTTAAGTGTTTACATTTGTGTACTTGACTGACTTTTGTATATGGGAATGGCTCTCGATAACTGTTCATTTCGGATTATTTTAATTTGCTAATTTGTGTGGTTTTTTGTTGTTACATGGCACAACACAATTATGGTCATATTGGCAATGTCCAGCTAATTTTTTGGTGGAGACTCAACTCATGTCTTGGTAGAACCACCGTTATGCTGCAGGTCAACTGTAAGACCTCTCCACTTGAAAGTTTTTGCCCCAACTAAGGCTCCCTTCTAAGGCAGTTAGAGGCCAAGGATTTACAAGTAAGTTCTCTAACTGCTCTACCAAAAGGCGCTGTGACTTCTATCGATTTTGTTCAGGCTATCCTGTATCTGCTATTTCCGTTTTGCTCGGATACAAATTGCCCTTGGTTAACAATATATATCAGATGTTCGTACAAGAGATTTCTGAACAAAGAGTATGTGGGGGTATTTGTTAATGTTGATACTTGCAAGAAAGACATTTCAAGATAGCATTGTAAAAACCACTTAGACTGCGTACCATGTACACTTTTTCCTCATGCTGCATCAAAGGATGATCTACAGGTCCTGAGCCTAATGAAGATCTACCTAATTGGATCGATAGGACTGATGATGCAGATATGTTATCTAAATTCTGTTCTGTTGTTCTTAAGTTCTACAACTCACTGTTATTTATTGCGTCTACAAAGTGTCCATTTTACTTGTAGATGGTTGATTAAATAAATCAGTTTTTATTTTACAGATCTGCTAAAATTATTCTCTTTTAAAAGTTCAAAATTTATCATTTGTTTACATGGCAAATCAGTTAAACTGGCATTCAATTATAAGTAATTGAACAGCGAGAGCAACATTTCTTGACAACAGACTTGCATCAAAGCTGCATCATAGGATGATCATATGTTCCCGAGTATACATGAGGATATGCATAACTGGATCGATAGGACTGATGATGCAGCTTTAGAGTTGTGTTACACAGAGGCTAGTGCACAATAAGTACACCTTTATTAGCCCTGTTAATTTGTTTGCATATATTTGCATGTAAACAATATTTGTATCTTATATGTTTCAGCCGTGTGGTGAGGAAATCTATTGCCCGAGTGTTGACGGTGATCCACCAGACACAGAAGGATAACCTCCGCAAGTACTACCGCGGCAAGCGCTACAGGCCCAAGGATCTGCGCCCAAAGAAGACCCGCGCTATGAGACGAGCCCTTACTCCAAGGGAACTCTCAGTTAAGACAAAGAAACAGCAGAGAAAAGAACGTCTCTACCCAATGAGAAAATTTGCCGTTAAAGCTTAACTTTGTCTGATTAAATTAAAAAAGAAGAGAAAAAAACCAGTTACAAATGTTCCTTTACTTATTTTTTCCATGTTAATGATTGTTAAATAAACGTCCTTTAACTTGAAAAAGTAGCAATATATTTTTTTCAAAACAATACTGTAGGAAACCTGAATGGATGTTGGTCCTAATTGAGGCACAAACATTTTGAAACTTCCTTTAGAAAAAATTAATGTTAATGTTTGATGGCAGCATATGACATAATCACACTAACAACACACAACAGTCAAACTGTTACCATACTAAAACTGACCCTAAAGTGGTGTGCAAAACAGAAAATATTGGTATATATGCATCATGCCAAATCAAACAAGAGGGCCATGATGGCCCTTAATCGCACACCTGATCACACAGGCTTTAAGTAGGCTCAAATCTGGCATCAAGTAATTAAAAGTTATTTACTTTAATAATCTTTGGTAAAGATTGGACCATTAGTATGGCCACTGGGTTGATAACATTTTCTAGAATTTTACCAAGTAACCTACTGAATCCACATGACTCACTTCAAAACATATGTAAGATTTCATACTGGCAAACATGCTGGTCAAGTTTGGTGAAGACTGGGCCATCAATGTACCCTCTTAAGTGTTTTCACAAGCTTTTTCTAAAATGTAATCTAGTGACCTACTTTTTGACCCCAGGTGACCCTGTTACGATCTCATCCAAGATTTCATGCAGACAAACATTCTGACCAAGTTTGATAAAGATTGGCCTATAAATAGGGCTAGTGTGTTTACAAGCTTTTTCTAAGATTTGACCTAGTGACCTACTTTTTGACTCCAGGTGACCCAGTTACGAACTCATCCAAGATTTCATGCAGACAAACATTTTGCCCAAGTTTGGTGAAGATTGGGCTATAAATGTGGCTTCTAGTGTGTTCACACGCTTTTTTAAAGATTTGACCTAGTGACCTACTTTTTGACCCCACGTGACCCAGTTACGAACTCATCAAAGATTTCATGCAGACAAACATTCTGACCAAGTTTGGTGAAGATTGGGCTATAAATGTGGTCTCGTGTGTTCACAAGCTTTTTCGAAGATTTGACCTAGAGACCTACTTTTTGACCCCACGTGACTCAGTTACGAACTCCAAGATTTCATTCAGACAAACATTCTGACCAAGTTTGGTGAAGATTGGGCTATAAATGTGGCCACTAGTTTGTTCACAAGCTTTTTTTAAGATTTGAGCTAGTGACCTACTTTTTGACCCCACGTGACCCAGTTACGAACTCATCCAAGATTTCATGCAGACAAACATTCTGACCAAGTTTGATGAAGATTGGATTAAAATTGTGGCCCCTAGTGTGTTCACAAGGTAAAATGTTGACGCCGGACGAAGCGATATCACAAAAGCTCCCCTTGAGCACATTGTGCTCAGGTGAGCTAAAAAGATGCAGAAGCAAATATGAGAGATAGTCAAATGACCATGGGACAGTAAATATGGCTTCTGTCAAAAGCATTAATTGTCTACAAAAAATTATTTTAAATCTGCATAAATTGCCATTGGCTCCATAAATAAATTGGATAGGAAAAATGAAAAGTTTGAAGGTGTTTTTATGCTTGGTATCATTGATAGGTAGTGTCAATCGTAATCTTAAAATCGAGAATACCTATGGCCCACAAATTACCAGAAGCCATAGACACCGGTGTATGGAGAATATGGAGATGCAGAGTGCACCCCTTTGTTTTTCACTGAATTTGGAATCGCATGTAATAACTGCAGGACTTTGGGGGTCAGCTTTTCACATGTTTAAAATTCATTAATTTTGAGGGTAAAAACAGGAAATTTTTGTCATGAGATGATTTGATTTACTGAAAATATATGATATCTGGTTGGTTATTATAAACAAACCCTCTTGGTAAATAAGTGTACAGCATCTTATGATCATAGCTACAGGGCAGAAACAACCAGCACAGGTCGCATTCTTCGGTGCTTTAATAAACTGCCAATGTATAAACTGGTTAGGGTGATGTATATCTAGTAAGGCAGTCATTTAATTTGGTGCTATAAATGTTATTTGCAATTACAGACTAGTGCAGAATGCATGTCTTTACTTTTGTATATATACACTTATCATTTGTAATTACTGAAATACTATGCCAACTAAGTTGAAACTCGGGCATTTATTACCAAGTATTTACATTTTTATATACTACGAGCTGGGTCAAGGTAGAGATTTTCATCCAAGCTTTATGTGCCAGAGAGGTCATGGTGTAGGATAGTTAATGTGATTGTTTTATTTGATAATTGTAATGGTTCATCCATATTCTTTGAAAAGATCAGAGGACTTATGCTTAAAAGTCTATCACTTCCTCGGTGAGTTATGACTTAAAAATAGGTATTTTAGCATCAAACTCAGTATAAACTTATTACAGATAATAAAATGCAACTATAAAATTTCCAATATAACCAAATCCACAAGCTCAACGGTTTTTTACTACTTTTTCTTGAGCAATTCACTAGCTAGCATTTGGGTGATGCAGATGTTTGTGTCAGGTTGTCCTTTATTTTAATCTCCTTTTTTTGTACCTCTTTTACATAATGCCGACTTTGTATTCGGCGCCGTATGACCTGTTAAGTGTTGGTGTGCCGTAAAACCCAAATAAAATAAAACAATGCCGTCCTATGGGGAATACACAAAGTAAGATTATAACTATATGTTCAGATCTTTATTTAAAAATTACTATGTTGCACATACTAAAAATGACAATTATAGTGAAGAATTATTGAAAATTTCAGACTGTAGAAATAACAGAAGTGTTTATATATAATGTATTTAATTTGTAAAAATAAAGAAAACTTATCTACTGCTGAAATAACTCCCAGACTACAAAATATGAATAAAATAACGAAAAGTGAACATGTTTCTAAACATTGTAAATCAAAACAAATTCTACAAGCAATACATAAAAAATTCTCACTATAATAAAACCTTTAAATTATGCAGTAAGAACTTAACAAAAAAAAACCCCAAAACATGTACACTGACAGCATGCAGGAAATGTACACAAGTTATGAGAATCCAACATGAACAGCAATAAATGAAGTGATATATTAACAGATGGAGAAATACACTTTGCACCATATACAAAACATAACAATCACATTTACATAACTACCTGATTAAAAAAAAGTAATTACACTGAAGGAAAATGCATTCTAAAATGAAAAATTACTTCATAAATTGCACATCTTAAATATTATGCAGTTGCATGATATAAATATAAACATACAAATAATGAAATGTTTCTTATCCATAACATATAAACACCACTTAACACTGGAATGTACATAATATATGTTAATGTAGTTGTGAAGTATCAATTATATTTACGATGACTACTGCAGAGCAGTCCACAAAAACAAATGCTCTGGTCTTTGTATGAATTTGCCTCCAATTCCTCATCAACTTGGATATCAATTTGGAATGTGAGGCTAAGAAATTCCTGAGCTTACAGTTTTATTGAAACTGACCTACTGTATAACCGTATCTCTGTTCAAGTACCAGGTTCATGTAATTGCTACTCTTTATTATCTCGACTGTTCTCTTTTAATCATTTATAAAAATACAAATGACACTATATCTTTGGGGTGTGGATACATCACACACAATTATGGCCATATTGATGATGTCTTGGTTAAATATGGACACATTCTGATTAAAATACAGAATAAAATAAAATTGTTAAAAGCAATGCACAGACTACTGGTTAACACAGATTTGCCTGTATTAAATAGTAAAAAAATAAATTAAAGATATTCAACAGGCTGCCTATATCAAATACAGCTTGGAGAATCTGGACTCTGCATTAACTCATAAAACAGTCTCAGTAAAGATGATTATGAACAATATTGTAGACTTTATAAATTGCAAAAAGATTTGCTCTACACGTTAGACATCAATGTCAAAATGGCTTACCTAGATGATGATATCGCAGGATCTAAAAAGTATGTGGTCAGGAGGTTTTCAAAGTTTAAAAATAGCTAACTGCAGGGTGGCTCAGATGGGAAATTATTTTGTAACTATGAGTGAAGGGAAATGCTTCACTATGTAGATGAAGCACATCAATAACACAGCTTTTTTCGAGATATTTTTAGGTAACAACTACTTTGGATGTTTGAGCAACAAATGGGTCCAAACTTCCAGATGTAACCTTTTAAGTGACTCGCCCTCCAAGAATTGACAAAATCACAATGCTTGATTTTAAAAAACTTTACTGTTTTGTAATCATAAGATCTTTAATTGGAGTTTTGTTCTGATAATTTCTCTAATCTTCTATTACCTGTACTTACAATAATTGTTTCAATATAACCATTTTGATGAGTACATGTATTTGCAAAATGAGGTTTTGTTTAAGAATTGTTGGATATATGTCTTCACCTAATTTGTCATTTACTTCTCTTGTCTTCTATAAAAGAATTTCAGACATGATAGCCGCCTTGATTAGCACCTCTTCTCTTTAGCACATTTTACTGAGTAAGTCTTGCACATAACAAATACTGATATGCAAATTTTCTACATTATAGGTTCAGCCGTGAATATAAACACACCAGTTGGGTTCACCTTAAACCTAACTGTATTACTGGGCAGATATTTTCCCATGTCAGACAAACTGAAAGCATCAATCAAATTATAGCCTGATGTTATGTTCAGTCCCATTGCCATCAGGCTTGACTCAAATGGAAGAGGGTAGCCATAATTATTGTAGTTTAGAACAGCAACTGCCCAGCTATCCGCAACAAAAGATGGGCGTCCCAAAGGTTTCTTCCACAGCTCGAGTCCATCGCGCTACAAAAGAGTTGAGAAAAGTTACTACAAAAATTTCCTTATTTCAATTTGTCTTAATTTATATTAAAGAAAATCAATGACATTACATGTACATGTAATACATATGACAATATTTCTGAATTTTCTGCATTTTTATCATTGAGGATGTCAACGAGTCAATTTTTTTAACAAGTACTCGCTCATTTTCTTTATAAAAATGTAGTTTTCACTACGTGTTATTAACTAGTTGTTTTTTAGCAGCAATATATAAAAAAACTATGATAATAATACTCCTTGCATTTACTTTATATGCTATCTTTATGTTAAATACATTTTGTAAGTTTATTGTTAGCGTAATTTGTAATAACAAAATGTGTTTCCGACTTTGAGATCCAAACAGGTACAGACTTACTTGGTGTCTAGTGACATTGCAGTGTAAACACTAAACAACAATGCACATGTGTTAATCAGAAGATGATAATATATTAAAATTGACCCATGGTTTTGAAATCCATACCGATACAGACTTACTTGGTGTCTAGTGACATTGCAATGTAAACACTAAACAACAGTGTGCATGTGTTAATCTGAAGATGATAATATATTACAATTGACCAAGGTTTTATATATCAGTAAAATGCAAAAAAAAATTCAAATCATATTGTTTATTTTATGTTTGCATATATCAACTATTCACTGTCATTTTGTTTAACTTCACAAAACGAAAAAAACACGTAAGGGTTTTTGTCCACTTATATTTGTTTTTTTTTTAGATTAACAAACATTCAGTTGAGATTGTTGGCTTTTGTTAAGTCACAAAAATTCGGAGTCCCAGTGAAAGTGGTTCAAGATGGAGTTGCCATAATCACAATAGCAGAAATAGGAGAAAGGAGTCGAAGAAAGAAAAAAAAGTTGATTTTGTTATATAAATAGTTAGATAAGTATTATTGCATTTATTACTAAAACAAGATTATGGTTAAGCATATAAGTTATCCCATCTATCATAGGCTAATATTGATCCACGTAGTATACATTTCATAGACATGCAATGCTTCCAAGGAATTGACTTAATTGGTGCATTGTTTTCGCAGATAAGACAAATCAGAATGTGGCGTGTTACTGTAAGAAGACAATGAAATTAAAGTTGCCCCTTGATTGATAGTTTATTTACCCTTGATTTCTCACCTTCTGCAAAGCAAGAGTTGCCGAATGCATATTGTTTCCAATTAGAGCTAAAAGTAACGACCAATCAACAGTTGATTACCTATTAACCAGCCAATAAAAACAATTAGTGGGGGATACTGGGACATTCAGATCAACATGTAATTAACATGTTACAAATTGTTAAGGTAAATGATGGGTACTAAGTTGACTGGGGCTGATTAGTGGAGAAGTGACCAGAAGTTTGGTTTATTAACTGATACACAATAGGTTGCTTGCTGGGACAGGATAGTGAGCATCTGTGATCCATAATGCAATCAGGTGGTAGGGAGGACCTGGGTCATGTGACTGGCAGAAACTTGCTAGGGTAAAATTTATTTTGAAGTGGCTAGTAATACTAAATCTTTAGAATTACATTATGAAGTTTAAAATACCTGTACCCTTAGATAGACAATATTTTATATTTTTTTCATTGAATTCATTAAAAAACTAATACAATAAAGCACATTTTTTATATAACAACATTATCTTGCAATTTATAACCATACCTTAAACACTCTGAAACCCTGCACACCCAGGGGATCTTGGTTGATAGAGATCAGGTGAGGGTTGAGGAGCAGTTGCTGTGCTGATGAGCGAATGTTGCGTACATCCACAGACATGATGAGAGGTGAGGCCATCATACACCACATACCAAACTGGGCTCGCTCCTGATCGGCACTGAGTCCAAAGTCTCCCACCACCAGCTGGACATACAAGAGAAAAGTCTTATTTAAGAATGGGAAAGTTTACAGTGAAATGATGTTTTGGAAACGACCTCAAAATAGACAGCTCAAGTATGTTGAGTTTTTTTATAGGAAAATTGTCTGCATCGGAAAGCAAAGACCTCGAATTAGGGAAGTACATTTGAACATTGGTTATTCGAAGTTGTCAGGATGGCCAATTTACTGCGAACAATGCATGGGTAATCCAAATTGCTTTCACTTACAACTTTTTCTGCAAAAGGAGTCCACAATTAAGAATTTCGGAAGTCTGCGGTAATGTGCAAAGAGCAATGTTTACACCATAATACTAGTGAAACATAAGGAAAGTTAATTGTTGAAAAAGAAATGAATAATAGAATAAGTGTCATTTTTTTCTTCTTTTCAAAATAATAGCCAATTCAAAATTTATGCATGTATGATTACAGCATTGTCCAATATATGTGAACATTTGACCATTATTAACAAACTGCAATAGACATTACATAATGATTACAAGAACATGGTACTAAATCACATAGTATTAAATTGTTGCTGATCTGGTTATCCCCCAATGGCTGGGTCCTTCTACAGATTGCTCAGCTAAGGTTTTAACCACTATGCTTGCCATTTCTTTATTGAGATGACTGATATTGGTCAACATTATTATCTACCCATGCTGACAGTTTGCAATACCGATGTGAGACAAAGTGAACACAAGTCAATCTTGAAATGGATGGTCACTCTGCCTAAATGATTATAGAGTAACTGATTGTCCAACTAATCAACACATATCCAATTAACAAGTTCAACAAACCATTAAACGAAGCAAAACATTGCTGTTACTGGAGTAATCTCCCTTTACAGTTTGACTGACAATACATGATGGTCGACCAATGATGCGATCGGGCTTTGGATAAGATGTGTGAAGATTTAAAACTGTATGTTGGAGACCAAAACTGACATCAATTAATGACGAAACTTTGATTAATGCAAATGAATAATTGTAGTGTTATTTACATTAAAATATATACAGAAAAAATTGGGAACGACCGATGACTTCGAATGATGCCTCGGCTTCAGACAACCAGAGTTTGAACAACCGAGGTTTGTCTGTAATTGATATGTAAATAGATAAGCCCTAGAAAAAAGAGACTGTCCCTGGTTCTATTAATACAACATCGTTGTTACCTGGTCTGGATCATTCCACTGGCCTGGGCCTGCCACCTCCTGAAAGTGGCCTGTGTTGTTGCCATAGTAATCTATAGCTGCATACACTGAAACAGAGACTCTTCAGATAAAAATGTAAGGAAGAGAGTACATTTTTTGATGTATGCTAAAGGAAGGTCCAGTTAACCACTTGAAGTTAAATAGTGCCTACTAAGAATTTTTTATGTTTTTTATATATAAATTGTACCAAAATAAATATGGTCCTTATGCAACTGCCAGTGGCATTAAGTGGAATAAGACCCATAAAGAAACATCTCTACAGAACTACCAGGGTAATGCAAGTAAGCTGGCAAACTTCCTCTCTCCAGTTACTTGAAATAACTTAGAAATGACTGGAATTACTTTTTTACCTATAAAGAAGTCATTATAAAAATATGAAGAGATAAGGCTAACACAACAAGTAAATATTCAGACATGCTGAGAGCTCAGCTATTTAAACAGAATCTGCAATACTTGTTTCAGAACAGTGTATGTTGTTAGGGAAAAAATAGAAATAAGTAAACAATTACAGCCAGATAAATGTTAGAGAATTAGACATACAGTATTATCCATGGACAGGTGACTGAGATAATTGACTTAAGATAGGAGATTCCTGGGTTAAACTCTAGGTCTGACATGAGATGTTACTCCTTGGACCAAACTCTTTACCACACTGCTCCAGGTAGTACTGATTCTACTGTGACAGTGGACTGTAAGGATCACAAAGGAAATAAGGGTTTGCTCCTGATTTGTGAACAAAAAAAAGAAGCAAAAGGTACCTACCATAGTGGAAATCATCTCTTAGGTCAGCATAGTTCCTCCAAGTGTTGCAGTGCTTTGCCACAAGATTGTACTTGGTCTGTGAATGGATAAATAACAATGTACATTTTTACTTTAAAAGAGTTAATGGATTAGTGGAATATACAGTCTGATAGACCAGATGATTGGAAACCAGCTGATGTATGGAATATGGAAGTAAAGGTTGGTGGATTAACTTAATGTGGATGGACCCATGGATGTATTAAATGTGGATGGGTGGATAAGATCAGTGGATGTACCGCTAGTTAGCTTGCAGGTATCTTTGTGTTTAGTGTTTGTCCTGATTCAGACATGACCAAATGTAATAAGGGTTTCATGAAATTGAATACACTGTAATAAACCACATCATGTCAGTTTTGTATGCATCTGATTGGTCAGATTTGAGTAACAGATGAGCTGAAGGATAACCAATCAGGAACTCAATCTGACCTCAGAATCTTTGGTCCAGCTTATGGCTACAACAACGAGATGCAGAAGTACTTAAGTTTTCCTTGTATGACACATACTGTCTACTAAAACATAAATTATTCTTGAAGCCTAAACAAAGTTGGTGGTGCGCCCATGGTATAGTGGTAGAGTCGCCTATTTGTACCTCCACCGATTGCTTAGTCTCTCTCACTGTGTGGTTTGAGTCCCATTTGGGCTGAAGGATTTAATGTGGGAAGGTCTTTCAGGTGACTTGCGGTGTGCTGGTTGTTCTACCCAGACATTTGCCTGGGGTCTTCCTCCACCAAATAGCTCTAAGGATCATAACTGTTTGCAGTGATGTAACACATCAACAACATCAACTTAACTTCAACTAGAAACTGTCTCACAAGGCTCTGCACTTTTTGCTGCTTAGTCTCAAGCAATACTTACAACTAAATATTGATATATTTGTAAGCAATTAACTATTAGCATGAGTTTAATAAAAACAACCTCCTGTCTCACCTACCTGACTTCCCGAGCATGCCGGCCAGCTGCATGAGTACATGATGGGTCTCTGGGTACGGTTCAGGAAGAAGCCCATCACCTGATAACCTGAAATGAAAGATTGTTTTGGTTTATTGGTTTATAGACATATCACCCTGACACAATAATGATGTAACAGTGTACTGGTGACATCCATTGACTATTGTTCGAGGAAGATTCCCCACAAATATCTGGGCAGAGCCAATGGCCCACTGCATGTAGGCTGAAGCCCCACATAAGAGGGCCATAATGGCCCTTAATCGCTCACCTGATGACACAGGCTTTTAGTAGGCTCAAATCTGGCATCAAGTAATTAAGAGTTATTTTGGTGAAGTTTGGACCATCAGTGTGGCCACTGAATCCGCATGACTCACTTCAAAACATATGTAAAATTTCATACTAGCAAACATGCTGGCCAAGTTTGGTGAAGATTGGGCCATAAATGTGGCCTCTAAGGTGTTTTCACAAGTTTCTTCTAAAATGTGACCTACTTTTTGACCCCGCATGACCCAATAACATAATCATCCAAGATTTGATGCAGACAAACAATCTGATCAAGTTTGGTGAAGATTAGGCTATGAATGTGGCCTCTAGTGTGTTCACAAGCTTTTGCTAAGACTTGACATAGTGACCTACTTTTTGACCCCGCATGACCCAATAATGAACTCATCCAAGATTTCATGCAGACAAACATTCTGATCAAATTTGACGAAGATTGGCTCTAGTGTAGTCTAGTCTAAGCCTTTTCTAAGATATGACCTACTGACCAAATTATTGACCCCACATGACCCAGGTATGAACTTGTCCAAGATTTCATGCAGACAAACATTCTGACCAAGTATGATGAAGTTTGGCCAATAAATGTGGTCTCTAGTTTGCTCACAAGCTTTTTCTAAGATCTGACCTAGTTACCTACTTTCTGACCCAACATGACCCAGTTATGAACTCGTCCAAGATTTCAAGCAAAAAACATTCTGATGAAGTTTGATGAAGTTTGGTCTACAAATGTGGTCTCTAGTGTGCTCAAAAGCTTTTTCTCAGATTTGACCTAGTAACCCCACGTGACTCAATAATGAAATCGGTCAAGATTTCATGCAGACAAACATTCTGACCAAGTTTGGTGAAGATTGGGCTATAAATGAGGTCTCTTGTGAGTTCACAAGTTTTTCCTAAAATTTGACCTAGTGATCTATTTTTTGACCCCAGGTGACCCAATAATGAACTCATCCAAGATTTCATGCAGACAAACATTCTGACCAAGTTTGATGAAGATTGATAAAAACTGTGGCCTCTAGTGTGTTCACAAGCTAAAATGTTGACGACGAACTACGGACCCCAGCTGAAGCGGTATCACAAAAGATTCCCTTGAGCACAATGTGCTCAGGTGAGCTAAAAAAGGTTCTTGCCTCAACTTGGTCTTGAACCCCGTGTGGTGAAGGACTGAGCAGTAACAAGGTGCAGATTGTTATCACTCAACCATAGGGACCCTATCAAAAGTATTAAAGTCTAGGCTTTATGTTAAACTAAACCATTTAAAAGCACTTTATTGGTTTAGGATTTTAACTCAAGTTTGACCAATTGGGTATTTACACACTTTTGTATGTCATCACTGTCATACTTACCATTTCCACCATCAACATGGTCCATGCAACATGATTATAATGATCATCAGTATAACCACAACCACCATCATAAACACCATCATCTTTATTACCATTATCATCTATACCACTATCAACACGACCACCATCATCCTTATCATTCCCAGCAACCCAGAGTCTGTTCCTGCCTTTACAGTGATAGCATGATGTAAACTAATCATAGCTACAACCTTATCCATAAGAATGTAGGAGATGACAAATTAGATCAAAGCCATCAACAGGGACAGGACATCTTATTTTCTTGATAATGATTAACAAATACTGGATTAAACTTGATAAAGTATAAAACTAGTATGTTATAAAAGCAGATTTGTTGTTGATCATGAATATAAACATGATATCACACGTATTAACACAATCAATGCCTGGAGACTTGAACCTACACATATTTGTATGTTTATCATCGTTGCACAACATGTACTGACAGGCCAGAAAGAATATTTATTGAGTTAGGGCATTCATGATAATTTCTCTTGATGAGTTGAATAGTTTACCTGTTTCCAGATCTTCCAAGCCCCCAGCCCAACAACAATCCAGCTTTAACATGTCAACCTCCCAGGAGGCAAATGTCTCTGCATCTAGCTGCAAGTAGAACTTGCTCCCTGGGTACAGCTTACATGTATGGAGGCCCATATCTGCATACATGCCGAACTTTAGTCCTTTTGAATGAATCTGAAGATTGAAAATTGTGCATTAATCATCGATGATAAATTTTATACCTTGCAAATAAAACAGAAAACATAATGATACTTATTATTCATGCAATAATAATGCTAATGCCTATTAAGTATCATTAACTATGTGCATGTCTAGTTCTATCATAAACAAGTTTCTTAATATCTAACATGGGCCTTTTTGCTACACTAAGGTTTCTTAATGAAACAGATAAGTTGGACCAATGCAATAAAGGTCATCATGGCCACATTAATTGTATTTTATTAAGAACAGGTGAACATGTTTAATATGAGAGCTTTCTTTGGAAGCAAAAACTTAAGTTTAACACCAGCATGGGCCTAAGTTAAATACAATTAAGCTCTAATTTGAACTTATGTGCTTGTTTTTAGTTAAATATCTCATCAACAAGCTGCTGGACTTTAAAAGAGACAGTGTTCATTGGTAGCATACTGTACAGAGTACCAGCACTACTAGTATTGATGCTGTGAAGACCTGACGTTAATATCAGTCAGACTGTACTGTCACCAGGCATCTATTTATGCTATACTCTTTTAAACAAAGCAAAAGCAAAGGACCTATACCACTGCCATTGTAAAAAACCTGCAGCTGTCTCCTGGGACAGACACTCTGCCTACTGCACTAGCAGAACAGCTGCTAAGCATATCTTACATAGTCTGCAAGTGCCTTCATGCCACTCGGAAAGCGTTCAGGGTCAGCCTGAAGTCTGCCATCTGGTCCCCGTTCTGGTAACATCCAGCAGTCATCAATAGATACATACTGGTACCCAGCATCTTTGAAACCTCCTGATACCATGGCATCAGCTGTCTGTTTGAAAAGCTTTTCACTGTGCAATAAGATATCTAATATAGAATATGCCAGATTATTCTAGATTTGTCAACATTCCACCAAAATATGTTTAGTCATTATTTGTACTTTTTTTGCCAATAAAACCTTGTACTGTGAAATACAATCAAATTCATACATGCACAGTAGTTTTCTCTTTACAAACAACTTTTTCTCAGAACAAAAGCAGAGGCTGTTATATTAATATTTATTTTCACCACAAAAGCTAGAATTAATTATACAAAAGATCCATTTTTTTAAGATAAAAAAGTGGACCAATTGTCATGACCATCTTGTCAGCATACGTGTTGGTTAACTTTTTTGTTAAGGTTCATTTCTCAAAACTGTCAAAGATTATTAGCTCAAACTTGGAATATTGGCCTGTCAATAGGGAAACTCATTTCAATAGGATGAGTAAGCCTAAAATACTTTTTGGCATAAAAATACCCAGTTGTTTTACTTTGAATTTTCATTCAATGTAAAAAGTGGTCTGGTGTCTACAGTTACTTTAAGAGGTGTAAGTCCCCGCAATGATATCAGCTATTTCTTTCTCATTTTTATATTAAATGTGTGTTGTACCACCAAAGTGTCATAGGACAGTGCCATCAAGGTAAACATGGAAACTTCAGTATGTAATCTGTGGAGGGACAATGCAGATGAATATCTGGGTACAAAGCCACACCACAGGTCAGCTGGAAAAAAATCTTCACAAAAATTTAAAGCCTAGTATGTGTCTTAAACTGACAACTGAAAAACACTTTCTGATATGTACATGCTTTTATAATATTTACCAGACTGTAAAAGTTACTGTTGCCAGTGGTGATGAGGGGCAGAGGGGTTATAATTTGGAAAGTCTGATTTTTCTGTCATGGGTAACATTCTAAGCTTTAAGTGATGCCAGAAATTATTATTTTACCTTATACAGTTGTCAGGATCTGCTGTACAGTTGAGATTACATCTGAATCTTTCCCAATGCATCCAGCCCATGGGTGGTGTACGTGCCACTCCATTGTCAAGTGAGTTCACACATACAATTAAAGTCATGACAATGGATGCCAAGATAAAAGAGATGGTGTTTATTCTACAGGAAGCCATCATCTGCAGCAGTAGAAAAAAGAATCGGTGTCACATTAAGAAGGGATAAAAGTCACTCATAGGCCAAAGACTAGATACCAGCAGAGCTACGTTGACCACTCTGGTATAGCTAATATTACCACAGCAAAGACCTAAGTGGCAACCATTTAAAAGTCTGTGAATGAAGCTAAGACTATAGATAGTTTCCACAAGAATTTACTCATTCTGTTTGGACAACGGAGACCATATTCACTACACATTTGTAACACCTCTCTGATAATCATTGATGAGCCCATTATTTCTTTGCACCTGAATTCCAATTTAGTCCTACATGTACCAAGGGGAGCCGGTCGAGTCGTACCTCGGGTCAAGTCGTACCTGCTTTTTTCGGTCACTTCGTACCTTCGGGCGGGTCACTTCGTACCTTCGGAAGGGTCACTTCGTACCTTTATTGGTGTGTTGATAAACGGGCTTCGCACCCTCTTGCCTTGAGGGTGTTTGTGTTCACACTTAGCGGTAAAAAGCATATCATGCCTCTCAAATTAAAGTTGGATTAACCTATACATTTATGTGGTTTACTTTTACATTTCCCATTTGTAAATGAAGGTAAAAGATAACGAATAAATACAGTTGGAAAACATTAGATGTCATCTTTGCAACTCTCATTAATTAATGTTAAGTGATTACATAATAGCTTCAATTAGCCCAACACAAGTTTGAACGATCCAAACACGCTAATTAAATGACGTGTGAAAAAACTGCGGTAGCAATAGATTATCGTAAAGAATTTATTTGTTTTTACTGTATTATATTTACGTTTATCCAATTTTATTATTAATAAAATAAAAAATACTTTATTCTGGTGTTTTATAGAGATAATCTTTTAACAAACCTGTAAAACTGTATCCAATTGATGGACCATTCAACAAAAGTATAACATGAACAGCTCGTTTTATATCACAGTTTTAATATTTATTATTGAAATCGTCTAACAAAGAACGGCAAGTAAATAAATAAACATTGTAATATCAAATTCAAATGTATCCATTTCCAATAGAAAACTTATAAAATGGAGAGGTACTATATGACTTTAACCTATGTATCTATACAGCTAACCCGTGTAACTATACACTACTTGCATAAACACATAATAAAGATAACAAATGTAAGTTACCTATGACTTTATAATGCAATCACATCCGCATTCACAATCTCAGTTGTTGGCTCTAAATCCGCAAGTTGATGCTGTCTTGTCAGGGGAGATCACTGTTAAGAAATTTGCAAACTCCAACAAATTTTATGTAACTTTTGTTGTTGTTAAATGTTTGTATCGTAACGGCATTGTTAACATCGATGATCAATATACTTCGTCTTGTCAGCAATAAGTAGGTATATATATATATTTAAGAACTTGTTAATTCCTTTAACAGTATTCTATCATAGAAAATATGATGTTATGGTAACCGTACTGTATAGATTTCCTGTCAAAACGTACCTCTCACGAAAACGTACCCCTACGGAAAGTCAAAACGTACCCCTGTCGAGAAGTCAAAACGTACTCCTGTTATAAGTCAAAACGTACCTCCATGTTTCCATATAATATTTACATTTTATTAGACATAATTAATAAAACATCATTCATAATCCATAAGATATGTTTATTAAGGTATATTAACGATTCGCCACAATAACGATTCGCCACATAATGATTCGCCACAGATGAATAACGATTCGCCACAGTAGTGAAAATGATTGACAACAGGTGTGATATATGTATTATGTGTAATATGAAGGCTGTTGAGGATGACTACCACTTTTTACTAGTATGTCCTAAATACCAAGAATTAAGAAGGAAGTTTTTTAAAAGATATTGTTGCTTTCCTACAAAAAATAAATTTATATTGCTTATGTCTTCAACAAATAAAATGTTATATTAAGCATAGGAAAATATTTATATTATGCATTTAAAATGAGGCAATAATAGTCCACCTAAGTTCTTCTGTTAATCATATCAATTATAGTATTTAGCTGTCAGAGAAACTCATTAATTTTTCCATGCTGATCACTGTACCATTTTATTTTGTTATTGTATGATGGCTCTATGTATGTGTTTGTACATTATGCCAATAAATTTATGTTACGTTATGTTATGATATTGATACGGAAAGTACTTCGCTCAAATTTGTTTGTTTACAAACAAATGTGTAACAATGATAACCAAAGTTATTAAAATGACAAACCGCAAACATTCCTTTCTGATTAAAGGAATTCTTCGGGAATAATTAAAAGGAGTCGGTCCATTATTGGACAAACTGAAAACATTAGTTTCTAATTAAAGGAATTCTTTGGGATTAATTAACAGGAATCGGCCCCTTAATTGACAAGTGCAAACATAACAAATGTTTAACGATGATAACTCTTCCTTAGAAAGATGCCGACATGTTGAAAAAGTGTAAATAACTTTCTTGATTGGGAAAACAGCAGTACATGTGGTTCATTTACATTTCGATGACATTTTTAATTAAAAATCATAAATATTCTCAATATTATTCATCTGTGGCGAATCGTTATATAAGTGTGGCGAATCGTTATGTGGCGAATCGTTATTGTGGCGAATCGTTACTAATTCTTTATTAATTGTATAATATAAACACTTTAATGAGTTATAATTGTTATTTTTGAAGAAATTGTTAAATATTTAAACCAATGTTAGTAACCATATAGTAGTAAGATTATAAAAAAGGAGAAAATATTGCCTTAAATATAACATAATCAAAAACTGAAAACATAATAAAAATAAAAATAAGATAATAAATAGTAAATAAATAAAAATAGTGTCCCAGCTGTTATATGTTGATCAATATAAGTGTTGTACTTTATACAGTGTCATTGTTTTACTTTTATGTTTAACATAACATAATAGGATCTTATGCTTTACTAAAACTTAAATGAAGTAGAGAAATGTAATTTGTTAAAATGTGTATATTTATTTATTAGATAGATTGTTAGGAATGTTATAATTTCGTCAGCGCTAATTACAATTACCGGGTTTCTTAAATTGCGGCGGGTTCTCTTTAATCAGCGCTAATTAGATAATGTGTGTCCCTGATTGGAAAATGCGTTGATTGTAATTAGTGTTGTATTCACAGTTTACATAAAACATGAACATTCTGTCACATGGAACCATATATAAATGTGTACGAGGCAACATTTACATCACTCGCAAAAATGAGAAAGATATCGAATTGTCAAAAGTGTTCCAAACCAATCCACGATCGTCACCAAGCAGTGAGTTGCGACTCCTGTCGAGAATGGCAGCATCATGGCTGTGATACTGGAATCACAAAATACCAGTATCAGAAGATGAGAAGGGGAGACCTTGAGTTACCTTTCACATGCACTGTGTGCGAACGTAACAAAACTCCATGGAGACAAGTGAGATAGGCGGCATCTCTGAGCTCCATCTAGCCCTACCAGTAATGGAAGCCATGTGGCTTTCCATTGCAGAAGATATCATACACGAGGGTACAACCATAGGAGATGAAGAAGTGCTGTCCACAAACGAAGACCCATACGTCAACGAGACATCATTCATCACATCAGCAGCTGGAGAAGAAATGATGTCTACAGACGAAGACCCCTGCGCCAACGAGACATCGTCCATCTCATTGGCAGCTGATGTAGTATGTGAAGCATCTTTCAGATGCATGTTGTCATGCCAGCGGCCGCGAGTCCTCGAAGAGAGCGCCATCGATGACCCAGACCCATCAGACTCCATCATCGAAGACAGATCGGTGACCTACGAGATCATGAAGGGCGGTACAGCTAAGGGCAAGGACATGCTGGTTGAATCCATCGGCTTCACTTACACATAGAAGATCGCTCGGGCCAACTCTGTGACGTGGTGGTGCAGCAAACGAAGCAAGTCACATCTGTGTCCTGCCAAGGTCCTCCAGCGTTGCAACGACTTCTGGTGCGGGGCTTTCCCGCTTGATCACCCCGCTGATCTTGGACTCGGACACAAGATCAAAATCGCGCGTCAGGTAAAAGACGCTGCGATCAGTGACGTCTACAGGCCAGCAAAGAGGCTAGTTGAAGCTGCATTCCACGACAACATCAAGGAAACAGACTTCTGTCTACCAAACCTGGAGCTGATCGCTCGTCGAGCAAACCGATGTCGCCAGACGATGCATCCACCAGAGCCGCGCGGACTCAACTTCAGCGTGGAAGAAGACGCCATCCCAGATGGATTCCTGCATTGTGATGTCCGAATGGATGACGCTCATCACATCATCATGGCAACACAGCAACAGCTACGTATCCTCCAAACGGCAAAAAGGTTGTACCTTGATGGGACATTCAAAGTATATCATTATTATATGTGTCATGTTTGTGTTCTTTTCTTAAATAATTGTATATCTTATATTGTCTTTTTTAACTAACTTGTATTTTGTTTCGACAAGTTAGTTATATCTGTGATGTACCATTGATGATTATGTAAATATTTAACATTGTATTGGTTTTAATTATTATTTTTTCATTTCGTGTCATATATCATTATTATATGTGTCATGTTTGTTTTTGTGTTCTTTTAAATAATTGTATATCTTATATTGATTCTTTTAACTAACTTGTATTTCGTTTCGACAAGTTAGTTGTATCTGTGATGTACCATTGATGATAACGTATATATTTTACATTGTACTTTATATTCTACTCTCAATTATAATTATAATAAAACTAACACTATTATAACACTTAAGCATCGACTTGTTTTTCGTTTCGACAAGTGGATGTGAAAGTTAATATAATTGTTAATAATGTCACGATTGTATGAAAATGTTTAAATGTAATTGTCAGTAGATGAGTTTTTGAAATGTACATATATTTGATATTTTATTTGAATAAATGACTTGAATCCTTTAGAATTGACGTTTTATCCGCAGACGTATTGTATGTCAAAGTAAAAAAGGGTTAAATTAAAAAAATAAAATGCCATCAACAAAATATCGAGGGTTTATTTACGTCTAACTTTATGTGCATAAAACTTGCAGATTGACTATGATTAACGCATAATTAGTATACAATAGGCGATAAAACACCTAGCAATAACTGTCAATAACAAACCATATATCTTCCAGCTGTCCTTGATTGGTTAACAATAGGGGGTACGTTTTTACTTCATCGATAGTACGTTTTGACTTCGTCGATAGTACGTGTTTACTTCGCGATAGTACGTTTTGACTTCATCGGTAGTACGTTTTGACTCTTAACAGGAGTACGTTTTGACTTCTCATCGGGGGTACGTTTTGGCGAGAGGTACGTTTTGACTGTATCCCACCGTATACAACAAGTCTTCGGACTTCCTTTTTGAGTCAGTATATTTTTCAGCTTTGGTGGAATGTGGCGTGCCCTTCAATAAAGAAAAAAAAATGCGTTGCATTAAAGGCATATGGGGAAGTTTTGAAGTGTTCTCTACTGGTCGATAATCCAATTGCAGATGCATCCAATTCACTGGAAACATTGAAATAGGCATGAATTTAGTGGAATATCTGGAACTCTTTTGTTAAATGGTTGATAAATGTTTCGCTACCCAGATGTTTTGCACCTGACATTTTGCCACCTAGGTCCGAGATGTTTTGCCACCCGGTAGTATGTACATTGAATAATCACTGAACTGCAATGTATGTGGACTGTGGATGAGTACCCGGCAGCATGCTATCCAATGCAACTTTTGCGAACAATGGCAGCACAGGTTGTGCAATACCAGTAAGTTATTCATTAACATTTTAATATATATCTTAAAACTTTATATATTAAATATTCATACATTAAAAATGAATTGGCACTTGACTATTATCATACCAGCCTTTAATTGACTAGAGTCTTATAGTAAAACGTATACAGTACATATTTGTGTTGTTAGAAATACACACAATAACAATATAACTAATAAAATCATTCAAGATGTTGAATTTTAAATATTTCATCATATGTATAGTGTGGATCTACATAGAGTTTTTTTTTATTACAGGAATTACTCTAGAGCAGTACAGAGCTATGACTAGAAATTCCTAAGACATGCCCTGTTCATGCCATGGGTGCAGTGACAGCATTTCACAGATAAAAGAGACTGAAATATAGGTGGAGAGGCAGTCAAGAAGAAGCCCGACGAAGAGGCTCCTGTGAGTCCTGACAATAACAATAAAGGGATGCGTGTTCCACTGGACACAGAGGGTGTACAAGAAGATCCAAACGCTGGGGTTGGAAACAGAGGTTGTGCAATATGGGTAAGTCAAACACCTTGGTCAGGTCGATGAAGGCAAGGTATAGGGGATGTCACTGTTCGTGGCACTTTTCCTGCAACTGCCTGAGGGAGAACACCATGTCGATGGTTGATCGCTTGGCCCGGAACCAACACTGTGACTCGGGATACATGTGGTCAGCAAGTACCTGCAGGCGGTTGAGGACTACCCTGGTGAAGGCTTTTCCCACAATGCTGAGGAGGGAGATTCCACAATAGATGTTGCAGTCGCTGCGGTCGCCCTTGTTCTTATAGAACTTGATGATCTTCACATCCCTCATGTCTTGGGGTATCAATCCCTCTTCCCAGCACTGTAGCAAAAGCTCATGAAGGTGTCCAAGGAGGGAGCTCTCTTTTGCGGCCTTCACAACCTCTGGTATGATTCCCTCACTGCCTAGTGCTTTCCCACAGGACAGTGAGTCAATGGCCTCTCTGAGCTCCTCAATGGTGGGTGGTGAGCCGAGTTCTTCCATGATGGGCAGTGGGGTAGTGTTCTCCATGGCTGCGTCAGTAACGACATTCTCTGTAGAGTACAACACCCCATAGTGCTCAATCCATCTCTCCATCTTTTCCTCCCACGGTCCTTGATGATGACGCCAGAGGTGGACTTAAGGGGTGCGGTTTTGGTGACACTAGGTCCAAAAGCTTTCTTCATACCCTCATACATGGCACGGGTGTTTCCGCAGTCTGCAGAGGTCTGGATGTCACTGCAAAACTTCAGCCAGTAGTTGTTTGCGCACCTGCAGGCAACCCTCTTGGCGTTGTTGCGGGCTTCTCTTTAGGTGGCCAGTGTTTTCTCGCCGGGCTTCCTCTTGTACTTGAGAATCGCAGCATCCTTAGCAGCTAAGGCAGGCTCCATCACTTAAATCCCGGCCTCGAACCAGTCCTCGTTCTTCCTGGCTCTCTTCCCGAAGGTGTCTGAGGCGGTCTGGTATACTGCATCATGGATACAGTCCCAGTGTGCTGTGGCACTGTCCGAGGGGCAGTCTTCCAGGATCTTGTCAATAGCCTCAGCAAAGCTTTTGCGCAGCTCAGGCTTGGAGTGGTTGATCCATCTGGGTCGGAGACGCACCATGCTGCCAACCAGGGAGTGATCAGTGTCACAGTCGACACTATGGTAACTGCACATGAGGAGCACGTGGTTCAGCATGGGTCTTCTAGTAATGACGAGGTCCAGCTGGTGCCAATGCTTTGACCTTGGATGTCGCCAAGACACTCTGTGTTGGGGCATGGTAGAGTAGAAGGTGTTGTTAATGGCGAGGTCATGAAAAGAGCAGAGCTCAAGTAGCCGTTATCTGTACTTGTTGAGCTTGCCAACTCCAAAGTGTCCAATGCAATGTGGCCAGGAGGTGTGGGCTGCGCCTACTTGGGCGTTGAAGTCTCCGAGCAGGAACAGGTTTTCCTTCGCTGGCATCTCTCTAATCCTTGTCTCAAGTTCGTCATAGAATGCATCTTTAGCCTCGGCTGAGGAACAGAGTGTGGGGACATAGACGCTAAAGATGTGTGCTGGTCCTGAGGAGGTAGTGATTTGGAGTGAGAGGATGCGTTCAGTTCCCTGTGAAGAAGGTTTGACTGATTGTAGGAGCGAGTTTCAAACTGCGAAGCCTACTCCGTAGAGTCGGCACTCATCTGACTCCAGACCTTGCCAGAGGAACATGTAGTCCTTCTCCTTGAGACTGCCACTGGAAGTGAGGCATGTCTCCTGGAGGGCGGCGATGTCGATGTTCTGCTTGGCCAGCTCACAGTTGATGATGGCGGTTTTCCTGGTGTTGTCTACTTGCTGAAGGTCGTCAGATAGGCCAGGACACATTGTTCTGACGTTCCAGTTTGCCAGCCGCAGGGATGGTGGTTTCTTTTTTTTTCCTTTCGATGTTTGCCTGGTGCTCAATTTTACAACAAGCCTGTCAATTTTGTCTAAGCTTCATGCACCCGATTAAGCAGGCAAGTTGTGGTGCTGCCCGGGTTGAGGCCAGCGGTAACTTCAAATTGGAGTAAAAAAACTCCCACTGTCGAGAGCAACACTTTGTGCCCGGCTCTACGAGCCTGGGCTTATAACTGTGTCTGCTGCTCCCCGTGTTGAGTCTTCGCTAAGATGGCGAAGCTGGAGTGACGTCTCCAGGTGCAGGCATGGGCAGGTGTATAGAGATCCTAGAGTGCCCAGTGCCAGGATCCCCTTCTCGGCATTACTAGCAGAGTCCGGTGGAAAGGCAAGCCGATAAGGCCGGTGCCAGCGCAGCTGCATTAGGTGCCAGAAGGCATCGCAAAGCTCAACCAACTGCCTACGGGTCTCCGTACCGGATTTTCTATCTGGGTTTACTCGCATATCTTTTGACCAGCCAAGGTCTACCTGCAAGGCAACAGGAAACTCGTGGATGGCGGGGTTGTTCATTTCCCATGCAACCAAATTTCCCGAGCTAACCGACTACGTGGGCCGGACATGGAATAGAGGATCGACGTGGCCAGTCCAGACTTACAACGATGAAGAAGGTATTTATAGTTATTTTGATATTTAGGTAAAATATGTTTGATCTTTTATATCCTACCTTTAAGCAATAATTTATTAAATGCAGAATATATCCAGATATTACTATAAATATTCTTAATAAATGTTTTTTTCCTAGGATGGCACAGAAGGATTAATGGAAAGGCTGGAAAGAGCGATCAGGCCCTCTACATCTTGGTGCCCCTTCTCCTGAAAGAAGCTGAGATGGTTGATTTGCAGCTCTGTCTGGTTTTGGAGAACATGCTGACCAGAATACATAGAAAACTTTACCAGGCCACCCACGGTCGTCTGTTCACATTGTGGGACAAGTATGAGGAGGGAGACCTCAGTGCATCAAACTTGCTGGGGTCAGCTAGTTTGATCGCAGGGATAGGCCCTACACCAACATCTGCAGCAAATTACCAGTAAATAATGAACACTTGAGAACAACAACAACAGCATTCTTACAAAAAAAATTTTAACCTGAGAAAGGAAAATTTAAGGATTTTTCTTATGCATGCCTTCACCTTCACAAATCATACAGGGATGTCTCCATAATAACTGTTTCAGTGCGATACACCTGTATATCCATGTAGAAATTAACTTTTACTTATTGTCTGTTGTATTATTTTTTGGTCATTAAGCAATATAAGAAGAAGAAAAAATGCACTTATAAATATATACACATTGAAATCTCATTGTGTTATTGTGTTGTTTTTATTCCTAATTTATTAAGTCATAATTATTTCAAATATATTAATATTATTTCAAATATATAAACAATATATCAATATTACCGATAAATAAATACAAGTAAAATAAAACTTCCTTACTAGTCCAGTCATAATTTGGAGATTTCTATATAATTTTAATTATTTCTAATTCAAAATTACTGTCGAAGAATATCCAAACAACCCATGCATTCGTGACCATCAGTCACCCTTAAAACAACAATCTCCTATACACATAAAACTCTGATATACACTTGCTGTTAAACGGGGTAGAGAAATATCTAGGTGCGAAACATCTAAAGTGCAAAACATCTGGGTAATGAAACAGAAGGTAGCGAAACATCTGTTAATGTTGGAAACTGGAAATTGACCATGCTATGTTAGACCTGAAGGTAACTTTATTACAGAACATTGTTCCAGGTACTGGTTCTATCTAGGAAGGGGGCCGAATTTTTAGCCCCAAAGTAAGACAATGGGATTCTGCATAATCTGTAGTTATTGTTTATGCTTTGATCCCAAAAGTAACGTAAGGAGAGGAGTTTGATAGTATAAATAGCTAAATAGGAAGCCAGGAGTTGTAGGCTTGAGCCCTTGACTGGCTACTTTCCCCCCATCGTGATACTTTACATGCATACAAATAGATTATTTTCTTTACTACTACAAGTCATGTCATTAAATCCCTCAGTGATCATGATACACTAAGATATAATGGACATGTAGACCCATTTCTTAGTTTGGATATAAGGCCTCATTCCTATAGCCATTTCCTCACTTGTTTTTCATTAGTGTATGTTAAGGCTATAAACCAAATTAACACATTAGTTACATTTTATTGTTATTATATTTTTTTCATCATGATTACTTTTCACTTTGAAACCAATTATCTTTTAATTATTCATACATTATAAAATAAATATCACTCCTTATGTCAATTTCATTACAATCACTTGAAAAATCACCTAAAATTTATAGAGAATTTAATTTATTATGATTAGTTAAATTTTTATATTGCTTCTTTATTATCTTTCGATCTTACTTTTTTTAAGTTGCTTCTTTTTTATCTGCAGATCTTACTGGCGATCATGAGTGATAATGTGATCCCAATCAACGTAGCATTGCTGTCAAATTCAGTGCTAGTGGAAGTGTTCCGTTACCTGGATGAGATTAGTCTTTGCCGGGCTGCCCAGGTGTGTCGACAGTGGAGGGAAGTGGCCTATTATGATGTGCTCTGGAAACAGTTAGCTGGGGAGAAATGGAATATAAATGGTACTGCATAAATATATTATCACAAATTTAATGTAAGCATACATTTTTCAGGCCTAGGCATATAGTGTATATTCTTGATCTTGATTCATTGGTAAAAATTAGATGTCACTATAATATCAAAAGTAATTAGTCAATGGTTAATTAGGGCAACAATTGTGAATATTTCAGACAGCTGTTCAAGCAACTTTTTATTTTTTCATATAAACATGTGATTTACATCAGTTTAAAATGTGCTTTGGTTGCTCTGCAACAGGCAAAACTGAACGTGTTCTTTATTTGCACTACTCTCTGTTTTGCACATGCTACTTAATTGTAACTTTTTTACATCCTTCGACTGTCAGCAGTAACAAAGCATAGATTTAAGAAAAATGATCTTTTCCATGGGCAAATCAAACCTGATCCAAAGAGTAAGAAACCAATACCATAAAAATTGAGCTTTAATGTTGTCTGTCCTAGTTGTTAGGCATTGGTTATATTCTCAAAAGCACTGAAAGGTGATTGAGTGATGCACATAATATTATTATAAACAGGCATTTCCACCTAAATGTGATTAGTATATGTTCCATTTGTTACAACATTTCACTTCAAATGTTTTTGATGCTCTTAATATCTCTTATTTTGAGTACCTAATCATCACTATTGACTGATGATCATTGGTGTGTTGGTTAACAAACAAATATATTAATTTAGAAAATATTCCTTTATTTTTTTATCAGTGAACTTTCATGCTTTTCCCCAGTAGAGGAATCTAAAAATATTTAAAAAAATCCTAAGTTTGCCATTTTTTACTCAACATTTTATGTAATGTCATATTTTATGAATATTTTTGCTACTTTCAAGACAATAATAGTTTTATAATTACTTTGTAGCCCTTCCACCAGTTGAGGGATGTTGGAGAGCTGAAACCAAGCGCCTGTTGTACCATGTTCCAATGTTTGAGGCTGTAAGGATAGAGAAACATTTGGATGAAGTTCTTGATGTCGCAATCTCTCATAATGGAGCAATGCTCTCTACATGTTCCAATGATTCTGTTGTTTGTGTAAGTAAATTTATGTAAAATTTCATTAGTTATCATGTGTACATTGTATTCAAGGTAGTATACGAAAACATTTGAGTCAGACATCCTTGAGTTTTAATTATTTATTGACAGCATATATTTTTAGTGACAAAAACTGTTATATGTTATAAAAGATGCAGTGGTTTCTGTTATAAAAATGATTTTTTTTTCAGCTATGGAGTCTGCCAGATTGTAAAGAGATGGGTTATTTAGACATGAAGATAAGGTTAGACTGGGACAGCAGTCAGACAGTTCTGTTCAACAAGAGTGACACCTTGCTACTGGTCTGTGGTACCCAGAGTTTTGCTGGGATTAAAGTGGGTGTCGGCCATGTTTGCAAGATTCCTGGTAGGTCATCTTGGTGCTGGTTTGTATTTATAAAATCTACAATGTTGATTGTTACCGATCCCAATTGTGCATTAAGAAGAGTGTCTGCCTCAAGTGTTGGAGGTCAATTTTTTAATTCTCAATGAAGATGTTTCATTTTCCATTTTCTTACACTTTAAGAGTACCTGGGTTGACAGGAATTGTTTAACTTACATGAATATTTATGGTCAGTAGATTAGACTAGCCTAAAAATCTGTTGGTCTCCGTCGATTTACCTGTATTAGTGCTAAATTAAATGTGCGCACCTTTACGGAAGGTTACGGACGCACTTCTGGAAATTTCTGAAAGTAACGTCACAAGAAGTACATGTTTTTATACAACAAACATGGCGAGTAGCGAAAGATATGCTCAGATCTGCACATTCCCCAAGATGAGGCTTGTAATGTATGCCTGCCTCCAAACTTAGCCTTGTACGATAATATGAAGTCACTTGGGAGGAAATGTTCACTACAAACCAACTTGGAATTACTGGATTTGTTTTCATTGGGCCCATTCCAATTCACACACACACATTTGTTCCATTCAATTTGATCACTATAATCTACTTTTCCCGAAGAGAGCACTCTTTCAGGATTTGGTGCAAACTTATGTTATTTCCTCGTTTATTTGTGCAATTCCACACCACACACTGTGCACCAGACATATCTGACTTGAAAACGGCACAATTTTGAAACTTTATAGATAAATTCCTTGTTTGGCATAAACAAACAAGATGGCTATTGATCTTTTTATGTACCTCATGGGACTTCACACTACAACTTTCAGCAGAAATTTACACAATTTACCAATATGCATTGTTAGAAAAGAAACTCGCAGGAACACGACAAGTTTGACCACCTTGTGCAATGTAATGAAAATGAATATCTCGGTTAAATCTTCTTAAAAAGCTTCTTAAATATTTAATAAATATTTTAGAGTAGAAAATAACTGTCAACCCAGCTACTCTTTAATGTATAATTTATCTGAAGTAGCCCCTTTTCATTTGCTACAAAATATTATCTATAATTGGATAATTGACAAGCTGTCAATTGCAAATGCTGGTTATGATACTTTGTACTAAAGTGAAACAAGAGTAGACACAGCTATTTGTTAAGGCATTCATTCAGCCTGAATATTGGGGATTCTCAAACTCTTGAACTGGCCAGGTTGGGATGCAGACAGAATAATTAAGCAAGCAACCTCCAAGTGTTGGGTCATCAGAAAAGTTCATATCTTGCTTTGTTTCTTGCAGTGGATATGAAATGAATACTTCAGTTTCACAGTTGTCAATGTTCAGCTATGTATTTAATGGTAATCATATAACTTGGCACAATTTCTCGACTATATGCTATCTCACTGAAAGTAGGAAGCACTATACCTACTGCAACTAACACATCCTCTAGATGAAAGAGAAAAAGAAAAAGAAACCTACCTCTATAACTTTTAAAGCAGACTTTAAACAAAAAATACAGTAATTCACTTATGTTGTATGTCTTTATTCTAGGTATGGAGCTTGTGTATGGTGTTGAGTTGGACCCATATACCCTCTCAGGGGCCTGGCTTACAGACAGAATATTTCTGACAGGAAACTTTTCAGGAATATCTTCAATCTGCATTCAGGCCCATCAGGTAAGTTATCACAGGTAATATTATGAGCTCCTTACATAGGAAGTTAATAACCATTTTGAGTAGCACTTATCTCCCATCACTGTCTACTAGATAAAATGGGTACCCATGTAAGTTGTTTGAATGAAAGATTTCTAATGAATATCATTAAACTATGATTTTTTTTTACTTTAAACAAGGGGCAGAAATGGTTAACTGGTTAACCTCTTTATATTTCAAACTCTGAAACTAGTTAATCACACTTAATTATAATACATGGACTATGTTGGGTAATGTTTATATTTGATCTGTATCTATTTCTCAGAATCCCTAGGTAGAGGGATGCCCACATTCCCACTTACCCACTAATTATCATCAGAAGGGCATGGAAAGTGTCACCATGTAGGCCAGATGTAATAATGTGTGAAAATATGCTTCACAGCTGCCACATGAAAGTCATACACCTAACCTTCTCTGATATACTTGGACATTAATGATAAAACAGTGATCTTATAAAATAACAGTATACAAGACTGTACAGACAGGGTGTAATGTTAATACATTCTTATATATTGGTGATTACCATGGTGACCGTTAGCAATTTTTATTTGACACAGCCATCATTATTATTTATTGTTGGAGAAAACAAAACAAAAAAGTAAATAAACATAACAAATTATAAGTACCATAATACATCTGTAATACCAAGATATTATATTGCGAAGATCAAATGTGATTTTCATTTCTTTATGTTTGTTAAAGCATTCTCAGTAAATACATAATAACTTCTTGGAAATCATTTAACTTGTTTCTTTGGAGGCTCTGCTTCTGAATTTATCCTTTCACTGGGTTGCATTTTGGGGTATTGCATCTGCTTTACTAGCTTCACTTGTATTATTGAGCTTTTACATTTGTTAATTTCTGTGTGTGCATGCACCTTTTGTTTTATATTTGTAAGTGTAATTGTTTGTAATGATTTATGTACATTTGTATGTGGATGGGAATTTTGTACATGCTTGTTCACAGAATGATGCTGCCTGTAGAGTATCCTCCCTATATAAAACACATTAAGGCTGATAATAGTCAAGTCTTTAAAGATGGCAAATGGAATTTCTAAATATCATTCTCGTACATTTACCTTTTGAAAGAATTGTCTTTCAGTTACAGGATCATGTGACTAGGTGTGGTTACCTGTCAGCTCTGTTATCACAGAGGAAGGCACATAAGGTCTTCTTCATTTGAACACAAACTTGACAGAATAACAGAAAGGCTGGAAGTTTTAAGTCAAACAAATCCAATTTCAGGTGACTGATACAGACATATCATTAGCACACCTGGATCCTTTAGATGCGAAGATAGTAGAGATGCTACAAGATACAGGTGTTACTCTCCTTAAGTATGATGGCATTCGGCACCATCAGATGAATCTTCTGATCGCCAGTGTGCCACAGCCAGGTGGGAACTCCAGCAAAATATGTAATCCTAATCACTCTCACAAATGTCTGCGAAATGATGTCAAACATACACCGCTATGTCTGAAAGTTGTGGACAATGGCTTCGATAAGCATGATACATATGAAATTCAGGGGCCATCTTCAGGTTTGCATTATAATGAAGTCACAATGGACAGAAACAACATGCCTTCAGCTGGTAGTCATGGAGTCAACGAGACTGATAAGTGTGTAGGTCAGGTTGTATACAATAGGGGAGATTTGAGGTACTTGAATTCTGCTGCAAACTCTAATTACAATCCCACAGATGCCTCAGCAATCAGAAAAACTTGTCCATCTGATGGTGATGGTGGAAGTTTAAAGGAAGATCAAAGTATTGGGAATTCCCAAATATATCACTGTTATCTGCATTTAAACAACCAAGAGATTGATACTCATTGCAATCAATGTTGTAAATGTGAACAAAATTGCTATGATATGGACATAAAAAAAGTGTCAGACATGGAAAACTGTGATATAGAAGTTACATATAGACTAGAACCTCATTGCAAGACGTACATCGCTCTGGTCAGTGGTGTTCATGATAGGATATGCGTGCAGGAGTTGACCCAGGAAAAAGTATCAGCAGCATTCAAGAATGGTCACAATGAAAACAGCCCAACAGTTCCACATTTGAACAAGTTTGACTATGAGTTTCAACTAGAAGAGTGTTACATTACAGGAATGTGCATATCCTATGATCAGACGTAAGTACTACACAAATAAGCTTCACAGCGGTATAGAAAGAGAAAAAAACACCTTTCTTAAGAATTATAGCCAGTAATAAATTATGTAAAAGGTAAAAGTGTACAAAGGTCATAGTTGCTTGTTTTGTTAGACACAATTATGGTCATTTCGGCAACGACCAGTTATTGTTGATTCAAATAGGCCTCAAACGTTTAGGTAGAAGTTTACTTCAGGTCACCTTCAGTTCACGCTCTGGCAGACACTTGAACCGGCATTTAATTATATGCTTGTCTTTAATTGATGTCTTTTTTGCAGAACTCTAGATGAGATGACTATCTTTTAAGCATAACAATACTTATCCCATGACTTTCAACCAAACCTATAATTGTTGTACTTGTAATATTTGTCACATGGCGACAATGCTTGGATAAGAATTAAGTATTTTGTGCAAGAAACACTTCTACCACACATAGTGTTAGTCAACGTAACACATAATTGATACACCGGACCTGGTATCGCAATCGGTAGAGCGTCGGCTCCAGGTACGGGAGGCCCCGGGTTCGATCCATGGCCGCGACATACCAAAGTCGTTAAAAATGGTAGTGGTATAGCTCCCTTGCTAACCCTCAAGCAAATATAAGGGTAGTTCCACGACTGGTTGGCCCGGTGTCAGGATAATGTGACTGGGTGTGGTATCATGCCAGGTGTTCACGGCATGCTATACACAGTGAAGGCAGCACTATATCTGCTTCAAGTGGACACTGTCTCCAGATAACTGAAATACTGTTGGTGGAACGATAAACCCAATAAACATAAACAAATCATGCTACGAGTTTACCTGGAATTGCTATATTTTGCCTTTTTTAGCTGCATTTACTTCAACTATCGATGCCTGGACAAATCAAAGGCTGACCCAGCTGATGATGTCCTGGATACCAGTGAGAGAGTATACTGTGAGGATCTCAAGATAGGCCGGATAGACCTGGTAACCATGGAAATGGAAAGGGAGACAGGGTTCAAGGGTCATCATGGTTTCTCTAACTCTCCCCTGTGGTACATATGTCTAGCATCCAGCAAGGATTTTGTTGCAAGGTTTGTGATTGTTCATAAGACTAACTAAGACACATACAAAAAAGTTATTGTGAAGTTGAATAAATACTATATATAATACAGAAATGTTATACATAAATATTCTTCATAATTTTTTTTTATAAATTTTGGTGGGTTAAGTTTAGAAATCGTTTTTTATTTGTGTGTTTAACATTGTGCACTTCATGGGGGCAATGACAGGGGTGTAATTTTCAAAGAGTTATTTATCAACTTATCTAGCTGTCTTTCCAGTCATTGCAGATAATTATTTATAAAACTTTCAAGGAAGTTGTTAGCAGAACTTTCATGATTTTGATATGTTGATCATATTGACATAGTTTTGCTCACTATACCAGCTACTGTTGGAAGAAGACGTGAAATGAATGTCTGATTATAAGCTCTAGCACACAAGTCGGCCAGAGCTAGAGGAACTGCTAACATACAAGTTAATGTTCCCCAATATGGACTTGGGATCCATGCAGTGAAATGGTTAAGGAGTTATGAGTTGACAAGTCTATTTATCATAATAAATGAAGTACAAATGTGTTGTATAAATAATGAATAATGGATATTACCAAATAGATAGCACATAATGGATATTGTCTCAAAAATAACTCATTAAATTTTATATAGTAACATAGTTTGAAGAGTTGCTAACTGCCTCTTAACAAAAGATTTATACAGAAAATTGTACCTGCTTCAACAAAAGATTGTTAAATCATAGTAAGCATTTGAGAGAAATTTAAATAAGGCGAAAGAACTTCCCAATGATCTATGAAGAAATAGAGTTAAGTTAACTAACTTTACAATGAAGTACAACTGCGATTATGATTACAGTGGCGGTGAGGATGCCCACGCATACATCTGGGACAGACATCACAAGGCTCTGCTGGCAAGGCTAATGCACGAGAAGGGTGTGGTGAATGGGGTGATCTTCAACCCTCATGATCAAGAGACCTGCTTCACAGTGTGTGATGACCGGCTTATCAAGGTCTGGAAGTCCAAAAACAGACTGAACACCAAAAGTAGAACCAGTGGCAAGTTATTATTGGATAATTGACAGATATTAATGTTGAAAGTTAATTTGTTACAAATATTTATTTCTCTTATGTGTGCTGATAGCCTAATCCAAGTACAAAATTGTCACCCAATGTTTGACATTTATGACAATCTTTCACCAGTTGCCTCACATCAACTTTTGATGTTACATTTATATTTTTTGTTTAGTGTTACATATTTTACTATACTCGTGATCTAAATGGTGCAATGACTTGTAAGATAAAGAAGTCCACTTTTAAGAATTATGTTTCAGTTCTAACTTTAGACACACCTTGAATACTTGTGTCAGGACTTAAGCCATAACTGGCAAGGTTAGGAAAATTGACTTAAAAGAATGTCATGTTAAGTCTTGTTCTTGAATTAGAGTCAACAAAATATGATTGAGGATTTTGTGAATACACTTAGACATGTAATTTTTAAACAACCAGGGATGATATTTTTAATGTACTGAGTCACATTTTAATGGTATCTTTTAACCTTATCAATGTTATTTTTTCTAGAGTTTCATTCATGTTTGTAAATAATCTATTTTTTCTCAGGTAGTGTAGATATAACTCTTATGTTTGAAGTTGGCAAATTGTGTTATTAAAGAATACCGTACTGTTTAAGTTTTAATTACTTTTCTAGGGTATTCTGCATGCTGACTTTATGTTTGTGGACTTGTCCCTGCCATTCATAATTGTGATGATGTTGTGATTTTTCACAAAATTACAACTTGCAGGGGTTATCTTTTTGTGTTTTTAAGTAAAAAACAAGCAAAGTTGTACTTACCAGTGAATTAGAGTGATAAAATATTTTTGTCACATATGCTCAATGCCCTGTTTTAGAACTATACAAAGAAATGTATGAGTTATCTTTATTGACAGTACATAGTTATCTCCCTTGAGGGAAGATATGTTCATAGATTAAAAAAAATTAACAACACAATATGACTTATTTGCATGTTACATAGATAGATTTATTTCTGCATATTCAGCCCTGGAAAATACAATGGTTTACACAAATGTGAACAATAAAAAATAGATACTACTCAGAAATAACAATAATAAGTTTAGATGCAAAAATAACCATAATATGCTTCAAGTACCAAGGATAACGCAATAAAGTGCAAACACTTATTTTCATTGTGGTCCAAAACATTGAAAATTTGACATATGGCTGCATTAAGCATACATCAAGTTCCTACAAAAAAAGGGAGCTGATACAACTGATGTGTTCTTGTAATGTCCCTTTATAAACAAAAAACAAACATGTAACTGCTCACCTCTAATCAAATTGTAATGTTGTTTTGATTTTCCCCACAAAATTCTATGACAAAGATAGTCTTTTAAGGAGATTTAATTAAAAACTACAACAAAGCAGAAATAAAGAGTATCTTTGCTTTGTCTGTTCTAATTAAATTGTGATATGTATGTATTGTTCCACAACAAAAATCTGTATTTTGTTGGACTGTTATTTGTTCATCATCTTGGTTTTTAAATGCTCACTGGACAATCAAAAGAGAACAACTTGTAGTCATTGATCTGCTAGTTCACATCAGCCCCTGTTTATCCTGTTGTAATTTATGTTAATTATTTCATGAAGGGTGTTCCTTGTTCTTGTGATTTTGTTTGTGTTTATACATGTGTGTATAAGAGTTATCTGATTAATCTTTAATAATCACTGTTAATTAGTTTAAACATTTTGTATAACTTTTTTTCCATTATCTTTAAATTATTTTTTATAATAGAATTTCATATTTTGTTATTGACATCCATGTACATGTATATACTGTTTTTCTATACATAGAACTATCCTTATAATTACCATGAACATAAAGAACATGTTTATTCTAATCCTAATGAAAAATAAGTTATGTATTTAAGATACAAAATGATAGATGGTAGAATACTTACTATATATTTCTATATTCCTTACTTAGAGTTAAAAATACACTTCTGAGATCTTTAAAGATTATATACATATCCATAAGCCAAGAGGGTAATGCTTGTGTTTTTTTAACAGTTTCTTATATTTGTGTATGTTTTATATTTTGGGTACATTATCTTAAGCTCTTATTATGCTAGCTTTGTTCTTAGATATTTGCTGACTTCCTTTATGCAAAGGCAAGACCAAATGTACTGAGAGAGACATGGCAGCTAATACTGTTGGTCCAACTGACAGTTCCCAGTGGGGATCGCTGATCTGGATCCACATTATTTGCATAAGCCTGATAGGCTTGTGCTAAGAGTTAAGACATTTGTTCTGACCTTTTACTTTTGCCTGTCTAACTTGTGATATTGAATGTTGTCCCTGTATATGTGTTTTCTTGTGTTTAGATGTAACCCTTAGCACATCATGTACAGCACGCTGTTCAAAAGATTTTTAATGTTATCTTCTATTGTTCACGTTTTATGTATAAAAGTCAGCATTATATTGAACCATGTATTATATTAAGACCAGCATTGTTTCTGAACTGAGCATTATATTTAAGGTGGCATTATATTGAGCCATATATTATATTGAGCCCAGCATTGTTTTTGAAACGAGCATTATATTATAGGTGGCATTATATTGAGCCATGAATTATATTGAACCCAGCACTGTTGTGAACTGAGCATTATATTGAGCTATGTATTATGTTGAGACCAGCATTGTCTTTGAACTGAGCATTATGTTACAGCTGGCATTATATTGAGTCATATATTAGTATGAACTCTGCATTTTATGTGTACAGCTCAAAATTGTCAACCTGAAACCCTATCACCCCTTAGCATATCCTTAATCCTTATCATGCTACTATTGTTTATCACACATACTAAATACTTAGTTATGTTACTTAAAAGGTTAGTGTATGTACCAATAGGTTCATAGTAACATATATTGAGAACCAGCTGGGAGCTGTCTGATCTGGATCAACACTATTTACCTATGCAATTCATGAAAAATCAGGACAAGAATTAAACTTGGACTTTAAACTTCTAAATTCTAATACACATCTGCAGAAATCAAACTACTAAATTTTCCAATCTTTTAATGAAATTTTTGTAATGCAGAATTTGTCACATTATTAAGAATAAGTTAAATCAGTCACAAGTCTTGATCAGCTTCTAACAAAGTTACTATGTGATAATACATATGGTACTACATTTTATAAATAAGGAATACAAAACCTTAGATATTTGCTAGCAAACGATACAAAGGTAATTGTTTTAGTTTTCTCCCCTGTGAGAAGGCATTTTAGCACTTTATGTACAGGAAAGAGCATGAAAGTGAGACATCCAAGGCACCACAGAGAGGATGCTCTTTAAACAAAAAGATAAATATCCTTGGACCTAAACATCCACCACCACTGTTAGTTAATTACATAAAACCATAACTCTGATTTGAAAACGATTATCTACTTTATGTTCTTTGCTTTCTTCATGTCTTTTGGTAATTACAAGCTGCCTTGTTAACGTCGGCAAACTTGGTTTCGGTTGTAAAAAAAGACCTCCCAAACAGCTTTGAATACCTATTAATGCCTGCTATTATTTTTTATAATTGCAAGATACACTTTTAAACATGGCATACTTAGTTTTATTCTCTGAATAAGGTCTCACCAAACAGCTGTAATGTCTTTTTATTGCCTGCAACACTTCTGTCACAATTGAAAATGCATTCCAGCTCTCCGGAGCAGCGTCTTTTTAATTTTCTTATTTTCATCAGATTGTTCAAACAATTTTACACATTCAGATGTCTTTCAACACCATACAATTTTGTACTGCTGTTTGAAGTGTTTACATCAGACTAAAAAGTGATAAATACAATTATTTTCAACAGTAACTGTATACCAAGTACTTTCTCGCCATGGAGGTAACTGTATTATTTGAATAATGTTCTCTTATAAATGAAAAGAGGGAATTGTGTCTGCAGGCAGAGATTAGATCCAGATCAGACATCTAGCACTACACTACATGCCTAAACCTGAATCAGTAATGCTAAGCAGACTATGTGTGTCTTTAAAGACTCCAAGGTTATAAGTCGCCAACGTATGACCTGTCAGATGTCTGTCGGTGTGCTTAAAATCCCAAATACTAAGGTTATAAGACTCTAAGGTTTCCTTTCTAAACATAGTCGGTTGTAGTACAGTCAGTTACTGTATAGTTCAAGTGCCTTTTATTATCATAAACTGTTGATCTGAGAAATGGTTATAAACTGTTGATATGAGAAATGGTAATAAACTGTTAATCTGAGAAATGGTAATAAACTGTTGATCTGAGAAATGGTTAGAAACTGTTGATCTCAGAATGGTTATAAACTGTTGATCTGAAAAATTGTTATAAACTGTTGACATGAGAAATGGTTATAAACTGTTGATCTGAGAAATGGTTATAAACTGTTTATCTGAAAAATGGTTATAAAATGTTGATATCAGAAATGGTTATAAACTGTTGATATGAGAAATAGTTATAAACTGTTAATTAGAGAAATGGTTATAAACTGTTGGTTTGAGAAATGGTTATAAAATGTTGATCTGAGAAATAGTTATACACTGGTTATCTGAAAAATGGTTATAAACTGTTGATTGGAGATATGGTTATAAACAGTTGATCTGAGAAATGGTTATAGACTGTTTATTAGAGAATGGTTATAAACTGTTGATCTGTGGAATGGTTATAAACTGTTGATCTGAGAAATGGTAATTAACTGTTGATCTGAGAAATGGTTATAAACTGTTAATTGAAGAAATGGTTATAAACTGTTGATATGAGGAAATTGTGATAAACTGTTGATCTGAGAAATGGTTTATTTAATGCATGTAATCTTTTGTCTTATGATATCTTGGGCCATGTCTCTGCTTCGACAAAAATGCTATTTATAAATTCATTTTATTTGAAGGTCCCACATGCTTTAAGTTCTACTCTATGTAATTCTAGCATCTTACTTTGAGGCCGTTCTTAAAACACTCGGTAAAATAGCCCTTTTAAGTATCATGAATGATATTTTAAATGTACTAAGTGATATTTTAATGGTACATTTTAATCTAATCAGTGTTATTTTTCTTGTTATCTTTTCTTGTACCGTTCCGTTCCTTTTAGTATATTTGTGTCTAGTTTCTACTTAAGATACTGTTTTGTATATATTATAAACCCACCTTATAAACCTTGTCCCTACAGTGTACAAAACAGTATTTAAAGACTTTGTTTGCTGTTAGTGTTGTTATTTTTTTTAACATTGTTACCCATTTGCTCTTTATTGAATGTTAAAAACTTACATAAATAAATGCACATTTGCATTTTAATGAAGTTTATTTTATTCTGATTTTTTTTCCTTCCTGAAAAGTCGTTGCATTGATAAATTTGATCACTTGTGTATTTAACTAATATGTACATTGTTTGGTCACAAGTGCGCCTGTGTATAGATTTTCTTTAGTTTCTACTAGGTAAGCATGTTTCCACATTTATAGGAATACCAGAATTATAGATTGTTTTATTTGAACATGTCGTTCTTCCAAATACTGTCCTCTTCAAGGCTGAGAGAATGAAAACAAACATTTGAAGCCATTTGAAGCTTAACTACCTTGTATTATATCTAACCACGCATGCAGAAATATACGTCGAGCATAATTTAACGGTATCAAGTCTCCAGCTCTATAAAGAAGGGAGCATTCTGCCTGATAACAGTGAAAACTTGATACGGTTTTGCTATGTTTTGTCTTGGACTACTCTATCTTTCGAATAACAGTTAATTGCAAATCCATATTTTGTTGAAAATAGCCAGACTTCTTTATACAATTATTTCATTACAAATAAAACGCATGGATTGCATGTAAATCAAAGAAATGTGTGATTAAGATTGTCAGTTACGTAGCTTCAGTCCTATTTAAATCATTATCGCTCTTTGGGGTCAGCAGGTGAATATAACATACAAATAAACTAAGCAAAAATATGTAATTAAAGTAAAATCTGTACATTACAAGGAAATTCTATAAAAATACTGTTGTTCTCTATTTTTGTGACATGATGTGTAACTGCAATAGTTAAGTTACGTTCTTATGTTTTAGTATAATAATATTTTAAAACGATTTTTAGTAGACACCTAAACGTTTGACACGGCATTGGTACCCGTAACCTTCAGTTATTAAAATTCCATTCATTCAGTTAAATCTTTAGTTCCTCTTATTACGGAAGATATTAAACAAAATATGTATAAACATCAAAGATGTAGATTACTATAAAAGTGAAAAAGAATGGTTAAATAATTAGATGAACAATGATTGCGAAAAACTGATAGAATTCCGTTCAGCTGTATATGGGACTAAAATTAAGACAGATTCGAGCTTAAACTTCAATGAATTCTTTTTAAAGTTTAAACCACTTCTTATATGTCCTTCCCAAAAATCGATTTTGCTTTCTGTAATCCACTCATATAGTAGAATTAAAGTCGATGACTGGTGCATTTCAATGTCTAAAGACGACCGTCTCCATCTCGAAGAAGACAAATAATACAAACTAATTATTTTTGTCCCGCGTTACTTGGTACTTAGTAACGCTTCACTACCCATACAGTCTTTTTACACGATATTTTTCGGTAAAAACGCCCAAACTGTAGGACTGTTTAGTAAGTCCAATCGTTTTCTCTTGTGTGACACTGCGCTGAGCAAATTAAATTATATTCGGGTGTAAAGTCTACCGCAGAAGTTCTTTGTCTGCGGCAGAAGTACAACGCGTGACTGGCAATAGTAGCTACACTCGGAAGACCTCTCAAGTTTGGGGTAACTTGTATTATACGGATACCACCGAACGGCTACGATTTAAACCGCTACTGTTGGGACGCTGTTGGCAGCAGGGACCTCTCTGATAGCACCGTGTTTATACTGTGGAAAGGGGTGAATGTAGTTGTTGGAACATAGTGCGGGTGTTTGGATGCGGAATTGCTATTCTTAGAAGCGTCAAGGAACTAATTGTTTTTTGGGGAATTATGTGTTGCGTTCCATTGCTATGTGATTATGTTGTGACAAGCTTCTGACTTGGAGAAAAAAGTGACAAGTACTTAAACATTGTACTAATAGATGCTTTTATCACGACTGTTTAAACGTCTATGGAATTATAAGACGATTTAAATAATTATCAGGTATATGGATGGTGTTAACTTAGAATTCAAGAAACTCATCATTAAGAAAAAACACGTAAACCTTTCCAGTCATTGCAAAGTTGTGTAAGAATATTAATATTTACTTTTTGAGTGCATTGTTTAAGTGGCATCTTTTCCTGAAGCTATAATAAATGGGCGTGTAGATCTTTAACTGCTTGGACTCACCACTGACCATGAGCAGTAAGGATAAAGAGCCAAGTACGGCCAAATCTCTGGTGACCGGAAGTTGTCTCCGGCCGGGTATTCCCGAATCGGACACTGCCGACAGTGGCGAGGAATCCGAACCTACCTACCGCCACTATGACAACTTCGAGACTGACGTGTGTCTCACACAAGATGAAGACGAGGAGCCGATGGCCTCCAACATCCCCATTGTCCGAGACATTGTTGGAGACCTTACCCCCACCCAGGCCCGGAAATGTAATGGAGGGTTGACTCCCAGGGAAGGTAGTTCCGGACGGGAGGTCAGGGATCCGATTCCCCGAGATAATTTTGGCGTAGTGACCAACATGAGTAGAACCATCAGTAGTGATTCCGACAGCTGTACGGAAACCGAGGCACCGCCTGGACCTAGTGGACAGACGACAACCGACGAGACAACGACCAGCACGTCGGAATCCGAGGAGACACAAATGTGAGTATAACTACCATACTTTGTATACCATCTTTCCTTTTTTCTCTATATTCTCTATATTTCGTCCCTATAAACTAGCAGATTATGAGCATTCATTAACACACACTCAAAATACAAACTAAATTGTTCATTAACCCACAGTCAAAATACACAGTATACAGTTCATCAACTCGCACTCAAAATACACAGTCTACCGCTCATCAACTCGCACTCGAAATACAAACTAAATTGTTCATTAACCCACAGTCAAAATACACAGTATACAGTTCATCAACTCACACTCAAAATACACACTATACAGTTCATCAACTCGCACTCAAAATACATAGTAAACTGTTAATCAACTCGCACTCAAAAGGCTCTATCACACCCCTGCTCTGTCACTCCCTATGCTCTGTCACTGCCCATGCTCTATCACTCCACATGCTCTATCACTTCCCATGCTCTGTCACCCCTCCCCCGCTCTGTCACTCCCACTGCTCTATCACCCTCTGCTCTGTCACCCCATGCTCTATCACCCCCCTGCTATGTCACTCCCTATGCTCTATCACTTCCCATGCTCTATTACTCCCCATGCTCTCACTCTTCATACTCTATTACTCCCTTGCTCTATCACTCACCATGCTCTATCACCCCATGCTCTGTCACTCCCCAAGCTTTCTCACCCCATGCTCTGTCACTCCCCAAGCTTTTTCACCCCCTGCTCTGTCACTCCCCAAGCTCTATCACCCTCTGCTGTCAGTCCCTATTCACTGTCACTCCCCAAGCTCTATCACACACCCCTCCTACGCTGTCAATCCACATGTTCTGTCACTCCCCATTCTCTGTCACTCCCCATGTTCTGTCACTCCCCAAGCTCTATCATCCCCCACTCCAGCGCTGTCAATCCACATGTTCTGTCACTTCCCATTCACTGTCACTCCCCATGCACTGTCACTCCCCATTCTCTGTCACTCCCCATGTTCTGTCACTCCCCATGCTCTATCACTCCCCAAGCTCTATCATCCCCCACTCCAGCGCTGTCAATCCATATGCTCTATCACTCCCCATTCCCTGTCACTCCCCATGTTCTACCACGATTTCATATTAACACCACTCGCTCTAAAAATTTCAAGTATACTGTTCATCAACCCGCACTCAAAAGGCTGTATCATCCTCTGCTCTGTCATATGCTCTATCATTGTCCAAGCTCTATCATTGTCCAAGCTCTATCAATCCCCATGCTCTATCACCCCCTGCTCTGTCACTCCCTATGCTCTATCACACCCCCGCTCTATCACTCCCCATGCTCTATCACTCCCCATGCTCTATCACCCCCTGCTCTGTCACTCCCTATGCTCTATCACACACCCGTTCTATCACTCCCCATGCTCTATCACCCGCCATGCTCTATCACTCCCCATGCTCTAGAACTCCCCATGCTCTGTCACCCCCTAATCAGTCACTCCCTATGCTCTATCACTCCCCATGCTCTATCACTCCCCATGCTCTCACTCTCCATACTCTATCACTTCCATGCTATATCACCCGCCCACCCCCGCTCTGTCAACCCCCAATGCTCTATCACTTCCCATGCTTTCACTCTCCATACTCTATCACTCCCCTACTATATCACTGCCCATGCTCTATCACCCCCCTGCTCTGTATCTCCCCAAACTCTACCACCCCTGCTGTCACTGCCCATGCTCTATCACTCCTCATGCTCGGTTACTCCCCATGCTCTATCACTCCCCAAGCTCTATCACCCCCTGCTGTCATTCCCCATGCACCGTCACTCCCCATGCTCTGTCACTCCCCAAGCTCTATCACTCCCCAAGCTCTATCATCCCCCACTCCTGCGCTGTCAATCCACATGCTCTATCACTCCCCATTCTCTGTCACTCCCCATGTTCTACCACGATTTCTCATTAACACCACATGTTATTTATCCTTGTTTGTTTACGCCTCTATTTCTTCTTAGTTCCTCAACTTTTCTTTCTTGTTGTCATTTTTCCTCTCAGTTCCTCTTGTCTTAGTCACCATTATTTATCTCTTAACACTTTACGCAACATATTCCTTTTTGCCAACTCCTGTGCAGAGCACGCAGAACTATGCACGCAATGCACAAGCCACATACCTAGTCTCTTCCAGGAGCCCATAAGCCCACGGGTGTCTGAGTAACTCCTGGCATAGCCCATCTAGAACCATTACATACATAGTTGCATTTTTTTTTTGTCCTCGTTAAGCTTCATTCTGAAAACCCGTAAAAATTATAGGCCTACATGCAATTATATGAGACGTGCAGACTAATTGTGCGGCTTAATCTTTCGCTTTATTGAGACAACCCCTATGCTGCTCTGAAGCAAAGTTCCCAATAATTGAACACTAATCTAAATCTTTTATTTTCCAGACAAACAATATTATTTCTGATACCCAGTACCACATTATATGATATTTCGAATAGATGTTTATTACACTATACTATTGGTTGGCATCTGTGAACTATATGGCATCTTTTTTTTTTCAAATCATATTTGGCCATTCTGTCTGAAGCTTTGCAGTCTAACGTATGTAGTATGTTTTTGTACCATCGTTAAATTAAGCTGCCTGGATTTCAAACCAGATTGCCCCATTCCCGCTTAATTAGCAACACGTGCTATGTTTACAAAGACGGAACAATGAAACAGAGTGTATCATTTTTGACTCATATTAACATGTACAGCCATGTTACATGCTAAGATGTGAACCGTCCCCGTGGCTGTAAGAATTGTGTAACTGTTTCAAAATCAGTTTGAAAACGAAGTTCCTCACAGAATCCCACGAACTTTTAAATGATTTTGAAATTTTGAATTGGTCCTAAACTGGGCCAAAGTGTGTTTGCATTTGTTAAATAAACATGGTTAGGTGTGGTATAAAAATGCAAATCGGTCAAGAAAACTGGCAAGAAGCAGAGCTAAATCAGCGTTATAACTGTATATACTTAGTAGACTTCACAATATGCACTTATCATCAACAGTCTTTTTAAAAGCGCTTGTAACACAATAATATTTTTTCGCAAGTACGACATCTAAAAGTACGTTATATAAGTACCATTTTGACCCCCCCCCCCCCCCCCCCCCCCCCCACACACACACTTCCAATTAATTTAAGAACATGTAGCCCGTTTTATGAATAAAATAATTAATAAAAATAAAAAATAAGTCCTTATCCGAACGTATTTATTACATGTGCAATATGAACATCCCCGTTCACCCGTAACTATTGAAGGAACAGACTTAGCAACTTTCTGACGGACAATGAATGTTTTTCCTTCACATTCCAGTGGTCACCGGACAGTTTTCAATGGACGGCATTTAAAGCTAGCATATCTGTACGGGTAAATTATAGATAACTCGCGCCATTATCTGTAAACAGATCTAATAGACGTGGTCATGAACCTTCCAACCATTGTCCGTTTCATCCCCCTTACAATCGACAAATCTCGACCCCTGCCGTCGTGTCACTCGAGAAGTTAGATGGTCACTTTATTAGCCAGGTTTACGAGCGCGCCTACCCGCAATATAAGCTTGCCTTGAATCCATATTTAGCAGGCTGACAGTAATTGCCGACGTTTAAACGCCAACATTTTTTCAATAAAAAGCAAACCTTCAAAATCATAAATCAAATCATGAAAAGCATCGTAAAATAACCATCATCATTCTCACCAGCTAGAAGAGAAGTCGTAGCACAACAAAAACGTTATCATCAGCAACAACATTTTCATGTCATACCCTTAAATCATCAACATCGTCGCTATTGTCTTCATCTCTTCATTCACTCCACAGAAGAAGAAGAAGCATTAACAATGTGTACTTACTAAAGTCTAACTATTTTCAGTGAAGAAGACAACGAAATTTATAGCCACCTTTTTACACTCACACTTATTCTCGAAAAGATGTTCGCACAACCTGATCTCTTCGTTCTGTCTATGTTCGATCTATCCTTATTTTATTTTATTTTGCATTAATTAACAACAGATTCGACCAAGACTTGTGGCTTCATTCATAGGCCCCAATTATTTCGTATGGCAGGACTCAAAAAATGGTGTTTCGACCCTAATTATTTGCATTTTAGCTAGCCAATTAACCGATTTAGATTTGTGAAATTGTACGATCAACTGCAAACGAAGAACTCACATCGGTCCTAAGAATGTGTATTTTAGATATTTCATTTAATTTCACTTTCAATTTTTGGATGTTTGCTACATCTGTCCATAAACACATGCCTTTATCTGGGTAAACAATTGCATGAACCCAAGGAAACATTTACAAAGCATTATTTGTTTGCTCTCAGTATCTGTTATGTGTGGCATTCACACGTGGACTGTTGTGCTTTTACATTTACCTTAATGAAGTACAGTAAGGTTTTGAAAAATAAAACGGCAACAACAACAACAACAAAAACAAACACAAATAACAACCAAAAAAAAACCAACAACAAAAAACAACAGATCAAAGTTTTCAATGCAACTTTATCATGTTTTCAGTATGATGACATTACGACCTATATTTATGGATAGAACCTAAATTCTTGTTCAAGAGCTAAAATGTAAAAACCATCCCATTTTATTCTCCTCGGATAGCCGAACTCACGCAATCAAACTAGTAAGTGTTTAAATCTACTGGAATGATTTTTCTTACTATCACAGTACTTTCAGTCTGTTTTTGGTAAAGGGTAGACAGTCAATATGCTAGTGGTTAGAAATGTCATTCTTAGAGTCAACATGCTCGCTTTTGCATAACTTTTGCAACTGTTACCTGTAATAATCAGTAGCAGATCTGGAGTGTGGGCGCACCTAGTACACGCTCCTTCTAATATTTCTGAGCATACATACAATAAATGGATATTGCGTGAATTTATAAGCTCGTACAAAAGTGTCAGTTGTGACGTAGATATGTAAGTACGTATCAACCAGCATTCCAGAAACAATGTCATTAGAACACATTTCTCACTTATAACTTACAGTTGAAAAAATGACGGCCCCCTTCCCACTAAGTTAAAATTCTGGATCCGCCTCTGTTAACTATAACGACATAATTCATGTGTTTAGTAAAACCACGTAATTTTCCAAGTTATTAGCAAATTTATAACATATATCATATTTTATAGTTCGATTTTCACACTAAATACAAAGTTTTATCGATTGTAATCAAACTGACACACCATCAACCACCAACCAATGCCAGGCTGGAGAGCTGTTTCCACTAGACATATGGGCACGCATATTAATGTCCATCTAATTATACCACCCCTCAGATCAGGCAAACGCCATTGTGACCATGATGGTCAACCCTATTATTAACTTGGTCACTTACAGCCGACAAAGTAACACGTGGTAACGCGTTGGGACCATGGTTCTTTATTTGGTCTCTTTCTCGAGGCCATCAACACCTGGCTTGCACTTGATGATTATGCGAATCCCAATAGCGTTAAACCCGGCGTTAGCTTGGAAATGTGTGATCAGAATCTACACATTTTATGGGAAAATCTTGTTTTCCAAAAGATGTAGTTGTTAACAAGGACTAAGAAGTAAGTCTGGAGTTCCACTATATATGTTGCAAGATAAAGATCACGTTCACATGTAAGGTCTACTGCCCTTTTTGTGAGATTACCGGAAGATGGGTGTAAGGTCGGAAGGTGGAGTTGCTGGTGACACTTTTAATGGAGTATGCTTTGTTGTTCCCGACAGAAAGCTCTTAAACTAGTGACCAGCATGTTTTGTTCCGTCTGTCAATGTACTTAATCCGTGTACATTACTCTCATTTCAATATTACTAATTAATATACTTCTTAATCCTTTATCTTAGTACCAGTATCGGTACGAACACGACAGTAGTTTCGGTAGATTGAAAAGTCAAAGCCACTGCTAATTAGGGATACTGTTACATTAAATCATTTTGTTAAAATGTCGAATTTCTATCAAAAATAACGCAGGCGCGCACTTCTCTGATGTTGAATAATTAAAAAATTTACAGTTAAAAATGAAAGTATACTTTTCATTGACACTGGCGGCTTTCGAACAATGTAATCTCATTCTTTGGATGGTTGTACAAATGATATGGGAATATTAAGCTTATGATATAACAATTATATTTAGATGGGTACCAGTTTCCCAACGACCATCTGCAGTCCGACAGTTTCAAGGTACAACTACCCCGCCGGTAAGTGCCACCTCGTCGAACGGCAGCGACCACAGTCGTCCCCAGAGCTTCGTCCACAAGGCCGGCACACCGGGACCTAGATCCGCCAACTCCGCTGGAAGTTTGGCCATTATGACGTCACCGACGAGTAACGGACCAACGGATCGGAGCACGAACGGCGGCATCAGCAGCGACAACACAGTTCGTCGGGATTCCAAGGATTCGTGGCACAACCTTCAGTCAAACACTCAGTCGTCGGGCGTTCAGAAGCGAGTGTCCCCGACTAAGCAAGTTAGTCTTAGCCTGTTACGTCATGACGAGATGACAGGGACGATAACTCTTGATATCAGGAATCTTCCAAATGGCGACTCCGGTAAGTTAGATTTACACATACTTTATTCGTGTCAAAGGGACATCACTGCCAAACAACGGTTAAGGGCGAGATTTGTTTCTGTGTCATATGTCAAATCAGTATACAATTTAGGTGCATCGTACCTATTGAGCTAAGGGTTAATCTAATACACCGTTGTCAGTGAAAAACATCGCATAAAAACGACACTTGCGCTGCCTGGATAATGTTCTTTTAAAACGGAATGTGTTTTAAACAGAAAGATTGTATAATTGTAGTATCGACTTGCATAACATTCAGTTAACCATAGTCTCACATCGACTTAAAGACGGCTGCCACTACGGCGCTGCAAGCCGGCACAACATATTTAGCAGTCTAGTAACAATACGTGCGAAAATGCATACTTTGGGCATTATCTCTGAAATATTTTTGCTTAAACCTTCGTTAGAAAAGAATAAACCATTGTACAGAACAATGACCATTTTAACTTAGCACACGCAAGACTACAAGTACAGCACGTCTTTGTTGGTGTGTTGGAGGACTAAACTGATAACGGCATGAACTATCATTAAATCCACGTCAGAAGTTCATGTTCATAGCATTTTTATTCAGAAACACACTTATTTCATGTCAAAACGGAGCTTTAACATGTATATTTTTATGTCCGCATCACGTTTTAAGTGCAACTTCGCTGCGTTCTAGATTTGGGAATATAGTTACAGTAGTGTGTTTGAAATGGCATGTTTGCTCCAAATAGTATTCATACGCTATAAACCTCAAGACATTAAGTCAAGCGTTAAAAGATACAGGAGGGATTTTACTCGCGGGGAAATATTATCCAGACCACCGCTTCGGTATTACCTATTATCAGCTATTTATGAACATATACTTATGACTAGAGATTGCAGATAATCTACTGACAGCTACTGGTGTGTTGCTTTCAAGACGATTTCGCAGATTACCGATCCTGATACCACAGTATGTAGATCGTCGGTTACAGGTCCAGAAGGTCTTGGGTTAAATCCTGGGCCTAGACAGAGTCAAATCTTATATTTTCCTTGAACATATCTCTGCAACATGACTGTTTAATTAAAGTTATAAGTGACGTTCATATTAATCGTGCTCGTAGCTTTAAATGTGGTATCCGCCAGTTTTCTATATCAAATGCATGTAACATTGCTATTTCACTATTTTGCGGATTTTAGACACATTTTCTTCATAAACTCAAGCTGTAGTATTAGTTAAGACGATTTACAACACTACCTCTATAATAAGACAGTCAGTACAAAATATGAAATAAATCGCACTAAGTGTTCATTATTTCCAAATCTTTAAACAAACACGCTGCGGAATTCTGCTAAAATAGATGTTGACGTCACAGCGGATTACATGGATGCCGGTATAACATTATCTATTCACAAAGGAAAGTAGTCTTTGTTTAAAAATAGCTAACAGTGTAGCGTGACTCACATAGGACATACATCTTCTTAATAACGAAGCGGGTGTTGTTTTTAGCTCACTTGAGCACAACGTGCTCAAGGGGAGCTTTTGTGATACCGCTTCGTCCGTCGTCCGGCGTCCGTCGTTCGTCGTCCGTCGTTCGTCGTTCGTCGTCAACATTTACCTTGTGAACACACTAGAGGCCACAATTTTTATCCAATCTTCATCAAACTTGGTCAGAATGTTTGTTTGCATGAAATCTTGGATGAGTTCATTATTGGGTCACCTGGGGTCAAAAAGTAGGTCACGAGGTCAAATTTTAGGAAAAACTTGTGAACACACTAGAGACCACATTTATAGCCCAATCTTCAACAAACTTGGTCAGAATGTTTGTCTGCATGAAATCTTGGATGAGTTCGTAACTGGGTCACATGGGGTCAAAAAGTAGATCACGAGGTCAAATCCTTGAAAAAGCTTGTGAACACACTAGAGGCCACATTTATAGCCCAAACTTCACCAAACTTGGTCAGAATGTTTGTCTGCATGAAATCTTGGATGAGTTTATTATTGGGTCACCTGGGGTCAAAAAGTAGGTCACGAGGTCAAATTTTAGGAAAAACTTGTGAACACACTAGAGACCACATTTATAGCCCAATCTTCACCAAACTTGGTCAGAATGTTTGTCGACATGAAATCTTGGATGAGTTCATAACTGGGTCACGTGGGGTCAAAAAGTAGGTCACTAGGTCAAATCCTTGTAAAAGCTTGTGAACACACTAGAGGCCACATTTATAGCCCAATCTTCACCAAACTTGGTCAGAATGTTTGTCTGCATGAAAACTTGGATGAGTTCGTAACTGGGTCACGTGGGGTCAAAAAATAGGTCATTAGGTCAAATCTTAGAAAAAGCTTGTAAACACACTAGAGGTCACATTTATAGCCCAATCTTCACCAAACTTGGTCAGAATGTTTGTCTGCATGAAATCTTGTATAAGTTTCTCAACTGGGTCACGTGGGGTCAAAAAGTAGGTCACTAGGTCAAATCTTAGAAAAAGCTTGTGAACATACTAGAGGCCACATTTATAGCCCAATCTTCATCAAACTTGGTCAGAATGTTTGTTTGCATGAAATCTCGAATTAGTTCATAACTGGATCACGTGGGGTCAAAAAGTAGTTCACAAGGTCAAATCTTAGAAAAAGCTTGTTAACCTATTTATAGGCCAATCTTCATCAAACTTGGTCAGAATGTTTGTCTACATGAAATCTTGGATGAGTATGTATTGGGTCTCGTGGGGTCATAAAGTAGGTCACTAGGTCAAATTTTAGAAAAAGCTTGTGAAAACACTTAAAAGGCTACATTGATGGCCCAGTCTTCACCAAACTTGACCATCATGTTTGCCAGTATGAAATCTTACATATGTTTTGAAGTGAGACATGTGGATTCAGTAGGTTACTTGGTAAAATTCTAGAAAATGTTATCAACCCAGTGGCCACACTAATGGTCCAATTTTCACCAAAGATTTCTAAATTAAATAACTCTTAATTACTTAATGCCAGATTTGAACCTACGTAAATCCTGTGTCATCAGGTGAGCGATTAAGGGCCATCATGACCCTCTTGTTCACTTTTCACATGTATAAGATGTATCTTATCACTGTAGCAAATCATGTCTTGGGATCATTTCCGGTCATAATAATGTATTTGGTGTTTTAGAGAAAAACTGATCCAAACTGTCGGATACCACCTTTTAATGACTGTAACGAAATATATTGAAAGAAACACCCATATCCAACTACATGTACGATACACAAATAAATTTATTTTGCACCACTATCTGTATTTGGGTAAATTTTAGTAAATTTAGTGTTTTGTAACTGGATTTGAGTGGAAACACAATAAAGTCTGAGAGATAGAGAGAGCCTTATCAACGTCCAAATCGGACACAACACTCACAACAAGGCTGGCAATGAAGCTAATGTTTATGTCCAATGAACATTCGACAAGCGGAAATATTAATGCGCGACATTTCCTTCATGGCATAGTAATGATTAGATCAAAATACACACCTAATATTAAATTACTCTGTTAGTCGTAAAAATATAGTGTCTATTATGCCTACGTCCTTTAACCTTTGATGACTCAATTAATATATAGATTCCAATGAAAACTCTATAAAGAGTTTAACAAATTTGAATTATCAAGTTTTAAAGGCGTGTGATGTGGAAGGTTTTCGACTGTAATCTAACGTATAAACAACACAATTAGATTCCCTTAATGTTTATGATCACATGTTAATATATATAGATACCGTTAATTAAAATTGTATTATAATATATAATTGCACTGGGTATAGTTGCCAAACTATAATAATATCAGCCGAGTAAATATGTCAATTAATTAATTATAAAGTATAATCTGATGGAATCACGTTGCTAAGTTTGTGTGAAGTATGGTTTATTGCGTTTATATTTGAAATAAAGCGCTCAAAGTTGACTTTTTATGTTGACTTTTGTTAATTTTTCAAAGCAAAAACGAGTCACTAAGTTACATTCATTCCATACAAGTTTATATGGTGTCTGAGATGACCATAAAAGTAATGCAATTATTTTAAATATCTCTTTAAAAGATTTTTATTGATGTCATAAACTTGTGTAGATTAATTTTAATATAAACCAATTTAAAAGAGTATGATGGACTGGGTGGGCATACATGTATGTGTGAACGTCGTAGTTAGCCATGTTTCAGATTTATTTACAGCAAATGTTTGGCATTATTGAATCATAAATACATAATAATTTTCTATTTAACCAACTTTCTGACAACAGAAACAAATTCACAAAAAGGAAAACAACTATATAAATGTTCAATTGTACTAAAATAAACAGTTGGTAACCCCCCAACAATGAAATATATACATCTGGTATAAGTGGACCAGTCCATTATCGTGCAAAAGTGTTTAAGCGTTTTGATATTTTTAATTCAACATGGTGTCAGCTTTATTTTGACACCAAAATAGTAAGATTATCTAAGAATAGGAATTCTGATGCCGAAACATAGCTTGTTATAAAAGAGAAAAACTCCATGTCACAAGTTCTACTTCTGGTCGGTGTTGAGTGTAACCACCCCTTTAAGTCTACTGTAATATATACTACATGCAAAATGTCATCTTCGGTATCCGCGTTCACGTATTCGTAAATGAAGTTTAAAAAACACAACCTATTTGACATTGTCAAGATGGTCGCACTAACCTGCAACGCCAATCGGAACACCTCGGATAATTCACGAATCATCTCTCGGATGTATGTAGGTAGACGGATTACCTCGGCCATTTCCCTAAATGGGTCTTCTTTTGAGACAGACGTCAAAACAAACATGGCAGGTCAGATGACAGCTCTCTATAGTACGATGCCTGTAAAACTTCACTTTGCGGCTGCTTCAAATTTAAATAATCTAAGTTTAATTTATCCTGCGCAGCATAGACACAGCTGTCAAACGACGCCATTGTTTATGTTTTGTGGGAACTATATTTTAAGCATCTTCTTCACACTTCCGGCGAACAAAACGATCGTGATTTGAGCAAGTATCATTGCACGAGATACATCCGAGGGATGATTGTCCCGAGGACGGAATTACCCGAGGAGTTCCGATTGCCTGCAACGCCTGTTCTTTACAAATTGTAATCATTTCATTGGCTGAATTTCCGTGCCGTATTGGACACGGAGCCAATCAAATGCTTCTTACATATATTCATGAGAACATTTTTTTTGCCAAGTAACCCAAGGTATACATATGTAGTGATAACGGAATGTTTATCGTAGGTTCCGACGATGGCAAAATGCGCTGTACTTTTAATATTTCAATATGTATTGGATGTTTTATTTATAACTGCATGAAACATGTACATCAATTTCGGCATCCGAACGCTCTGTACCTTTACTATCTTGACCTTATCAAATATGATCATGTTGCATTTTTATATTAAAACAGGTGCGTATAGAATCTTTGAAAACATGATCAGCTGATCTAATTAAAATGTTGTTATCTTGTTAAAATATTTATGTTTGCCCACTGTATACACGTGTGTGCGTCTTTAATCGATTTCAAAAGAACTACTATCCTGTATTACCAGACACAAGATGATGCTGACTCTATTACCTTAATCACTGAAAAAAATAAATGTATACAGAGTAAAACATGTCCAATTAAAATGTAAGGATCTAACCAGCACGCAGATATAAGTGATATAAACGAGTTTATACCATTGATGTGTTTACACCTGCCCCCAGCACGGGTGTCTATGATAGCGCCACCTGGTGCACTTAAAGGTTAGAGGTCAAGCAAGTGGTTGCATGTGGGGCTTATCAGTACCACGGCGGGAAGTAATGGTGTGTTAATCCGAGGTCCTGTTTTCCAGACGCTCATTAACACACCCCTTGTAGTTGCTAGATTTGTTTACAACACATATATTTATTCTCAGTTGTTAGTTTTCATCAACGCGCAAAGGTAACCAGATATCTTGGATAGCTAAAAACTCAGCACTAAATAGTACTGAACCTGATCAGACAGTTCCTGGGATCTGGCTGATGTAGATTTACACTATTGTCCCGGGTCTGGTCAATTTGATGATGGCAGTCTCAGAGTTACATTTTGCTGTGGTTCCCACAGGAACAACGCACGATGTCATGATGGAGTTGCCTTGGTGAAAGTAAGGGTGTCAAAGATTGTGTGGCCTTTCGCCGTTGGACTGTGAATATTTAAAAAGAAGACACACGCGCACGCACGCACGCACACACACACATACACAAATGTTTGTTAAAGGTCTTCTTCAATCTTTATCTTTGTCAACAATACAGTTGTAGTTTATAGTTCACATGTTGTTCTAGGTGTAGCAGACCATCCAAAAATACATATAATATAAATCTAGCATGTCTTTAGTCCCCTTTTTATATATTGTAATTTTTATATAAAGACACTTTCTCCAATCACATTGAATCGCTATGAAGCATAGTGTTTACCGAAAACATAAGACGTGTTTCAGGCGAAGGAAAACCGCGACCATTAATAATTGATATTACAGACCTTACCTTAAAACCCCAGGGATTTCCTTTTCCGACATGCTAAACATTAATGAAAACAAACTTAACACTAATTAAACAACATTTTAAGCAATAATAATTACATCCGCATCATAGCTTTAATCCGAGCTTAAATTAATATATTAAGCATCTTAAATTTAATGGATATCTTAATGTTGAGGCCTTTTGTTGGTAATGTTTAATTTCCAAGTAGATAAAACAAGCCCATTTGCCATCCGTATCATGCACGTGCACTATCACACTCTTGATATCAGTGCGAGCAAGTGATGCGCAACGAACGTCACTGATCCATGTTGCGGTATACTTCAACAGCATCTTGTTATCAGCTAATTAAACAACTAAACAGCCTTGGCTGCAATTTTCGGGCGTGCAAATTGGCAAATATAAGCCCATGAAGAATAACGATTGAAAGAAAAAATAGGTTTACGCTAAAATGATCGAGTTAATGTAATAGTATGACAATATGGTACGTCTGAGTTATAGTCAGGGTGATAGAGATTGATTAATTTTAGTAATTTGTAAGAATTAAGTATTTAAGTAAATATTATTTTATTACGACGTTGTATTTTCTAAACATTGGTTTCGGTGCAACTATTGGAACACTTAATATTTCGATTGTAGACAGATCGCAGACATATCGCAGACAATTAAGGCGTGACCGGGCACTGCTCAGTATCAACTTTGATAGAACGCTATCATTTTTGTCTATAAATATACTTTAAACCATTTCTTAATTTAAAATGTAAAACGAAACATACTCAGAGGAAGAGGATACCAGTTTTGCGCGGTTAAACACACAGATGAATACTCCCATTAATGTAACAAAGAAAACAGGTTATGTTAACGTGCCGACAAGATAGCATCTCAGCATATCGTTCATACATTGATTCTTATTAATCTGTGCTATACTTAAACAGAAAAAGACTTGCGGAATGACTGCAAAAAGAGTTTATTTCAAATAATTATGTAAAACAGTCTCTCATTGTATGCCATGCTATTTAAACCCGTAATTGCTTCGTTCTAATTTCAAAACATAATACGAACATTAAAACGTTTCTAATAGTGAAGTACCGGTATCGACGCAGGTACAGTTTGGCAAAGTTTTTTTTTTTAAGCTTTCATTAGGGTTAATCATTATAATATTTTTATGACCGACAATAAACCTACAAGCAATCCTGAAGCTCATGGATAGTGTCAGGACGAACCGTTTCAAGGCCGACTCGGAGATGAGATAGGCGGCAGATGAATTCAAATAGAATCCTGCATATTTGTCTCGTCGTCGTCCTTTGATGAGCAAGATAAATAATCAGTTGGCGAGATAACACCCTAATAAAATAAAGAGGTTTTGGAACCGCTCTTCTTCCATTACCTCTTGAAACGAGGAATAAATTCCAATTAGTGATCTTCCAGCCAATTTTTGTGACCTCATTTAAGATCAGTTCTGGAAAGGCTCGCGAAGTCCCGATTCAACGCCCACAGAATAAACCTTCATCCCGTCTTTTTTTATCAGACGGGATAAATATTCTGGCATAATTTGAGTGTGAAAAAAACGTGTTATATATGAAGAGGAAGTTCCTAATTTTCTGATATTGTTTGACGCAGTTTGTTCTCTAGGAAACATGGATATATGCCAGGATGTGTTTAAAGGTACGAAAGACAACGCTGCTGGACATCTAAGTTTACTGTTGATTAATGTTGGGAATTATTTAAGTGACATTTGTGCATAGTATCTGACATCAGTCAAATGCATTGCGTTACGGCGAAAATAGTGTCCATATTTCTTCTTAAAGACATCTGTTTAAAAAAAACACGAATTGTACATGGAACTAGCAATAAACAGGTTTTTGTTTATCCTTTATTTATTCCATAAGCGAGCAATGTGACAAACGAAATAAGTACATAAAGATATCTGCTGGATTAGAAAACGAGTTTTTTGTTTTTTTGTTGTTGTTTTTTTGTTAGAAACTTATGTATATTTCTCTCCACGTTATTACACACATATTATATTTTCGTTGGGACAGGATAGTGTGGTGCATTATTTGCATGAAATAAAAATCCAAAATCTAAGGGAAAAGCAAGAAAAGGAAGGAAAGAAATGTAACTGTAAGTAGCCAGTCCGGACTGACACAACTAATGAAGGGGTTCATGGAAAGGATTATTATAAAGAAATGAGAAAATACACATCAATTCAGCTTTTGATTTTTGTTCCAGGTCTGGGTCACGAAGATGACCGATTTTGCCCGAGTGATGACGGACCAGAAATGGGTGTGTCAGGTTCGATGTTGAGGCATGGTCAGGTCACGTCTACCCTCGGACGGCATGTCAGGTGAGGTGACCAAGTTACAAAATTAACTGGTTAATTATTGGTCCAATATTTTACTTCGGAAACTGTAGATACATCGCGAAGTCTAATATATCTAATGCACACTTTATAATTTTCGTGCAAAATTTATAGAGATTTCTGACATTAGTTTTTATTCACTATTGAAATGATTAAACGACTTGAGGGAAACAAATCGAAACGAGGCTCTTCTGAGTTGTTTATTATTATTATTATTTTCATCCAACTTGTTTATTAGTTTCAGTATTCAATGATAACGCATGTTAGAAGTAATTTATTACATAATAAACAAATCACCAGTTTTGTATTATATAACTTTAAAATGGAATGTACAGAATGGGAATTGTTGTATACGGGAATCCACGTCATAACGGCAACCTTACGTCCACAAAAATCTGCGACTTTAAGTTTATAATAATAAATAGAAGCAAAATGTTATTGGATTTATAATTAACTGTTAATTGGCCATTTTGCACATTTTCCCCCAGAAGCAAGTGGGTTTTGCTGGCAGTTAACTTTTTCTTCATCGTTTTGAGAATTTATCTGATTCTTTAGGCTTTAAAATATAAAGTAGCTTCGATATACATGAAACTTATGATGATAAATATTAGCAAAAGTGTTAATGCTTTGTAATTAATTGTTAGTTGTTATGGTTGTTAATATAACTGAAACAAAAAATAAAGATAACACATACGTTATTTAATTTACAAGTTCAATGTTCTTGATTAACTTAACTTTCATGATCACAATATTACTGTAGTTATGCTATTTTATGACTATAAGTTATACATTTTTTAACAACATTCAAGCTTGTTTCCATTTGAGTAAACTTACTCAATGACAAAGAAAGCACATGTTATTCTTTTTTGGATTTTATTCCCTTTCTAAACAGTGAATACATATAAATAATAAAAGCGCAATAGACTTAATTAAGGTTGCACTAGTTAAATATCCGCATGATATATTGGAACATTTTATAGACAATTCTTGACATTAAACCTCGATGTGTTCTAGATGGAACGTTTTTGCTGAACTACATGTATATGTTACATCGTTCTGACTAGTTTAAAGTCACCCGGGTAAAACATCCATGTACGTGTAATTTCTATATAAATTATAAATATGTACAACAAGCCTGTCAGTAAAGTCAAATCGAAATAGATTTACCAACTTTCACGGCATTTAATCAATACACTAAGCCGCTGGGCCATTTGCTATGCATATGAGTAATTTTCATGTCAGTTTCATAATTTATCTTGTAATATTTCTAAACATATTCCGGTAAGTAATTTCCTCAAACTACAGGCCATTTCCAAAACGGTTTACAAGTCTTCGCCCATCCTATTCCGGCTTGGCGTAACGACCGATGAACAGCAGACTCCCTGTGCTGCAGTCTCTGAGTAAAATAAGGAACGGGTGGTCGCATATGAACATTTGATCTGGTACAGGCAGCGCCCTCATACGGGACATCATGGCGGTTGCTGCCGCAGCTTCTGTACCCTCTTCGTTCACCTCGATGAACGCTTTATGAACGACTTCGCTTACCTCATTGTTGACCTTCTCAAGTAGACCAGTCATGTCAGCCTTCTCCGGATCAAACAGATCTGTGATACCAATCGACGCAAGCACCTTAGACAGCGTGCAAGAGGCTTCGAACTTGAACTTCGGTAGCCCCACATTTACAGAGGGTCTCATTGGCTCTTGCAACGCCTCGAACACATCATTTAATACATCGGTGGTCAGTTCCTTTTCTACTTTAGACAAACCATCCTTTTCATTGGGCAAGATTATCACCATTGCAACCGAACCGTTCTTGTAGGATAGTTCTGCCGCTGAAAAGCCGAGGTTTCGATCAAGATGGAATGGGATTTTGATTTTCAGCTTCATCATATCAACTTGAACAACATCAGTAGCTGTGACATAAAGTTCTCCTTCACGGTGTTTTCTGGTTTGAACTGCGTCTCCCAAAGGCCTTTGAAATAAATCGCATTAACGATCACGTTAGTTGTGTTTACGTCGAGCGGTTCGACCAACAAATCTTTAATCTTAGCGTTGGTCTGCTCTTCAACCCACTTATTGATCACAACGTGACTTGTAGGGGAGGCGAAGTCCACCTTCTCTATTCCACCAGCGTAATACTCACTGACGTCTTTGGTAAATTGCTCCGTTGCCTTCATGCTGTCGCGAACGTAAATCCTGTTTGCTATCGTCAGCAACGTTCCATCGTTATCTAGCTTCTTAAGCACGTCGTTGATTTTTCTAAAGTCTTCATGGCATTGGTCAGATGGTTTCTCTCCGAAGCCTAGAATGTCAGTGATCTGCTTCTGCGTATTTCCTCTGGCTCCTAAGCACGCCAGCATCAACGCCGAGGTAACGCTATGTGGGGAGATAAAGACGTTGCCCTCACCGCCGGAGATCGCCTTATATAGACTTAAAGAGAATGACGTTAGTCCGCGTTGTAATGCTGTATCCATGATGATTTAGATCGGCGTTTAGGTGACGTTGACGTCTTTTTGTTCTAGGGAAGTATACACAGAATGTTGTCCAGTCGTATTGAAATGAGTGTCCCCTTTGTCTTATTACAAAATCACGAGTATTTTCTCTTTGTGAAGAAAATGATCACTATTTATTTTCTTGTCGTAATAAATATATGCGCAACTTAGTTTTCCGAGGTTATGCAAATAGTTACACGTGCAGACTTAACACATATAATCCTCGTCGCTTATCTTTAATTTTCGCCTAGCTTCGCTTCAAATGACAGCAACGAATGGATTTTCCGACACGACGGCTGAGATAAAGGTTGTCAATAAAGTAGAGTTGTTTCCGTATATAAGCCAAAAGAATGAGTAGGCGGGCGATGAAACATCCGTTCAATTGCAAGAAAAAAACATTCGTCATTCACTCTTATATCAAGACACACTCTTCTCCGCCATATTGTTTAAAGGTAAACAACTCTCACTCACTTTAAAGAATCAGTATGGACGTAGACTAGCTGTAAACACTTTCTCTAGTGTCTGCGTAAGAAATAACCACTCGGTGCATATCTCCTTTCGAAGGGTGTATACATTTTTTTACTTTAAAATATCTCGTCCCGACCTCGAACCTTTGACTTCCTTTTCCTAAAGCTAACACATTGAGGAGCCTGTGGTGTTGTGATAGCTCGGACTTGTAACTCCTCCGACTGATTGCCTCTAACCGCGTGGGTTCGAGTGCCGGTCGAGGCGAAGGGACCTAATGTGGTAAGGTCTTCCAGCTGACCTGCGATGCGCCGGGTTCTACTCATTTTCTGGGCTCTTCCGCTATCAGAGTAGCTGGATGTCGCTATAATGACCATAACTGTGTCGCAGCGATATATTTCTAAAAAAAAAAAGAAGTTAAAACCCGACTGACTGCGCGCCACTTTTGCCTGTCCAGTCATGATCGTAAGTATATTCAATGGTCCACGGGTACTACCGGGTTAGTGTTGTCAGTCTGCTCATACACGTTTGTTTACAGCAAATTTCATTAGTTTTTTTTAATGCATACACGAACTTTTTTCCTATGGAAGCACATTTCGCTTAAATGTTCGGGTGTGTCTTGGGTCAAGCCAAGACGTCTGCATGACTGCATATATCGGCTCTATACTGGTATGTCCTTGTTTGGACTACTTGACTCTGTGGCTAGTCTAAGGGCAAAACCGCTGATAAGACGGTTGATATATGGAGGTCTGTCCGCAACGTTGTGTTTACTTGTGTGTACTCCGTGCAGGGCTGTGGATAGCGCAAGAGCTGTAAATACCATTCAGCAAATCATAACCGATCTAATAAATTGTAAATTACGAGTAAATGGTCCTGGCGGAAAATGTGCATCGATTTGCACGTATAATATGAGTCGGGCTTTATTTGCTTTTTGGGAAGGGTATACAGTTTTAATATGTAATAATATATTAAATTGATTTAACGCACGGGTGTTTTATGTAAATAATACGTGTCGTTATAGAGTTAATCTGTGAACGATTTGTGGAAATAATATTAAAATGAAAGTTTTAAAGATTTGTGGCGTTCGATTTCATTTTAAGTGAAGAAATAAGTCTCTTTTTTTTACATAATTCAGTATTGCAACGCGATGTTTGTCTGTTTATTTATTGGGTTTGGGTTTATCGTCCCTCCAACATTATTTCAGTTATCTGGAGACGGTGTCCACTTGAAGCAGATATAGTGTTGACTCTACTGTGTATAGCATACCGTGGACACCTGGCATGATATCACACCCGGTCATATTATCCTGACACTGGGCCAACCGTGGAACTACCCTTACATTTGCTTGAGCGTCAGCAAAGAAGCTACGCCGCTACCATTGTTTATGACTGGTATGTCGCGGTCCGGGTTCGAACCCGGGGCCTCTCGTATCAGCAGCCGAGGCTCTACCGATTGCGCTACCAGGCCCGGCACAATGTGATTAATATCATAATGCGATGTGTGACACGATGTTGGTAACAATGAAATATGCACAGGCAAACAGATAAAATAATTGTAGAAACACAACTACATTGTTCTGCTTAAAAAATCCTGTGAAATAATATACTTCACAATCGCATAGTCATTCATTACCAGTTGGTGTGGCTACATTTTCTTGCAATTTTCAGTATGTCATCTCCCTTCAGTGATTTAAATATACTGAACTTGTTTTAAATTCAACAAGCGCAAACCAATGTAACGAATCTTCTAGCTGATCCAGTGTTGTACAGACAGGAGGCTAAGAGAGATAACCTCTGCAGACTACAGACCGTTATTTGGTTCTGAGTTGTCTTTCTTGCTTAAAAGTACTTGAATTTAAATGTAAACCTGGTAAACACGAATAGACCAAGACCAGAAGCACCTGCTTTCGTATTATGTCGAGTGTTAAGCCAAATGTTCTGTCTTGTTACCTTAGCAAACTATGTCGAAGTTGTCAAATCATTAAGATTTTTTTAAGAAACCAAGTACAACATGATCGAGGTAAATCGTCACACAAGGAAGACATTATTTGAACCTCTCACACAAACAACACTACCACCACCATCACATCGCCGCTCAGCAATTTCTCCTATCACACCACCGCCACAATATCCACAACCGCCATTACTACTGCATTAATGTCGCCACCACAACCGCCGCCAGAACATCCCTCCTACCACCCCCACAACATTCATCGCCAACTACACAGACCCCGCTACCACCACCACCACCATCACCACCATAAGCGCCGTTTCTACAACTTCTGCTAGTACCATCGCCTCCACATTAACACCGCACCCGCCACCACCACATTATCGCCACCTTAACTACCACACTGACTATCATCAATCTTCCCATCAACAACAACAAAAACTACCAACAACACCATAGTCGCATCAATACGCTAACAAAATAACATTTTTAAACACAATATGTTCGTGAGGTGTGTTATGTATTTCGACCTCTTCTTTCCAGTTTCCTGGACACCATATGTGTAATGGCAGCGGGCTATACATGTTACTAGTTGTCGTCGTCGGTGTCGTCGTAGCAAGCATCTTCGCCGTGCACCAGTTTCCGGCCCTGTTTGAGGTAGGCATGTTTAAGGTTGTGTCCTAGGATTTGAATACTTAAAGACACACGTTAATGTAGCAAAGCATACCATCGCTTGAGTATTTGGGAATAACGTATAACTGGTAAGATGACGACTTGTCACAAACTTAAACTCACTTTTCATCATTTTCTATTCTATTTTAGCTGGAAAATTTTTGTTTAATTTTTTTATCTGAAATATCTAGGTATTCAACAAGCAGCTGTTAGCAAGGACCTTTCAAGTTACTGTATCATGTGTGCATTTTCTAAAGTGTTTTTCTGGCTAAAAATGTTCAATGACACCTTGGAGGAATTTTTAGATCTTAAATTTAATGAAAAACATTAGAAAACTCAAGCGTATGTATGCCACAAACTTACAAACGCGCGTACACAAACTTTAATACACAATATTATGGCATAAGCATATTCACGCCAATTATGCACGCACAGACACACAACACACTTACACACACACAAAAACGCACCCCGCGCTGCGAACACACACACGTTAACACACACGAAACACATGTATTCAGAGGTATGCAGACCATCTGTTTCAACATGAACCCTTGTGAAGAGGGGCCTAGACCGTATTTGAGGCTCTTACTTTATTAACCGATTTTGTGGGTATTAGATTTTAGATTTTATAACGGACCTATGAATGTGTAATTTAAGTGGAGGAAACAAATATCGTAACATGTCGCAAAATTAGTTTTAATATAAGCCCATACAAGTAATTAACATATAATACCAATGCTGGGACCCTATGTTCGTGCAATTTAAAACACAGTTGTTCTGCAGACAGTCTGTCAATTATCCTCAAAGACGATATTACCCATCGTTTTAAAACACTCATGCTCTGGAAATAACCTTAATAAAATTGTACACTCAGACATAATAAAGCAGCTAACATTTACAACAAAAAGCTGCTCCTTTCATCAAGTTAAGACATTCACCCTGACTAACGTTTAAAGTATTTAACATTGATTTACATATCATTAACCCAGACTGAGTAACACAGACCGTTAACTTTTATTAAAGTCAGATATTCTGTTTTAAATTATTTTAATATTGCTATGAGCTATCACTTATTTTTATCACTATAAACAGGGGTTGTACACATACCTCTACGTGATCAGCGTCACGTTTCTGGTCTTCACGTTTACATGAAATCAGATATAAATTACCTAACGAACTTCTGTAATAGTCATGATGCATTGTTTATCGGACAATCCGCTTAAATCCGCGCCAAGTCTGTAATTTAATGTACCACACAATATTCTTTTTACCTTCGTCTCCAGGGTTTCTACATATACCTGCACGTTGGTCAGAATCACGTTTCTCGTCTATTCATACACGTACAATCCTCCGCCTGCGGGCACTGCCGTCAAATCGACGTCGTACAATGTGTTCGTCAGTTCCGGTTTCAAACCGTAACCGGAAACAATGGCATCGATGACATCACAGACGAACAGACCGGAAGTTTTATCTTCGTCTCGGGGCTGTTGTAAGTACGAGTGACTGCCCTGATGAATTTTTGTCTTAGTGTTACCATTAGTTATGAAGTTGCTAAAACCAGTACTACTTAATTGCCTCGCGAAACACACCCTTTTTATTTGTGTATAATTTCCGGTTATAGGCTAATGGTATTTGGACGTATAACGTATGGCTGTTAAGTTTGTAAAAAGGGCTTATGTTTTTAAAACATAAACTTATGTTTAATCCCATCCGACCTCGAACTAGCAGGGAGGCAATGAGGCACAACAAAATATCTTGTATATCTCATAATAATTACCATTTTTACTATTGTTGCAACTCGTTTAATAGGGGGGGGGGGTATTATCTTGATAATTTGGAAAACAAAATTCTCGGGTAATGCTTTAACCGTAACCTTCGCGGCAAAAATAAATAAAAAATACTGATTTCCTCATTGTTCTTACACCAAGGCAATCGGGACTCCTCGACTTATTCCGTCCTCGGGACAATCATCCCTCGGATGTAATCTGGTGCAATGATACTTACAGAAATCAAGATCCTGTTCTTCGCCGGAAGTCGGAAGAATAATATGCAGTTCGCACAAAACATAAACAATGGTATTGTTTGACATCTGTGTCTGCTGCGCTGGGTAAATTAAAATGGGATGATTTAAATTTGAAGCCGCAACAAATTGAAGTTTTGCAGGCATTATTTGAGGGGAGAGATGCGCTGGCCATGCTGCCAACAGGTTTGGAAATAGTTGGACAGATCAGACATGTTGCTGTAAGTCTGCGTTTCTGTAGCTCAGTATATCACTGTAATATTATTGCATAAAGTAGAAAAAAAACTATGTATATCCACTGCAGTGAATTGTCATCTGAGCTGCCATCTTTGTTTTGACGTCAGTCATAGAAGTAGTAGGAAAATGGCCAAGGTGATTCGACTGACCACCTACATCGGAGAGATGATTCGTAAATTATCCGAGGTGTTCCAATGACACCAAGGGAACTTCGATTTTCTGATTTTTAGACTCACTCGGATCACCTCGCTCTTTGCTACGAAATTTCGGATTTGTCCGAATACCTCCGAGTAGTTACGAATGTTTAAGAGTTTGCTTAAATTCGACAGGCTTCGGTATTGGCAGCATGATCAACAGTGGCCTCCATTTTGGAGAGTACTTCGAGATGATGTCTTCACCAGTCTGCAACGAGGTACTATACGGAGTCAGACCTCTACTTCACCTCTGCTTCACATTCGCACAGCTCTATTTTGTCTTTCTGAATGCAACGGTAAGTTTGAACGTGACCTTTTAACATATCTATTATTTTTTTCGATTTGTTTGTTTTTGTTATGTCGCACCTACACAGTTATGGTCATATTGGGTAGAACTGCTGTTTAATGTTTCTTAACATTCATAAAATACCTTTGTCCGTTAGTTGTCTGTTAAATACCACTTTTTCATTGTTTTTTATGTTAATTTCCTTTTATGTTTGAATGCATTATTTATACACTGGCTAACCACTGCATACTGCCTTGACGCACACCAAATATTAAATTAAATTTTCAAGGTGTTTGCTCATTTATATACATGCCTACCTCAGAGGTTTCTTTTCCTAAAGCTTGGAGAATGCGAAAACATTTTTATACCGTTTGTAAGGCTTTTATAACAAACATTAGAAGCTCTATTTATCATGTCCACCATCAAACCGCACATGCATTAATACAAGTCATACGCCAACCACTACAAAAATAAGTTGTCTCTCAATTTATTTTTTTTTTTGCTAAATACTATTAAGGCAAAAGAAGAGGGTAAGAAAGCCGGATCCATGCGTTCTCTGAGCGCATGATACGCTAAACTACACTCAACAATACATGTCGGTAAATACGTTCTTTTTACACAAAAACAAACACCAACACAAAACACAAAGATTGTTTCATTTTTGACGTCAGATGTGCACTCACAAGTACCGTCAGCTGGCTAGGTTCGGTCTGATGCACATGGTCGCGGCTAACATGTGTGTCTGGTGGGAGAACGTTGTCAAGGAAACGCTCAGGGACCTGGACGGGACCTGCGTCACATACACGGGGAAGGAAACGTCACAGGTATGACGTCATTAAGGTTATATACATAAGTAGTTTTGGCCTGCGATGTTGTTTTTTGTGTGAAGTTCTTTTGCTTATCGTATTGTACTGTTGTCGATCTGCCATTTCTTTTGGAATGAAAACATACAATAGTACTGTTATTTGCTAGTTCCATGATGAACTCCATTGTTCCTATTTTAAATCCTATAGCAAACACAAGAAACGTTATTTTTTTCCTGTCAATGAATAACATATAACTGTTATATGTTAAGATAAATATCCTAGCAACAGTTGCTCGGTCACCGGTAGACCTAAAGGTGGTATCCATGTAGTCTAAAATATTTAAGAACATTATTAAAATATCACATTGTCGTATGACTAACACTGGCTTACCCTTAAAGTCTGACTTTTAAGCATTGCCATACCTTCAGCTAGTTATTTTTCCTAAAGCCCATACACAATGGTTTACTTTCGTTATATGTATGTGATTAAGGCAAATTGTCAGATATCAACTTAAAGGTGTGTAGATAGACACAGTTTAAGACAAATGTGATGTGAAAAACTATAGCAAGTCACTTTGGTTGCATCAACGTTAATGGGGTCCAGTCCTTTTTAACGGTTGTTATGTATTATTTCAAAAGTGTTAACATTTTTTTACAAACGGTGTTTGTCAATCCTTTTAACGTTGTATTGTATTATTGCTATTTAACGTGCTACTTATTCCGAAAAACGGGGTCATGTTTGTGGCTTGGTTTATTGTGTCGTTTTTATGTGTCTATGGAATTTGTTTTGCAACCCTCGATAGGCGTGTATTATTAATCCGATATTTCGTTGTTTTTCAGCATGCTATAGATCTCTTGGTTATAATTACCCTTGTGCCTTTGTGAGAGAAAATCGATTCATTGTGTCATAGATAATTAATACTTTCAGCACTTGAGGATCATCAAGCTCGGAATGAATGGCCTCACGTTCTAATGCTTGAAAGCTTAAAGGGAAACACACTGTGATGGATTAAAATATTAAATATCTACTGTATATACAAATGGCTATAGAATTACGCAAGGAAGCATTGACAATACTTGACTATTTCGAGAAAAGATTAGGTATAGATTAAACAGAGCTAATGATGAATGTCAAAATTGTACAAAAAACAACATTATACGCTTTATAAAGTTGCCATCATTTAACTTTTAAAACGTTTTGGTTGGCTCACCTGAGCAAAACGTGCTCAAGGGGAGCTTTTGTGATACCGCTTCGTCCGGCGTCCGTCGTTCGCCGTCCGTTGTCAACATTTTAGCTTGTGAACACACTAGAGACCACAGTTTTTTTTTATCCAATCTTCATCAAACTTGGTCAGAATGTTTGTCTGCATGAAATCTTGGATAAGATTATTATTAGTCACCTGGGGTCAAAAAGTAGGTCACTAGGTCAAATTTTAGGGAAAACTTTTTGAACACACCAGTGGACCACATTTATAGCCCAATCGTCACCAAATTTGGTCAGAATGTTTGTCTGCATAAACTCTTGGATGAGTTCATTAACTGGATCACGTGGGTTGATGTGAAAATGTAGGACACTAGGCCAAATCTTAGAAAAGGCTTGTGAACACACTAGATGCCACATTTATAGGCCAACTTCATCAAACTTGGTCAGAATATTGGTCTTACATGAAATCTTGGATGAGTTCGTTATTGGGTTACGTGAGGTCAATAAGTAGGTCAGTAGGTCAAAATCTATAGAAAAAGCTTGTGAACACACTAGAGACCACATTTATAGCCCGATATTCACTAAACTTGGTCAGAATGTTTGTCTCGCCTAAAATCTTAGATGAGGTCATTATTGGGTTCACGTGGTGTCAAAAAGTAGGTCCACTAGATCACATTTTAGAAAAAAAACATTGTGAAAACACTTAAGAGGCCACATTGATGGCCCAATCTTCATCATACTTGGCCAGCATGTTTTCCAGTATGACATCTTGCATATAAGTGGATTATAAATGTATTTGCAAATAAGTAGATGCTTTCTTTTGTGCATTTATAAAGATAAAGGCTTAGGCAAATAATGACGATCTTTATCATCCAACTTTCACTGAGGGCTGTCTTATCTTGATGTGCAATAATTACTGCTAAGTCTGCAGAAAGATGTCTATTATTAAGGCACCTTTCGGTGTGTAAAAGATACATTAGAGCAAGAATAGGTTTTGTATAAAATATATCACAATAAAAAATCAATTACATGTAATATGCTGCCCTTTCTTCCAGCACTGTTACAAGAGAGCCACCCAAACTCGAACTGTTACCTGACCACGGATTCCCTAATGGGTGATGTGGTGAACTCCTCTGGACCATACCTGTACCCATGTACCATCATCTATAGCCTGATCTGCTCCAGTGAGTTTTTGTTGGTTTGATTTTATCACCTCGATACAGTTATAGTCATCATGCCATTGTCTAGACTTTATTTAAGGATTGAGTGTTTTTTTTGTGTGTTTGATCGTGGTATGAAACTTAATAGGGGCGTTATTTGTGGTTTTGGGGTAGGACAAGAAATAAATATTTAACACTTGTTACTACTTAAACTATATTTTACGGATAAACCTATGGAGTAGTCGTTTTTTCGACTGTAATTACAAGTATGCATAATATTGGATTTCAATTGATAATTAAAGAAAACGTTATAAAAGTCAAAATTGGCAGGTTATATTAAGCCTTCACTGGAGCAGCCTTGTTGTTAGAGCGCATCTAAAATCTCAATTCAATTTGCTACATAAAGGATGTAAATGAACACGAACTATCTCTAATTCGATTCATAGGCTGACATAAACAAGAGAATAACGATGATCTAAAAGTGAACCATGTCATTAAATGCTATGTCACACGGAATCAATTCATAAAGATAAAATGATAATTAAGGCTTATTATGGATAACGAAAGTCGCTGCTTTTGAACAGAATAACTTCTAATTTTGAATCAGTATGACATGCAAATCACGACGATATTCAGGGTAACACCAACGACAGCAACAGCCCTGATGCAGACATCTGTCCTTTTTTGTCCGTCCAAGTTTTATTTTCCGGAGCTTATCGCAAAAAACCGTTTGAAATACTGAAATGAAACATGAATTGGTTGAATGAATCTTGATAGGATGGATTATACAGCATGAGAACCAGACATTGTTTTGATTTCGCACTACAATCCCCAAAATGTCGATTGAAGAGTTGTGCAAGGACAGCAGGCTCAGTCAAAGATCATTACATGTGGCTGCGACAGCAGGCTCAGTCAAAGATCGTTACATGTGGCTGCGACACCGTCCAAAACTACTAGGCACAAGAACCATTACTCAGCCTACAATATCCTTATTTATCTCCTTTGATTTTTAATTATCGTTCGTCTGTCTTTCTGACTTGCATGTCCGGATAATAACTAGTTAATACTACATGGATGAAGTTATTATGTAGGTAGCGTGAGGATGAGTTGATGATATATATTCTTTAGACTTGGTATACACCCCATTAGGTATCTGGCTATGATAATAAATGCACTAAACAAGAGCCATAACTCAGTCCGTTGTTGATTTTGAGGACCTCGGGTGTATTTGGACTATGTGGCCATCCGACTTTCTTGACTGGAGATAGAAAACTCAATAAATATAACTAAAAAAACTTAGAGTTATGCAATACACTTCTGCATATCATCATGCGTTCTTTTTGAGTGAGCTTGATTATATCAATATATCAAACGTATTACAAGATTTTTGAGATATGCTTCTCACAATATTTCGACACACGGAGCCTATATGCTCTCAATTTTCGAGGAGCATAAAATCTGTTTTATTTCCTTATTTGATTTAAGTGATTATCAGGGGCGGATCCAGGATTTCAGGAATGGGGGGGGGGGGGGGGGGGGCCGAGGGAGAGGCGTAACATTCGGCCGCAGGCCGGAAGCTGATCGCGCCGCAGGCGCGAAATCCGCGGCAGGGGTCTGGAGGGGGCTCCCCCAGAAAATTTTGAATTCTAGATGCGCTGAGATGCGATTTCCAAGCATCTGTTGGGCATAATTTTCCTTATCTATTTGCTCACTTTAAAGGGCAAAATACTTTTTTTGTTGGTCGCGAAAAATAGGGGGGCCGCGGCCCCTTCGGCCCCCCTCTGGATCCGCCCCCTGATTATAGTGATTTGCATTTGAACCATTTAATGAACCTTAATATATCAGGTCTTCGTTTTTAGCTCACCTGAGCACAACGTGCCCAAGGGGAGCTTTTGTGATACCGCTTCGTCCGTCGTCCGGCGTCCGTCGTTCGTCGTTTGTCGTTCCGTTCGTCAACATTTACCTTGTGAACACACTAGAGGCCACAATTTTTATCCAATCTTCATGAAACTTGGTCAGAATGTTTGTCTGCATGAAATCTTGGATGAGTCATTATTGGGTCACCTGGGGTCAAAAAGTAGGTCACGAGGTCAACTTTTAGGAAAAACTTGTGAACACTCTAGAGACCACATTTATTGCCCAATCTTCACCAAACTTGGTCAGAATGTTTGTCTGCATGAAATCTTGGATGAGTCGTAACTGGGTCACATGGGGTCAAAAAGTAGGTCATTAGGTCAAATCTTAGAAAAAGCTTGATGAACACACTAGAGGCCACATTTATAGCCCAATCTTCACCAAACTAGGTCAGAATGTTTGCCTACATGAAATCTTGGATGAGTTCGTAACTGGGTCACGTGGGGTCAAAAGTAGGTCACTAGGTCAAATCTTAGAAAAAGCTTGTGAACACACTAGAGGCCACATTTATAGCCCAATCTTCACCAAACTTGGTCAGAATGTTTGTCTGCATGAAATCTTGAACGAGTTCGTAACTGGGTCACGTGGGATCAAAAAGTAGGTCACTAGGTCAAATCTTAGAAAAAACTTGTGAACACTCTAGAGACCACATTTATAGCCCAATCTTCACCAAAACTTGGTCAGAATGTTTGTCTACATGAAATCTTGGATGAGTTCGTAACTGGGTCACGTGGGGTCAAAAAGTAGGTCACTAGGTCTCAAATCTTAGAAAAAGCTTGTGAAACACACTAGAGGCCACATTTATAGCCCAATCTTCACAAACTGGTCAGAATGTTGTCTGCATGAAATCTTGATGAGTTCGTAACTGCGTCACGTGGGTGTCAAAAAGTATGGTCACTAGGTCAATCTTAGAAAAAGCTTGTGAACACACTAGAGGCCACATTTATAGCCCAATCTTCACCAAACTTGGTCAGAATGTTTGTCTGCATGAAATCTTGGATGAGTTCGTAACTGGGTCACGTGGGGTCAAAATGTAGGTCACTAGGTCAAATCTTAGAAAAAGCTTGTGAACACACTAGAGGCCACATTTATAGCCCAATCTTCACCAAACTTGGTCAGAATGTTTGTCTGCATGAAATCTTGGATGAGTTCGTAACTGGGTCACGTGGGATCAAAAAGTAGGTCACTAGGTCAAATCTTAGAAAAAGCTTGTGAACACACTAGAGGCCACATTTATAGCCCAATCTTAACCAAACTTGGTCAGAATGTTTGTCTGCATGAAATCTTGAACGAGTTCGTAACTGGGTCACGTGGGATCAAAAAGTAGGTCACTAGGTCAAATCTTAGAAAAAGCTTGTGAACACACTAGAGGCCACATTTATAGCCCAATCTTAACCAAACTTGGTCAGAATGTTTGTCTGCATGAAATCTTGGACGACTTCGTAACTGGGTCACGTGGGGTCAAAATGTAGGTCACTAGGTCAAATCTTAGAAAAAGCTTGTGAACACACTAGAGGCCACATTTATAGCCCAATCTTCACCAAACTTGGTCAGAATGTTTGTCTGCATGAAATCTTGGATGAGTTCGTAACTGGGTCACGTGGGATCAAAAAGTAGGTCACTAGGTCAAATCTTAGAAAAAGCTTGTGAACACACTAGAGGCCACATTTATAGCCCAATCTTAACCAAACTTGGTCAGAATGTTTGTCTGCATGAAATCTTGAACGAGTTCGTAACTGGGTCACGTGGGGTCAAAAAGTAGGTCACTAGGTCAAATCTTAGAAAAAGCTTGTGAACACACTAGAGGCCACATTTATAGCCCAATCTTCACCAAACTTGGTCAGAATGTTTGTCTGCATGAAATCTTGGACGAGTTCCTAACTGGGTCACGTGGGGTCGAAAAGTAAGTCACTAGGTCAAATCTTAGAAAAAGCTTGTGAAAACACTTAAGAGGCTACATTGATGGCCCAGTCTTCACTAAACTTGACCATCATGCTTGCCAGTATGAAATCTTACATATGTTTTGAAGTGAGTCATGTGGATTCAGTAGGTTACTTGGTAAAATTCTAGAAAATGTTATCAACCCAGTGGCCACACTAATGGTCCAATCTTCACCAAAGATTTCTTAAGTAAATTACTCTTAATTACTTAATGCCAGATTTGAGCCTACGTAAAGCCTGTGTCATCAGGTGAGCGATTAAGGGCCATCATGGCCCTCTTGTTCAAATCTACCTAGGCCTACTGTATTAAAAAAAGCATGGATAGAACTATTTTGATAATATTTTAGCTTAGTAATTAATTTTATACTTTGTGAATTTTCAGGTATTTTACTTGTCATGTGGCTGAACTTGAACAACACACGTCAGCAGACGAAAACATTTGGGTCATCGGAGCGCTCAAATGTTGATTGCTCCAGCTCGAGTAGAGGCTTGTTTCTTGGAATAATAGTTTTTGTGGCTGCCGTTATCGTTCTTATCACGTTTTCAGTGCTCGTGAGATCACGTGAGTTCATATCTGCTGCGGTGAGAGTTGGCCATTTTGGTGACGTCATACTGTATGTGTTGACGTCAGTATCAATAATTATTGCTTTTCATAGAATGTACGTGCTTAAACCTCTGAAAGACAACAGTCTTGGCTTCGAAGACGCTTTGATGGTGATTTCATTATTTGGAGTTTATGTTTTATGTGTTTCAAACATTGTGGCGGGAATTTTAGTGGAATCACAACAATACGGACACCTGCTGATAATATCAAGCTGCTTCCGATTGATCCAAGCTACAGTACAGACGATGTTTCTCATGAGTGCAATACGAAGGCGGGCGTGGAAAAAAGACCAAGAAGTCAACAAACCTGGCAGAGAATTTGTGACTTTTCTCTTGATTTGTAACATAGCTTTCTGGGGATTGAACTTGTTTGAGGTCCAGCGGGCCAATGCTAACCCGATACAGGAGGTTTTTTATGGTTCAGTGGGATGGACCATAATCACCCACGCGGCTGTGCCACTCTCGATCTTCTTTAGGTTTCATTCAACGGTGTGCTTAGCGAATATCTGGAAGCATGCTTGGAGATACACAGAAGATTCTAAGTACTAAAAAGACTGCGAGCCATGAGAGAGGATGTGTGATTGATTTACTCTCGACACTCGCTATGTCGACGTCGGTCGAGCATATGTTCGAGAAAACGAACTTCGATATTCATATTCTGAGACATTATCTAAACCGTCTGAATTCAACCAGTCAGTAAACAGTATCTTTGTTCGCTTGTGGGCTTCAGCAATGCATCGTATTACTTTTAAAAGCGGTGTGATGTGGGAAGTTGTGGAGTGGAGCCCTAGAGATCACTTGTGTCTTATACATCTACTCGACACTCGATCTCTTAAAGCCACGCGGTCATAATAATATATACTGACATAATATAACTCTGATATTCTGGAATCTTCCTGTGCATTTTAGTGTGTTTTGCTGTAGTTTGCTGATAATAGAGTATTAAGAAGATATAAACGTTTACACATGCAACATAATAATTAATGATATGTGCTGATGTTCTAAATAATTACGCAACCAAATAACTAAGTATTGCGACAGTGAATGCGCGATGGTTGTTGTCACGTGACTCCTGTAACATGCGTGGTTTCATTACTTGGGTTTCATGTCGACAGTAATTAGCGACAGAATCACTAGAGTGATCAGTTTGATACGGTAAGAGCGGGAAATTAATCACAGCCTAAGCTTTTTATAACAGAGTTGTACTTAAATTAGCATATTGATTTATACTATAATTACAAAGTTATTTCGTGTTTCTCTCGTACTTGTTTGTTCTTTGGCATATACATGTAAGTCAGACGGCCCTTCATACAACACCAATAGAGACGTCTGTGAATGTTCTTTATCTTTTACGGGGATATTTTTCTGAAATTATCAAGCGAATGATTGAAAAAGTGCCACTCTATGTTACAAGATAAATTTACGTGTATATATTGTTAACAAAGGCAGCCGGTAAAAGTTAACATGCTATGTTTCACGAAGGCTGCATATTAAGTAAATGTTCAATAAACTTACCAAAGCTCATTAATATGGGCTTGATTGATACAAAAAAAATTACTCAGTCAATATTACCAAATGAATTTATATATGTATTTTGGTTTTTATCTGATTGTAATTTGCCTATACATGTCAATGTAAGCCATATTTGCTAACATGATTCTATAACGATTCGGTAATATAGTATATTAGAGATATTATATTTCTCTTTATTGTGTCTTATTTTTATCAATTTAAGGTTCATAAATGTGACCCGGGATTTCTGTGGTGCTACAGTATTAAGTCTTATTTTCGGACCAATTATATGCATTTGAATATATTCTATCGATCAAACTCATTTATCTTCATCACAAAAACATACACATATACACATATAACACATTTATAAACTGGTAGACTTTAATCTATCTTGAAAGTTTAATGTTGACCATAAACCGCATTTCTCATGTCATCATGTATTTACTATAGAAAAGGACCTTACCTGTACCAGATTTATATTTGATATTTTTCTAGTCGCTTTGCAAAAACATTGTTCACATGAACTAGTTATGTACATTTTTATAATAGAATTACACTCAGAATAGTGTTTGTTTTAGTATTTATACCAGTAACTGTCAAACATAAATAGGATGATGATGATAATGATGATGATAGTGGTTGTGATGTATGATTATGCTGATGGTAGTGGTTGTGATGATGACGATTATGGTTGTGATAGATGATGATGTTGATGGTGGTGGTTGTGATGATGACGATTATGGTTATCATAGATGATGATTTTGATGGTGGTGTTTGTGATGATGATGGTGGTGGTTGTGATGATGATGATGGTGGTTGTGATGATGACGATGATGGTTGTGATAGATGATGATGTTGATGGTGGTGGTTGGGATGATGATGGTGGTGGTTGTGATGGTGATGACGATAATTTTGATGATGATGATGCTGATGTAAATCTTATTATGAAAAGCCACTGTAGATGTTTTCAAATATGACATGTATATCCTCGCCCGCTTTGACAAAATCAAAAGTGATAATTAAATTAAAGTAAGAACACTTACTAACTCTAGTGGTGCATATAAGTTAGATGCCAAGAAATAACGTTGTTGTTGTTTTACCATTTATTCCCTTGACCCGGCAATCTCTGACCTTTTGACCTACAAATCGCTACCGCCGATGGTCATACATCAGTACACTATAATTGATCCAATACAGCATGAGTATTCAATAGGGAATATATCCGACACATTTAGTGCATAATAGAGTGGTAATGTATTTTTCTAGTCGTGTAATGGTCGGGATTATTTATATTCCTCAGTGTCAGTAGGCCTATACCCTGGCTATAGCAACAAAGACGATATCTATACAGAGAGCATTCATGCAAAGCGTCGAATGTCGCCGCCGAGGTCCGGTAACAATAAAACAATTTGCCCAACAACAAACCGCCCAAGAAACAGCAAAACCTTGTTATTAAAATATTTACAAAGCCGTAAAATCTTCTTGTTTATAAATTATACAAAGTAAAAAATTGTCTTTGGACGCATGGAAAAAGGTCCCAATACAAACAACAGAATAGAGTATAACATTGGACTTGTAGATAGTTCATCGTAGTAACAAGTGCAATTAAA